>CM063502.1:90789155-90833147 GCA_032207245.1 Pardosa pseudoannulata
TCAGTATTGTGTCGTTTAAAAATCTTGATAATGATTGCTAAATTTCAAATAAAAATGCAGTGTATTCTTTCATGACCGATGAATGTAAAGCAAATGAATGTGGCACTCTTAAATCCGTATGTATTATAATGGCTGCATATATTTTGTAAAAGAATTTTAAACGACCCAAAATTATTTCCTTTCACTTACAGAAATATTTGTCATATATTTCCAGTTAGAAGGAACTAAAGAATAAAGAGTATATTATTCATTTTGAAGTGTAAACTTTAAATTTAATGAAAACATGTTTTCAAAAATCCGTTACATTTAATATAATGTCTTAAGGAAATGTCTTACTTTAAGGTATCCGTCTAAGTTTAAAACGTCATTTTTTGCCAAAAATCATAATTCTTTTTTATTTCTCTATTGTAAAATTTCAACTTTTAGGCTTCTAAATCTGTTTTTGTTTTGTCTCTACGGCATTTTAATTAAAAGTTACAGCTGTTTAAACATCAGTGACAGCTGTCAAAACGGAAGTAGCGACTTCAGGACCGGAAGTTGTGAATTTAAAGAGCATTTTTAGGAAAAAACTTTTTAAATTTTCATAAAGATTAGTTTAAACATTTTTCTAGTATTTTTAATAATTAGCAACTTGGCAATTAGAAAGTTTTGAAGCAAGAAAGTGTGGGGAATTTTAAACATGTATTTTAATTTTTTAATAGCTAAAGTTGCTTTCATAATCTTTAAATACGTTTTTCTCGGAACGGTATTTTTAGTAAAATGTTGAAACTTTAAATGTGATTTCTCAAAAAGTTCTCAAAATATTTTATTGAAAATTATTATGAATGTTTTTGATAGTACTTACTAGTGAATGACCCAAAAGCTTTAAATTTGGATAGTTTTTAATGATGTTAAACTCATAGTTAGATATAAAGGTAATGAAAATTCGCTAAAATTTCAATGTGTATGATTTTGAAAGACTAATATTTTTTACCTAATGTAAATTAAGGAAAGATTTTCGTTGATTCACTAGTCCAGTGTATAAGAAATGTGTTGCATCAAAAATTATTGAAATAATTTAATTTATTAAAAAATTAGACCTTTTGAAAAAACCCGATTTTTTTACTAAATTTTCTTCATTTATTAGAAATTTTACAAAAACTTCTCCAGGAATAAATTTTTTAAATGCAATTATCTATGATTATATAAAAAATAAATCTAAAAATGTAAAAACATGAACTAGTTTCTACGTTTAAAGAAAAAAAAAGTTCTCCGAACGTAGACGGATACCTTAAATTTGTGAAAAAAATATGAGAAGATTATGCGTATTAATTAAATCTAAATTTACGATATATGTGCGCAAATGAATCTCAAAATAAATAATACTGCTACATTCTTCTTATAACGTTATTCAGAGTTACAAAGTTTACTAGGGTAAGTATTGTAGCTGGAAGCATGTGCAGTTAATTGTGCAACTGCAGTACATCAAGTTGTAGAAAATGAACTTTATATACATTTTAAAACAATGGTATAAAACAACTTAATTATATTATAGCATAAGGCTAAAGCAAGGGAAAAATAATTGTTTAACCAAAGTTAGGTCTAAATGATTTGGACCGTAAAGTTGCTTCAGCGGCAGACAAAACTTAACTAGAAAATATTTCGTAACCCCTTCTTAGTGACTTTACAAATACTTGCAGAATAGGATTAATTAATCCTAACATAACTATTCCACCGTAAACTGGTAATCTCTTGGAACTTTATGCAGCTGAAAACTTTTCATAGTATGTTAAGGCGACAGGGAACTTTCAGATGGGCGAAATATGACTTAAAATTCAACAGTTCTATCTCGTTAAGTTATAAAATATGGTTAAGAATGAGAAGCGAAAAGAGTTTTAAACATTTTTCAGCATGTAATAATTATAATTATATCCACAAAATGCAATTTAATTATTATAACTTTAATTTTATTATTATAAAGAGAATATTAACATTTTATGAATATTAACAGCATGTCAGAAACATTTTTAACAGTCACATTTCTTTGAATTATTATAACATGTTATTTAATATCAAAATAATTAAATTCAATTACCATCAATATTTAAAAGCATAAACTATATGTTCTTTCCTTAAAATACTATAAAACAATCTTCAGAGAAAAAAATGGCTTTCACTGTTATTATTTTATTGTTTTAGTATATTCCTTAAATACTTTAATTTGCATAGAAGAGTTGGTCGTGTTCAGTTAAGGTACTTTAAACAGCTAATAATTAATAATTAATTATGCTGTAAAACTTTGATCACTTCAAAATTATATTTCTAATATCCCATTAAATTTTTAAGTGAATGAATAAAAATAAAACAGTCCAGTATCGTCTTAATTAGGAATATAAAACTGAATAAATGACATTTATTACATGCTTTATAATTTGCATAACGTATTATTAAAAGATAATTTGGAATAAAAATAGAAAAAAAAAGATATCCTGCATATCTGACACTGTGCTCCCTATTAACTGGAAAATGAACCAGTGTAAAAAATGTGAGAAGAAAACTGAGTTGAAGCTTTTATGCACTGGCATACTTTGTGTCTGTTTTTAGAGAGATAATCTAACCCCCTTCTTGATTGGAACCACATGCGATATGTTTTGGTTTTTTTTTGCGTTTTTGTGGTATATGATCAGATGAACAAACAACGTCAGATGGGGTTTGTTTGAAAACGAAACAAATTACTTTTCAGTTTCCGATATTTCTTTAACAAGATATATTAAATGTACGAGGCGCACCCAGAAAGTAAGTCTCCCGATGCTTTCCCCTTTAAAGTAAAAGTAACTAACGGTGTTAATTGCGTGTGCATAATAGATCTATGATTTATTAATCGTATGCCAGCTGGACAAGTCTCGATTCATGCCAGTAGAGGGGTAGTAGTGGTCCAGAATGGAAACTCTAATTCCTTCTCCTGCCGCCTGAAATTTTAGGTCTTGAATGCACAAAGTATTTCGCCAATTAAAATTCATCATCAGCTTTGTCAGGTTTATGAGCCGAAACTAACACTCGAACACAAAATTCAAAGCTTAGGAGCAGCACTGACATTTCTACAAACGCATCAGGATGACAGCGTCTAGTTCCTCGACAGGATCCTCACGGGCAATGAGACTTGCATTTCGCACTTTACCCCAGAAACCAAACAGCAGTCAAAGCATTGACATCATAGTGGATCTTCGGCCAGGACCAAATTCAAACAGACGTTGTCGGTACGGAAAGGGATGTGTACAGTGTTCTGGGACAGGAAGACTGGTTCCATTCACGGGCGGCAGAGTTCTACGACAGAGGTATACAAAAGTTGATCCCACAATACGACAAGTGTCTCAATTCTGGTGGTGGCTATGTGGAAAAATAGCTGAAACATTACTGTACTTGTTGCCAGTAAATATGTTCGTGAAAAAGGGAGTTTTTTTCTTTAAATAGGGAAACTTACTTCCTGGATGTGCCTCGTAATAAACACGACATGTATGATATGCTGTACATCTTGAAAGTATTAGAAGATAGTTTGAAGATTTTGCTAAATGGAAAATAAAATTAATAAACATGTTTTAGAGGTGAAGACTTTCTTTTGGATATAAAACTTCCTATTTATACATTTTCGTATGTTTACAGGCAAAATATCTACCACATTATCTGAAAGGCATTTACAGAGAATATAAACAGAAATGACCGATCTCAAGTAAATCTCTAGAAAAATTTTCATTACATTCTCCGGTCTCTTGTGAAATAGTGAGCTTTGCTTCCGATTGCAGAAATATTAATCTTTACTTTAAATATTTACTTAAACATAACATTTTGTTCCCAAGCAAATTTGTTAAAGGCTAAAAAGCATTTTTCAAAGAAATTCTTTGAGCTTCGTAAATAAAATTTTATTAAAATAAAAATAAATGTCATTTCTAGAAGCCGATTTTCCTATGAAAGAACACTGAACTTTTGGAAAGAACATAAATATCTTCTATAAAAAGTTCTAGAATATAATCAAGGATTAAATCTAGAACATAATCAGGAATATAATGGGGATTTATTAAGAATTAATCTATTAAGTGTTATTATTACCTCATTTGTACATCCTTTTCTTAACTATTTCATTTGTAGTGGTTTTCTCCCAAAGGTATTGATATACCTTTATGACAAACATAATAAAAATTTTAAATTGAAACATCTGTTCACTAACCGTATAATGTTATACATGTTATTTGATTTCATGAACAAATGAAATATAAATTCTAAACTTCAAATTGCTAGTGTAAAGATTAATTTAATATTATATTTCATTTATCCATTATACAACCGTATTATTAAAAATTACTTCATTTAAATACATAATATTTTTAACGAAATTTTAACATTATATTACATCATGTTTTATGTCATCTGTAAAATTGCCGAGAATTTAATAAATTTTTATTCAGCTATAAATAATGTGCTTGACTTAAAACCTTTTGTGGATTATGCATAAAAATAATCTCATTTTTCTAACACTAATAATACACAAGTTTGCACTTGTTTAAAAATTAACGATAATATATATTGAAAACATTTGAAATTGGTAATTTCCTCTCTTTAAAGCTCGCTCTGACTTGAAACATATTTCCAGTCTGTTTTATTCCTTTTGAAAGGATGAATTTATTTCTTTTCTTAGGTTATTAGCAATTTTGTAAAAAATATCCAGGGGGTATGTTTTAGCTAAGATTTAAGTTCAGACCATTCGATATCCTCATTCTATTTAATTTATAAAAATAATCATTCGAAAAAAGTCTTTATTTTTATTATAAATATATACATACTGATTTTTATTTCTATGAGGCGGTATTATTAATATTTTAAAAATTACTGGTATTCAGTTGAAGTGCTTTATTTGTAGGAAAAATTTTTTTATACTATTACACATTTGCTTGAACATCCCATCATTCTAATAATATGAAGTTATAGCTGTATTTAAAACTAAATATTTTAAAAACAATTATTTCTCTAGGTCAAACGAAGCAGACTTAATCACATGTGAGTATTAGAATAGGAATTTGTTGTTCTTCGGACTTGTGCCTGTATGCATTGTGTTAATAGTCCTTAATTTACATTTAGATATAATTTACAAAGATCCCTCTATAGTATTAAAATTACATATAGACGGCTCTTTGAATATCTTTGTTATCTTTTTTTCCATTTACAACTTATCTCTTTTTTTCTAGAAACAGACTCAAGTATGCTAAACCTCGATTCTAGGTCAGTTGCAGTTGTAGACACGGTGTACAAAATTAAGGACAAAATCAGACAAATAATGGTTTTAATGTAACAAAATTTGATATACTAATCAATAACTTATGCTGTAAGGTAAGATATGGTAAGGAAAAAACTTTGATATTAGTTTAATGTAGTCTGATATGCAAATGAGAGTAACATTGATCACAATAGGATGAGTCGTAATTGATTTTTGTTTCATCTGAAAAAAAGGTGTGGTCACGTCGTATACCTATACGTTACTTACATCGAGCTTTCATAATCTTAATGAGGCTATTCTTCATTGATTGCGACAGTAATTACCATTTATCCAAAAGCTTATTTTAAAAGGAAATATTTCCTTTCTGGAAGGTTCTTGGAGGGGTTGACATACAACTTTTCCTAAAACATTCCCACACAGGTGTTCTATGGAATTGAGGTCTGGAGACCTTGCTGGCTCCAGTATACACTCTTCTTTCGCATAATCGTCAACAATTCCAGCTCTATGTGTTATTAGGTTTGGCCCTTAAAAACAAAAATGTCTCCCCAGATTCTTTAAAAAATCTGCATGTAGGTTTCAAAAATTTCATTATTGCACCAGTGAAAAGATATGGAGTGTAAGACTGTCTAGCATGACCCCTCTCCTACAAAGGAGCTAGTGCCACCAAAGTTTTGGATAATGTTTGCATGGTGACAGAACTTTTTAGGTTCTTTTGATATGAAAATTAGTTATGAGTAGCTTTGCGGGCTGATTCTCGACTCATCATTGAAAGGAACGGTGCTAATTCTCCTCTACACAAGAATGGTATTCCAGGCTCTTCTAGGCAAGACTAGCCCTTTTGTGAAACTGTGTGAAGGAAACACACTACTAGTCTTTGAGAGTAAATACTCACAACAGTTAGCCATCTATACACGGTTTGTCCCAATACCATTCATTCTTCCAATGCAGCAGCAATGTGTTCAGTGAGCTGCCCATTGGTCAGGTGCCTATGATTCCTTGAATTTAAAGCCAAATATCGATCTTCCGAAAGGATATGACCCTTGGGGGACTTTATCTATTCTTTCTAGTCATAATGTCTGACACTGTTATATAATTTACGACTACAATAGCCAACTATCTACTTCTGCCTGTGATTGTTTATATAGCCTACCAAAATATTCATCGTAATTCATCGTTTAAATGATTTCGTGTAGTTATTATAACTGCAATATAGGCAATATGGTGTTGTTTGCTTAAAAAAGTGAATCGAACAAAAAAGTTGTGATTTCAGAAAATATCTACTCTTCAACTTCACACTTCACTTGGGCTTTTATAAAAAATAAAAGCCCCTTTTTACTAATAAAAAGATACTAGAAGCACAAGTTAATATATCTTTCAAAATTTCACTATATAACCGCAGTTGTGTTTTTAAATAACAGAAGTAGATGTACGTTATATGAATTTTAAAAATATTCAGTAATTATTCACTTTAATTGTAAGATTTATAAAATATATAAGAGTTTTCTTTCCAATTCCTTTATATAAACGCTGGATGTTTACAAAATGTGGAACTCAATAAACTTTCCTGAGGATGCAGGGTACAGGTTATTTATTTAAGAATAACAATAACAAAGGCACTTTTATTTCTTATTACAAAGAGGGAAAACAACCAGTCCATGGAGAAAGTAGTATAAAAGTAGAATAAATTCTATATCTCTCAGCTTCGAACACCCCCAATTTATTCTAACTAATTGTTTGGAGACCTTATCGAAATTTGAAAAAAATCCCCAATGAAATCTATAAGAAATCTAACATAAAACAACAACACAAGAAAGTAAAATAAATAGAAAAAAGTAACAACAGTTTGTACAAACTTTTGTTCCATTTTAATTTCCATTCTTTAGAATTATACTTCAAAACTTTGATTCTAGTAATCATGAAATGCATTGGAAAATACAACCACAGTTATTGTTTTGGCCAAAAGCAATATGTTAAATATATATTAAATTCTTTCATGTAATAAGGATATAAAACTAGTTATCTATCCTTAAAATTTTTTTGTATTCTTATATTGTGGCATAATTTTCAGTTCATTTCAGTTGCAGAGGATTTTTAAGATTAAAAAACTAAATATATTTCATTTTTGCTGATAGCTTTAGTGTTAATACTATATATTAATCACAGACTTATTTCTTTTGCTTATAAAGAAATATTTTTGATTTGTGACTGCTATATAATTTCTTACTCGCTTTTGAACTGGGCTGAATTAAATTAAAACTAATTTTATTAACTAGCATTTTCATTGTGTTGTTATTTTTTTATTCAGTTTAGATTATTTGGATTTATTCCTTACTCAGCTATTATTATTTAATACTTCTCACTAAAGAAATATATTTATTATTTACATTTCTACATTAAGATATAATTATCAGTCTATTTGAATTTCAGAAACATTATAATAATAAAAATCGAAATACCTTTCACTTTTATTACATATTGAGGTTAGTTTCAATAAATGTTTATTATTACCACAACTTTATCTTAATACTTTTTTACAGTAATAATTTAAATTCTTTTATGTTATAATTTTTCTTAATGCCTTTTGTATAAGTTTATTTAATACTATTTGAAAATAAAAATACTTTCATTAATTACCATTTTCATTGTGTCAGTATTCTTTATTCAGATTTGATTACTTAAGTATGTGAGTTTGTTTGTAGAGAGTATGTTTGCTTAAAGTCTTTGCTAGGTATTTTGATGAGCGAAGTAAAAACAATCAGACCACCCTAAAATAATGTATTTAGATCTCATTTATTCAGTTCTAGTGATTTAAGATTCTGCCATTTACTTTCTTTCTTTCACTGCATGTTTTTATAGGTTCCACACAAGAGAATCAACTAAAACCTTTTCTTATAATGATTTCGCAAGTTTCTCATCCGGATCTCGGTCTCTAACATTAAAAAACCCCTTTCTATCCCAACAGACTCACTCTTAGGTTCTTTTGAAATCTTTTGCAGATTTTCTGCTTTCTAGAGATTTATTCTAAGTAATTATTCTGCATAAAATGACATTAGTCTTGTCATGTTTTAAGCGCATTGCTTTAGACTTTACTACGCACATTTTGTGAGGCTTAAAAATATCCGTGTTAAATTTTTTTAAACAGAGATTGTATTAAAATCCTATTGTTTTACATTTGGCCTATATTAACGCTTACTAATTCATTAGTTAAATAGTTTTTTTCTGCAAAATTAATGTACGTAAAAAAATAGATCAACAAATCTTAAGTTATCCATTACTTTTCATTAAGAGAAAAAAAAATTAATTTACCTTGGTTTGTACACATGACACTCCAGCAAAGCTATATGTAAATTAGATGTCTGATTTCTAATAACATGTTATACAAAATGTTCAATGTTTAATATTTAATATTAACATGAATTAATGCATTAATGTGAAAAACCCTGAAATAAATAAATATTGTTAGAAAAAATGAATAAGATTATTTACATGTATAAATATCTATCTCCTCGCTCTCTAACTAACAAATTATATACATACATACACACACACACACACACATATATATATATATATATATATATATATATATATATATATATATATATATACATATATATATATATATGTATATATGTATATGTATATATATATGTATATATATATATATATATATATATATATATATATATATATATATATATATATATATATATGCTAGAGTGGTTCTTATTTTCTAAAATTATTAATATCAGATTGCACCCTTTCCCCTCGAACGCACCACACTTTTTTTCAGACTATTTCATGAAACGAATAGAGACCTAATTTGTCTAAATGAGTAGTCGGGAACACTTGAAGCATCTCGCTAGAGGCAGGAACAATGTGGGTACAGGCAACTACTTGCTCGTTCTTGTCGCACTCCATCCATATTCATGAATCATTAATTTTGCCCCCGGAGTTTTTTAGTCGCTGTCCGAGTGAACTTGAGAGTGATTAATGATTTTAAATTTAAGAAATGACTGAATCTTTTCTTAATTCGAAGTGATTGTCATCAAATTTCAGGAAGCAAAATTGCCATCTAACAGGCAATTGCTATATGTGTTATTTTATAAATTACGAGGAAATTAAACGATGAAATGGTCTTTATGTGAAATGATCTATTTAGTTATGCTGATATACCTCATTTCAGGGGGAAAACAATAATACTACAGAGAAAATGATATCGCATTATTTGGAACACATTATGAAGCTGTGGGTGAAAGCTGGCCGATTGGTTACTGAGCTGATCGTCGGTACCGGAGTTGTGGTTTCAAATCCCACTTTGGTATGGATGATCGTAGCAATTCGGAATAGACTTAAAGCAGTAGGTCCCGGTTTCATTAGCCCTCGTGTGCAAAATAATAGACCGTAGCACTCCAAACCAAATGAACATTATGAAGTTGTGCTCTTATTTGCTCCTCTTCGAAACAGAGCCAGATTACTTTAGAGGATAAGTAGGAATATGAATTCCAGTTTATATCAAATTTAAACATTATATTTCACATTTCTCCCACTAATTATTTAGATAAATTAACTAGAAGAAAACGGAAAATATTTATTTAAGTCATAGTCAATCAGAGAGAAGTATAAGTCTAAAGAAAGCTAGAAAAACGTGAAAAATGGTAATAACTGAGATTAATGAAATAGGAAAAGAGAAGGGATACAGCTCTGTTTGTTGTTGTTTGTTGATTGATGACATTTGCATGGATTCAGTGAGGAAAAGTGACAGGTATCGAAAATGTTTCTGATCAACCAAACCCAAGAAACCAGAGTGGTTGCAAAAGGGTCAGTCGATCACAGCTTTCACTAGGGAAAACCTCGCTCTTTCTTTCAGCACGTCTAGTTGCTTTTTTCACCTTTGATTCACCTTTGATTCTTTTCCTTCTCATCGTCTCAGAAGTTTGCTTAAATAGTAGGTGATCGCAAGTTTCAATTTGTCTCATGTAAGTTGATTTATGTAATTGCCACGTCGTCCGTAAAAAATGTCTCCTAGTGGTTGTGAGTCACATTTTCGTTCGAAACTGTTCATCTAGCAAATCTGTATTTCAACTATTTTGGATTTATAGAATTAGTGGTCTGAAGAAGAAAACGTTCTAACTGCAATTTTATTTTTAATAACATTTTAATATGTCATATTAGTAACTCAAATCATTATATTATGTAGGCAATATTTTGTTATATCTATAAGCAGTTTTTGATAATCTGAAATTACGTAGCACATCGTATTTAATTAACTACAAGCTATTAACTATTGCATATTTTAACGGTGATAATTATGTAATTATCTTTTGTTTCATGTTTTTATACTTTAAAATTTTTGGGTTTATAACCCCCTTATTCTTTTAATGTTCTCAAACTAGTGAAATTATAATTCTAGAATTTTTATTTCCCCTCTTTTTAATTTTGCTTTCCTACTTTTTATAACTTAAACAGTTTTAGTTTAGAAAGCTGTTTATGTGAGAAAATTTACGTGGAATAAGTATTTTCTTTTAATATGAAGTAGTTAAAATTTGTTTTATAACTGGATATATATATATATATATATATATATATATATATATATATATATATATATATATATATAAACCTTAACAATAAAAGATAAATGTAAATCTGCCTTCCAAAAAATGTCATTTTTGTACCGTAAACTTTTATTGTCAAGTCCAAACAAATTAAGAAAATAACTGTGTACGGTTATTAAACTTTATAAACATAAATTAATTGAAAACATAAAATTGAATAAAGTTTTTATTTTATTAAAGAATATGTTCTTTCTAGTGTAAAATTTAACAAAATATATCTATTGAATAATTAATAACTTTTTTACTATATCCGGTATTTCAAATTACTCTTTGAGAATTAGCTCATTTTCATATGTACTTGAATTTCTCAATATTTAAGTCCAATAAACTTAAACAGATTGACAAATAACAAAAATGACGTTTTAAAATCAATAAAATAAGTTATATAGCAATTTAAATTTCTCAATAAAGCATTTTTTTCTCAGTTTGCACAGAACTGCTCAGTTGAGTAAAATTAAATAGCATTTTTACACATAAAATTTCATTTTATTAGTCTGCCAAGGGGTTAATTCAAGTTATAATGCTTTATTTATTATTACACACACACAAAAAAAGAAAAATTATTTTTCCTCTTTTGGAGGAGAAGAAACTTTTGATGTATATAAGACTCCACTTGCTGCTTTTTAAAGCTTTTTACCATGATCTTATTCTTAATTTGTTAATTGCAATCATGGAAGTTTGTTATATTTATTATAACTTCTAATAAATTTAAAAGTTCCTTCTTCAAACCTAATACATATTTTATTTAAATTACTGTTAATTTTTAGGTGTTTTAGAAGAAAATTTTAACATTTTCTTAGGTAGTCGTTTTTTCTCATCTTTTGCTGCTAAATCATCTTCACATATTTACCTGTAGCACCAATTACAGCAACATATCATCTATTCACATTCATTAATTTAAATTACAATATATTTTATCATTTAACTGGAATTCTTGATATATTTGAAGTTTTATAATTATTTTACTAATATATCCCTAATAGTCACATAAGCTATTTAGCTTTTTATTGATTAAAAAATAATTATGTGATATATTATTCAAATATTTACAAAAGTTTCGGAATAAAACTGAACCAAGTAGCTTAAAAGACTTTTCTTGTATTCACCCTCTCAATGCCAGTTTGATGAAAATCCCTATAATCTTTGGTAAAAACCAACGAAATCAATATTATCGTTCTCTGAAATATTAGATTGAGGATAATCATAAATAAAATAAGCGTCTACGGATTAGAAATTAAACTGAAATATCTTCTCTACGTGGAACGTCTACGAAAAGAGACAGTAATTTTCCGTGAACATATTCTATCTCTTCCTTAACGGTTTTTGGCTTTGAAAAATGAATGAATATCAACTTCCGTAATAAATAAAATAGTAATAGTTAAAAATTACTTTAAATTAAAAAAGAGTATACCTCATTATTTTAATTTATTTAATTAATCAAAATTTTAAATCCATTATTCATATATATACTAAGTTTCATGATAGAGGTGAACCTAAGTAACTTTAAAAGTCTTTTTGAATTTTCACCCTCTTAATGCTTCTATAAAAATCTAAGGGATTATCTCTTTCCCTCTTTGGTGATACTGAAGAAGTCAAATTTATTTTTGTCTGAAATATTAACCCCTTCCAGGTCCATTTTATCTCGAGATTATGGGTCAAAAAATGTCAATTGTTTATGCTTATTTTCATATATATATATATCTTTTTAAACATAATAGCATCATTTGCATACAAAATGTCCTGAAAATTAATGTAAAAAAATCAATTTAAATAAATGAATAATTTGCCTGTATAGTTGACTTTATGTGCATCAGAAATCATTAGACTTTGGATCAATTCACACTAACTATAAATATAAAGGTTAGAATACCTAGCTTTTATCTTGAATTAAATTTTATTTATATTATTTGCATTCACGTAAATGGTTATGAAATTATTAATCAAAATTTGATCATGTATGATACAATCGGAAACACGGTACTGCACAGAGTCAAACATCGTACTCTGGACAGTAGAACCTTGTTTCTCTCCTTACCTTCTTCCCTCTGCTGTCTCTCTTTGAGCATCAAATAATCTAGTAGCCAGAAAAGTAAACAAAATCATTCGAAACTATAAAATGCACAGGTGAGATAATTCGGGAAAGACTGATTGCACAGTATAAAATTTCACTGTGCCCGAGCTGCACTCGGGTGACCCAGGATGGTACATTCCTCCTGCCCGAGTTGAGCTCGGGAAAAACCGGGAAGGGGTTAATTTATAAATAACTATTGGTAAAATAGGTTTGAACTAATTAGTAATAAAGTAACACTTCTCCACTACAAAATGAAGCAGTTGTAATCAGTGAATATCATATCTGCCTTCCGCAACAGCTGGATTTCTTTTACTTGAAAAATGAAAATCGCTAATTGTACGTTATTTCCATTACTGCAATTATATTTTGATAAATAATTACTGATAATCTATTAATAATATACTTTTTACAAAATTTATATCTAATCTAACAATTCCTCACGATCACTTTAAATCAGATACGTGCTTTGCAAGGACCTATCGGCAAGTCTGCACGTTCAGCACAAAATTCCCTTGGCTAGGAATATTTTTTTCGTCCTATCTTATTGTTGGTAAGGTTTCTACTCCATTCTGAAACTCTTCAAGAATCAAGTAAAAAAGTAGTATAAAAAGTTTCATAAAGTCATGAAGTTTTCACCTTAAAAAAGTCCATCATTGTAGAATACTTATATAGACATATATATATATTCTATGACTACACAAATAATTTTAAATTATAATGTTTCTTTTAAAAACTTGTTTTATTTTTTACATATCAAAACAAAAAAATATATTTATGGTAACGGAAAATGAATAAAATGTGTGTCTCCTAGATTTAATAACGTCATAAAAGGCATAATTTTACGATACATATTTTTCAATATGAATCAGATTCTATGCAACTTAAAGGCATATCCCTCTTTTTAAATGCATTACTCCTTTATTAATTATAAAAGGAATGCTACCATTTATTAGATAATCTGAACTCCATTACCTTTGGATTATTATGAAACACTTTTAAAATAAAATTCAGCTATTCAGAATTATTATTTCCCATAAAAAAGTTAAATAATTAATTACGAAAGACTATCATAAAATGTGTAATTTATAATCATTTCCTTTTCTTCCTGAAATTACTAATGAATTCTTAAATCATAGATTGAACATTTTCACTGCATTTACACGTAGTATCATTTACTTCAGAATTCTCTTAATTTAAATATTAATTAATACTAATTGCACAGTTACAAAAAAGATATAATTTGCTCTTTAAGGAAATAATTTAAAACAATGTATAAACACTCGGTAGCTTCTTTCTATTTATATTTATTTTAAAATACACATTACACGTAAATGTTATGAACTCATATTGAGAAGAAAGGCTTTCTGTAAAACCTATAAATAGATATTAAATCATGTTAATACCAAATTTCAAATTCTTTTTGGTTGTATTTATTTTAAAATGATCACTTATTTAATGATAATGACAGATACTTTATTTCAGTACAGTTTTCTACGTCTTTAATTTTATTAATATAATAGGATACTTAAAGCTATGTGATTTCAGTGAGTTAAAGCTATGTGATTTCAGTACAGTTTTCTACGTCTACTTTCTAACAATGTATAAACATTCGGTAGCTTCTTTCTATTTCTATTTATTTTAAAATACACATTACACGTAAATGTTTTGAACTCATATTGAGAAGAAATGCTTTCTGTAAAACCTATAAATAGATATTAAATCATGTTACTACCAAATTTCAAATTCTTTTTGGTTGTATTTATTTTAAAATGATCACTTATTTAATGATAATGACAGATACTTTATTTCAGTACAGTTTTCTACGTCTTTAATTTTATTAATATAATAGGATACTTAAAGCTATGTGATTTCAGTGAGTTAAAGCTATGTGATTTCAGTACAGTTTTCTACGTCTACTTTCTAACAATGTATAAACATTCGGTAGCTTCTTTCTATTTCTATTTATTTTAAAATACACATTACACGTAAATGTTTTGAACTCATATTGAGAAGAAATGCTTTCTGTAAAACCTATAAATAGATATTAAATCATGTTACTACCAAATTTCAAACTCTTTTTGGTTGTATTTATTTAATGATCACTTATTTAATGATAATGACAGATACTTTATTTCAGTACAGTTTTCTACGTCTTTAATTTTATTAATATAATAGGATACTTAAAGCTATGTGATTTCAATTCTGAAAAAAAAAAAAAATTTAGTTTAAAAAGTTAATATTAAAACACTTAAATTCTTAAACAGGAAAATATTTAGTCAGAAATATAAAAAATAATCATGTTAACTATTTATAAAACTCTTTTTTGTTAATTATGAAGTAATACTAAAAAGCACTTATTTAATGATAATAGATATTTATTTTCCAACTGTTTTATAGGTTTATAATTTTATTACATATTAAAAACAAAAATATGGGATTTTCTCTTTTAAATATATATAAAAAATATTTGATGATGATTTAAAAGGCAATTTTAGTTCTTATAAGAAAATTTAGCAACTATCTGTAAACTTTTGACTATTTATAAAACTGCTATTTTTTTAATCATGAAGTAAATTATTAAAGTTTATATTTTTCCATTTTCCTATCATAATTTTTTCCACTGATACTGTTTTATATATTAAATTTTATTTTTTCTCCTTTTCCTTATAAATTAAAAGAATTTTTGTTCAAAACATATCTCGTAGATATTTCTTCATAAAAAGAAGATATTATGTGACATTGAGTAAAAATGTCAGTACAGTTTGATGCATGCAAAACTTTTACAATTTATAAAAATATTTAAGAGAAGAAAAGTTAATACAGTTTTGAAAATACTTAAATAAATTTTAGGAAAATAAATCTAAACAATATTAATATCTTTGTTTGTCCCAATTATTGATAAAAAGCATACTTTTAAATCTAAGGAAATGATTTAAAGGAAAGGATTTAGCAGGTCTATAATAAATATTCACTAGAACTATTTATAAAACTGACAATTTTACTACATCATGAAGTAAATTGTTCACGAAACAGAAAGATATTTTTTATGTGACATTGAGTAAAATTGTCAGTACAGTTTGATGCAAGCAAAAGTTTTACAATTTATAAAAAATTTAAGAGAAGAAAGGTTAATACCAGTTTTGAAAACACTTAAAATAAATTTTAGGAAAATATAATTATCTAAACAACTTTAATATCTTTGTTTGTCCCAATTATGGATAAAAGCATATCTAATTTAAATCTAACCAAGGAAAGGTTTTAGCAAGTCTTTAATAAATGTTTACTAGAACTGTACTAATTATATATAAATTTATTTACTATTTATACTATTTTATAAAATTTATAAAACTGACAATTTTACTACATCATGAATTAAATTGTTCAGGAACCAGAAAGATATCTACGTGACATTGAGTAAAAATGTCAGTAAAGTTTGATGCATGCACAAGTTTTACAATTTATGAAATATTTAAGAGAAGTAAGTTAATACCAGTTTTGAAAATACTTTAAATAAATTTTAGGAAAATATAATTATCTAAACAACTTTAATATCTTTGTTTGTCCCAATTGTAGATAAAAGGCATGCTTTTAAATATAACCAAGGAAAGGATTTAGCAAGTCTATAATAAATATTCCCTAGAACTATTTATAAAACTGACTATTTTACTACATCATGAAGTAAATTGTTCAGGAAACAGAAAGCTATTTCTTATGTGACATTGTGTAAAACTGTCAGTACAGTTTGATGCATGCAAAACTTTTGCAATTTACAAAAAATTTAAGAGAAGAAAGGTTAATATCAGTTTCGAAAATACTTTAAATAAATTTTAGGAAAATATAATTAACTAAACAATTTTATTATCTTTGTTTGTCTCAAGTATCAAGGAAAGGATTTAGCAAGTCTATAATAAATACTCACTAGAAATATTTATAAAACTGACAATTTTACTACATCATGAAGTAAATTGTTCAGGAAACAGAAAGATATTTCTTATGTGACATTGAGTAAAATTGTCAGTACAGTTTGATGCATGCAAAACTTTTACAATTTATAAAAAAATTTAAGAGAAGAAAGGTTAATATCAGTTTCGAAAATACTTTAAATAAATTTTAGGAAAATATAATATCTAAACTACTCTAATATTTTTTTGTCCCAATTATGGATAAAAGGCATACTTTTAAATCTAACCAAAAAAAAAGATTTAGCAAGTCTATAATAAATATTCACTCGAACTATTTATAAAACTGACAGTTTTATTACATCATGAAGTAAATTGTTCAGGAACCAGAAATATATTTATGTGACATCGAGTAAAAATGTCAGTACAGTATGATACATGCAAAAATTTTGCAATTTATTAAAATTTAACATCAGAAAGGTTAATATCAGTTTCGAAAATACTTTAAATAAATTTTTGTTTAAATATAATTATCTAAACTACTTTAATATCTTTGTTTGTCCCAATTATGGATAAAAGGCAAACTTTTAAATCTAACCAAGGAAAGGATTTAGCAGGTCTATAATAAATATTCACTAGAACTATTTATAAAACTGATAATTTTACTACATCATGAAGTAAATTATTCAGGAAGCAGAAAGATATTTATTATGTGACATTGAGTAAAAATGTCAGTACAGTTTGATGCATGCAAAACTTTTACAATTTATAAAAAATTTAAGACAAGAAAAAATTATTGTCAGTTTTAAAAATTCTTTAAATAAATTTTAGGAAAATATAATTATCTAAACAACTTTAATATATTTGTTTGTCGCAATTATGGATAAAAGGCATACTTTAAAATCTAACCGAGGAAAGGATTTAGCAAGTCTATAATAAATAACTAGAACTATTTATAAAACTGACTATTTTACTACATCATGAAGTAAATTGTTCAGGAAACCTTTGTTTTAAGAACATTATAGATAAATGAAAGCATGTCCGTGTTTGGTGTTAGAAAAAAATGAATGTGAATGTATCAGCTTGAACTGAAAAATTTAAGTAAATATACACACTATAATAAAGTAATAAATTTATTTAAATAACTAAATATCTTTACTTGATGTTAATATATTTTATGTTGTTGAATCTTAGACTCCTCACTCATTAAATAGTGATTCTTTGAATTATACTGTACCTCTTATTTACGCCAGTATCTGGAAGCAATGAAGTAAATTATATATGTTATCACTCGTAAAGCAGCAACTTTAGTAAGAATGCTGCTTGCAAACATCCAGTATTAAATGAATGTATCTTTATGAACCAAAGATTTTTACTCAGAAATAGTTTCATCACATTTGATGCTACTAAAATTCCAAATATCATATATTCCTCTAGCTTTTATCAGAACTGATTAAACTAGAAATATCATTTATTCTCTGAAAAAAAAGCATATATAATATCAGACGTTTAATAATATATATTCATACCCTTTGGTAATAATATATTCAAATTGTAATAAAATTTCTGAAGTTAATATACTGCCTTAGAATAGTTTCTTCAATTTCTATACTTTATGAAAGGATTGTTATTAACAAAAGTTATCACAAAATAATTCTCGCACACAAAATCTATCACAAAATAACACACACTCTCTCTCTGTATATATATATATATATATATATATATATATATATATATATATATATATATATATATATATATATATATACACTCATGTCCATAAATTAAGGATAATGAAGTTCAGGCAATAAAAGAGACAAAAGCAAAACAAATTTGACTTATTTGTAAAGTCTATTTATTAAACAAAAGGTAAAGAGCAAAAAAGATGCTATATGTTTGACATAATTAATAAAAATTGCGATTTTTACTCCCTGGAGCAAATTTCAAAAAAGAACCTATTTACAGAAAACAGTATAACATGGTTAGTATGATGGTTAATACGGAGTATGTCTCCCGGACGATGCAATACAAGCGTTACAACGCCTACGCATGCTGAGTATCAGATTATCAATCTGATCTTGGGAAAAATTACACCACTCATCAAGCAATGCCCTCCGAAGTTCCGATAGACAGTTGGGAGGGGGTTGACGGGCTGCAATTCGTCGGCCAAGCATGTCCCACACATGCTCTATTGGATTCAAGTCCTGTGAGTATGCTGGCCAATCCATACGGGTGATATCCTCCGATTGAAGGCATTCGTCTACAATGTTTGCACGGTGAGGTTGGGCGTTGTCATCCATATACAGAAATTCAGGACCCATGGCGCCCCGAAACAAACGTACATGTTGTTCCAGAATGAAATCCCGATAGATGTGGCCTGTCATCGTTACACTCTGAACATGCAGGTCAGTTCTGGAACCAAGAATAATTCCTCCCCAAACGAGCCATCCTGCACCACCGTAACGGTGTCGTTCAATGGTGTTCTCTTGGTGGTAACGGGTACCTGGCCCTCTCCATATGAAAGTCCGGCGAGAATCAGAATGTAAACTGATCCTGGATTCGCGGAAAACATCACACAAGACCACTGTTGCGGTGTTCACAATGCATGCTCTCTATCCCAGCATAATCGCAGGCGACAGTGAGTTACGGTAAGGGGAACAAATTTGACAGGCCTACGAGCATATAGACCAATGTTCCCTAAGCGTCTGTACACGGTCTGCCTTGAAACTGTCGTACCGGTAGCTGAAGAGAGCTGACGAGACAGGTCTGATGCTGTGCTCCGTCTGTTTCTTTTGGCAGTAACTGCCAAATACCGGTCATCATTCGGCGTAGTAACTCGGGGGCGACCTGTGCTGTAACATCTACTCACATTACTATCATGTTTGAATCGTTGCCAAAGCCTGGAGATGACACTCTGGGCGATTCCAAGTTCCTCGGATACTTCCAGCTGGGTACGTCCACATTCCAGTCGTCCGATATTTCTACCACGTAAAAAATCATCCAAATGCTTCCTTTGTGCCATAACTATGCGGGTATTGCACTGAAAGGCTTTTAAAGCGCTTGTGAACAATTTTACTTCTTTGCTACCATTCCTTATATACCCCTTTCATACACTCTCGTCATTGTGACGTACTATCCGCGCCATCTGGTGGTTTCCTGCAATTTGCATATGCTTCTTCAAGATGTGTGTGATAATTCTACAGCTGAAATTTTTATTTTAGAGCTCAATTTCTGTGTGATTCTGAATTATCCTTAATTTATGGACATGAGTGTATATATATATATATATATATATATATATATATATATATATATATATGTATATATATATATATATATATATACACATCGATAAAAATGTATTTTTATGTGAATGTGAAGGGAGGTATACTAAAAATTAACGAATGACTTTTAAAATTTTAATTATATTTTTTCTTCTTAAGTGTTTTAAAATTATTTTAGGAATAAGGAAAATGTAATTGCATTCCAGAATAATTTACTGGTGGTTGTACATATGCAATGCAGCTCGAATTTGTAGAGTCAGCATTCGCAGTTCATATATTCTTGGTCGTGGAAGGAAGGAATGTTTTCCTATGCACTAGTGTCCAGATTTGAGATGTATTAACAGCGTATTTGTGAATAGTGAGAATCCATATTTTAATATAGTTGTTACATGATAATCATGCGAGAATGAAATAAATAATTTTGCTCTCATTATTGGCTGTTTGTGTCTACAATACTCATTAATATTTTTTGTGAATATATATATATATATATATATATATATATATATATATATATATATATATATATATATATTATACATGTGTGTTTTTATAACGATATGTATTATTACAAGAAATTAACAAGTTATGATTTATTTATATAAAAAGTTATTTATACGCATAAACATAATGTAACATCATTCGAAAGTATTTTCAATTAATTTTGGGTTTTGGGTTAGAAAGGTGGCCTCAAAGTAGACGAGAAATTTGCCTTTTGGTGAAGTCTAACTTTCCTTTACTGACATCTTCAGAATAAAGGAAGCATTTTAAAAACTTAAATGCAGCAATCGTTTGGGCAGAGGTTAGTCGTTAGTAATAAACTTCGTTGTTATCATAGGCTTTGAAACAGATTATTAAAAGAAAACAATTATAACTGTGATAATACCCATCTTCCTGTAAAAAAAATTCAAAAGTACTGTTTTGAGAAGGTAATTGACCGATTATGGTAGTGGTTTCTCGAAAAATATTTGCTCCTTCGTACAGCTGAATAAAATTTACTATCCAAAATATGTAAAGGAGATCGAACATTTTCTTGTGTTAGAGAATAGTTAGTACAACTAAATATTTGTATAGAAGAATAATTTAGTCTTTAGCCCATCTGCGAACTTCGACTAAGAATGAGAAGTATCTTATATAAACAAATATTTCGTTTAAGAAATATTCGTATAAAATAGTTTCAACTTCATATATATATATATATATATATATATATATATATATATATATATATATATATATATATATATATATATATATATATATATATATATATATATATATATATATATATATATATATATATATATATATATATATATATATATATATATATATATATATATATATATATATATATATATATATATATATATATATATATATATATATATATATATATATATATATATATATATATATATATATATATATATATATATATATATATATATATATATATATATATATATATATATATATATATATATGTAATATCCTAAGTTATTACATTTAAAATATCTATTCAAAATTCTTCTTTTTACCCTACTGATTTTTAATACTTAGTTTCCTAGCCATAAAATGCCAGATAAAGTTTTTCTGACTTAAATTATTTTTACCCATCTATCAAAGCTAACGATGGAATGAATATTAATTTTCTGTCCACTGGCATTTATCAACTGTCTCAACGACATGGCATCGTTTTTTCAATAATTAATTCAGTGTATGTGTGTTTTCGAGCTAGGTTAATTGACAAGGCTCCAAACTCTTATCTCCCAAAACGTACTAATCCATCTTTAGTCTTATGAGAACAATATCACGTGACTCGCTCGCTACAGGTTTCGAATTAGCTGACAAACGCGTATTTTCTTGGAGCATTCTATGCAGAGCGGTTACACTGTACAGATGATTGGTAGATCGATACTCTTTGAAACTCAATAAATGTAAAGTTCCACATGGCTGAACTACGTTTATTTTTTATTATTTGACGACTACACTTCGGTGTTTTCTTTTTTTCAACAGAAAGCCCAGGCAAATTAAATAACAAAGGATAATTTTCCATGTAATCAGTGAAGATTATTTTCATCGGTAAACCAACACACACATATATGAGGCACAGGAAGAGAGAAAGAGATAATATTAAAAATGGTACATTATGTCAGTTTATAAAAAGATAGTGATATTTAAATTAACACAATGACTTGTGTTAAATCATAATCTATATATATACTGTTTTAAATTATCTTGTCTCTTTCTTTGTTATGAACTTTAAAATAGAGTAATATATCATCTAATTATTTTAATTCTAGGTTTTTTACGATCTTTAAAATATCAGATACTTTAATGACACTTTCCAACGGTAAAGAAGATGCTTCTTGTCAATTTTGCGATTTAATTTTTATTTTACTTAATTTGAGCTATTAAAGAAAAGCCACAGGGCTAAAACCTAATAAACTAACAAAACACAGCCTAATTACTGCATAATTTTAATAAACTGTATCTCGCATAATGTAATAAGTCTACTGGGAATTTGATGAAGATTAAAAATGGAAATTAGGAGGAAAGTATCTGGTTTTCTTACACGGATATTTGCATTTCATTGATAAGTTTAGAGACCTGATGTAAACAATATATATAAAAATAATATTGATTTCTTTCCTTGCATTGGAATTTTTATCATTGTATTCTCATTTGTGTTTGCTAGCCACATTTATGAATAAATAATGATCTTTATCTTGCTGTGAAAGTGTAATTTCAAGATAATTTTTCTGGCTTTTGAAACATCTATTAGAAATACGTATAATTTTTCAAGCATCTAATATTATTAAGAGAGTATGATAATTTAAATGTATGCTTTCTCATTTGTAACTTTAGATAGCTCTAGTGTAAAATTTCTTGAAAAGAAATTATCAAGGCTACTAGTAATCGATGGGCGAATTTTTAAACCATCAATTTCTGTCGATTCTTGGATATTTCCGGAAGTAGAATACTAGATTTGAGCGTCATGTTTCAAGTTTCAATTTTGAAGTTTTGGCATCATTCCGTGAATCTTGAGAACTACTAGCGTAAAAGATTTGACGATATGCCAAATTAAGTTTCAAATTAATGATATTCAACATTTCTCTCATTTTGATTTAGCAGAGATATCCATGTAGCAGATAATTAAAACATTCCAATTTACGTAAATTACGTAATATTAGAATGTTCATCTTTAAGAAGCGTACATTCACTTATAGTGATGTTATTGAGAACACAAATTTAATATGGCAGTCTTTATTCTCCATTGGTAGGTTAATTATATTCTTTTACTATGTAAGGAATAAATTAGTGCTTACGTATATATTTAGATAAATTTAAGGTTCGCTGGAGAGCAGCAATGAAATTAATCTCATACTTTTACCTGGAAGTAAAAAATGAAGTTATTTCTGTTATATTATTTCTGTTTTGTATATTCTGTATTAATACCATAAATATTTTCCATATGGGATATAATAATAGTTTTATTTCCTTTTAAATTTCGACTTTAATTAGATAATTAAAACTCATTTTAAGTTTCGAAAACCTGAACTTTTCGAGGGAATTCTCCGTGCATAAGTAAAAATGTTTCTTATAAATTAACTATTTAATCTACATACTCAAAATACCCAAATATGTTTGAAAGATACTGAAAAGCAGTAACAATAAAAAAAAAGAAAAATTAGGTTGCTAGAAATATTTCAAACGTGATTTTTATTCGTTTTCAACTATTTTACTAAAATATTTTGTTTACAATTACTTTTTTGTTTACAATTTTTTTATTCAGTTCCTAAAATTGATATTAAAAGTGAGTTTTTGATTTTTCATTCATTTATTTTTTAATTTGTAAAGATGAACTAGAAAAGCTACATTATCTATAGTCAGTAACAAAACAAATGAATTTCAATTGTGAGTGATGAAGTTTTCATTTCCTATATTATCGAGGTTGAACACCATCATATATAAATAGTATAACCAATCTTTCAGTTTTTATATTCAAATAGTTATATAACCACACAGTTAAGTTCGAGTATGATAATTTTGGTTTTCAAAACACATGGTATGAAGGTACAGGTTTCCTGTTTAAAAACTAGAATAACACAAAATGTTATAAGCAAGACTGCTAGGAAATTTCTGCATCAAATCTTCGTTTCAAATGAAAATTTTCCTCGGTTTAATAAAACATAATAATTCCTCTAACATTCAATACTATGATAATGTATTTTTTCTGTAAACTTAATACAAATAACATTTGTATTTCACTGATGGTTTAATAACTCTCTATTTAACCCCTTAATTCATAGTTATTTTTAAAAAGGCCTGTCAAAAAAATCAAGTTTTTTAATGTAAAAAACACAATTTAGAACGTAGAATTTAGGAAAAAATAAACATTTTATACTTGAATAAGTAAGTGTTATAGCTTACAATCCCATGTAAATGATTAATATCAATAAAATTATTGGGTTTTTTTTCTTTCACATTGTTATTGTCAATTCTCGATTGCATTTGAGTGTGAAAAGTTATTGCAACATAAAGTACAAAGCCGCTCGAATTCTCTCGGGGGTGCACAGTTTGGTCAGTTTAGCACGCTCGAGTTAACTCGAGCGTGAACGTTAAGGGGTTAAGTTTGATAATTTCCTTTTAACAACAAGTTTCTGTAAATGACAGGGTAGTTGGAATTTGTCCCCAATTTTATAAAAAAGAACGAACATTTTGGATCACTTTGTTAGACTTTATGTAACCCTGAGTGCACACCGATTGGGTGCCTTCTCACCTTTTGTGGGTAGCATGCATATTTGATGCCTCTCAGGAAGACTTAGAACTTTCAAAGTTTAAAGAGTGATTCAGCATATGTTGCTTAAAACAATATTAAACGAAGTCATCTGCTATGCTAAAAACGTAAAGATTTTAATCTTTAATTTCTCAGCCTGAGATCACAAAGAAATTGAGTATCTTTTTTAGTCGAAAAATGTTCAATGTGGAAACAATTGTTATTAAAATCATAAATTATTTAAGCATAAAAATTGAAAAATTAAATTTAAAGGCTCTTAAAGAGGAAAAATTCCCCATTTTTAAGTAAATTAATTTCAACTAACAGTATAATAGATTTTAAAATACGTTTAAATTTTAGGAAAACCTGGTTTTGTTTATGCATATTTTTCGGAACAATGGTAGAACAAATACAGCTCTGGATTTAATAAACATATTTGATATGTTTATATATCACTGTCACCATGAATATTAGTAGCCATTGACAATTAGTTGATCTCTATCTATTATTAGCTTATATATCTATAAATAGTTTACCACCAGGCCGTGGGAGTTTGCATAGTTGGTAGTTTCTAGACTAAACATCGGAAGTCCTATTAAGTTGGGGTACCTGTCCTATATGAAAAAAGACCCTGAAATGCCAGGCTGGGTCGTTGGTTCATGTATGTATCTATAATTAGCTGTTGTACAACAAAATATTGTCAGCAGAAGACCTAAAAAATCTATTCTATACTTTTACAGATATGCATGCATGTACATCTGCAATTATGTATCTATGTGTATGTACGTAAATTTGTACGAACGTATGCATGCATAAGTATCTATGTATGCATATATTATTGTACACATGTAATTAAAGAAGGTTTTGGTTTAACTATCTGTAATATTGCAAAAGAAATAAATGAATGTAATTCTTCAAACCAAATGAAATCAATCTGCATTACTTGAAGGTAATGTAGATTGATTTAATTTGGTTTGAAGAATTACATTCAATTATTTCTTCTGCAATATTACTTGAAGATATACTTTTACATTCACATACAGATGTACGGTAGTTGTCAGAACTTTCTTTGTGATTATTATCCACTACCATTGTGTTCACATAAAACCTCTAATAATCGATATGAATAATAATAAAACCCATAATGCTACATGCAAATGTAATTACAAAAGTGAAAATACAAAATAATGTATAGTATAATTTAGTAATAATATAGTAGCTTTATATTTCCTATTATATCCTGGAATTTGATATGAATGACCTACAGTTTTACTCAGAGAATTATTTTATACCAGTTATTTAACACTAAATCTACGAAGAGGGGCCAAATGACCCCATTTTTCGTTATTTTTGCCGTTATAAAAAATGTCCCGTAGTTTTAGTGTTAATACAAATACTATCAGCCCTTTCTTTGTGATGATTATCTACAATCCTCACACTTGCATAAAACCGCAATGTAATCATATTTATTATTAACAACAAAATACAAAGAATGCCCCATAATTTATGAAACTAAAATAATATATAACATAGAGTAAAATAGCGAATTTTTATTACTTGCCATACACTTGAGTAAACAGCAAAAAATCTACTGTTTAAGTCAGCTAAATAAGTGAATTACTTAATTCCAGATTAAAAAATAAAAAAGATAAAGAAGATAAAAAAGAGGAGAACTGTTTATAGTAAAAAAATATGTTGCCATGAAAAATTCAATTTTGTCTACTTAAAGTAACAGAATGAATACCTGTAAATCAAGTACGATATTGGAAAAAATATAATGTTTATGTCTATAATATTTATACTATTATTGAGTCTTGTTATTAATTTATATTTATTTTGTTATTAATATTTATCTTATCCTATAACTTATAATTCATATGACTGGAATAATTGAATATATATTGCTTCATTACTTACATTTTGCATATATTTGACGATCTTTTTGAATGTTTATAATAAAAGGATAAAAGTTAATGTCAAACATTTTTTATATGACCTATTTGAAATTTAATTAAATTCTAATTTTTGATTACCCTCATAAAATTTAGTTTGATGATAGGATCACAATTTCTTAATTAAAATCTTGAGTTAGAATCAAATCAGGTTTATTCACAAGTGGCAACTTTTTAAATTCTTCTTTTTCCAGATATTAAAAAATGAATTGGAAAAATATACGATTTCTTATCGTTTCCTTGTTGAGATTTTTTTTTAATATTCAGATTTTTCGTTGCAGGGGAGGATCAAAAACATTATTTTAAATTAAATATCTTTCCTGCTGGGATTATTGAAAGGGAAGAGCAAAAATATACATTAAGAAGTCAAAGATTATGAGGAACTTATGAAGGACCAATAATATTAACCAAGACCCATTTGTTTCTTTTAATAGCATACTTTTCACGTATTCTTTTGTAAGGCTTCTATACGAGCCGTATATTTTCACTTTGAAAAAAAGTGAAGTTCCACCTAATAGAAGTACATCTATTAGTTTGTAATTTTACTTTATAAATATAACACACATTTTTAATAAATGTAAATTGAAAAAGTTTGTCAATACTACTATCAGTGCTTAAACATAATGGGGGGAGGTTTTTCTAGGAAAAAGCCTAATATAACAGCCGTATATACAGTTATTAGATATAAGTTCCTACTAATAGAAGTACATCTATTAGTTTGGAATTTTACTTTATAAATATAACGCACATTTTTAATAAAAATTGAAAAAGTTTATCGATACTACCTATCAGTGATTAAACTTAATGGAGGTGTTCTTTATAGGGAAATGTCTTATATAACTTTTGTATATGCAATTATTAGACATAAGTTCCAACTAATAGAAGTACATCTATTAGTTTGGAATTTTACTTTATAAATATAACACACATTTATTAAAATGTAAGTTGAAAAAGTTTGTCAATACTACCTATCAGTGCTTAAATTTAATGGAGGGAGTTTTTCTAGGAAAAAGCCTTATATACCAGCCGTATATGCAGTTATTAGATATAAGTTAATACTAATAGAAGTACATCTATTAGTTTGGAATTTTACTTTATAAATATAACGCACATTTTTAAAAAAAATTGAAAAAGTTTATCGATACTACCTATCAGTGCTTAAACTTAATGGAGGTGTTCTTTATAGGAATATGTCTTATATCACTTTTGTATATGCAATTATTAGACATAAGTTCCAACTAATAGAAGTAGATCTATTAGTTTGGAATTTTACTTTATAAATATAACGCACATTTTTAATAAAAATTGAAAAAGTTTATCGATACTACCTATCAGTGCTAAAACTTAATGAGGGGTGTTCTTTATATTAAAAAGCCTTTTATAACTCTTGTATATGCAGTTATTAGATATAGTAAATATATAGATACTAGCATATAGCCAGCCATTCAATGGGATCAGTAAAATTTTTAATTTTCCAGAATTGTAAAGTACCCTACGAGGCAGGTAAAAAATGGTTTGTTTTATGGCTCAGAATTATCTGGTACTCACATAATAACTTGTTTATATTCATACTCCTCTAAAGTCTCCCGATACTGTGAAAGCAGTTTAGAATCATGAAGAATGCATTTAGTCAAACTATGTGATTACGTATAAAAAACAAACACACAAACTTCTTAAATTTCAAAGATATAGAACTTAAATGCTAGATATTTATTAGTCCGTGAAATACACTCTTAGACTTTTATGATCAGAATTTGTTTTTAATACCGGTGATAAAATTTTCATTGCAACAATAATAATCAATGATTAATTTTAAAATTATCCCATATGTACCTAATATATTATTTAAGCCAAATATAAAAGAAAATTATTTCCGTAATATCTAAGTTCAGTGAAAAAAGGTATGAAAGTAATATTTAAATAATTTACAATTAGAAATGATTAAATGAGATAGTTAAGGAAATGGCGTCATAATGCTAGAAAAAATGTTTTTTTTACCTATTTATTATGTGATAAATTGATAAATTTAATTGCCTGTTTATAACTGGATGGCTTGAAATAATGGCATTAAACGCTCGAAAAGGCGGGACAAGGTGGATTTCGAAAGTTTTAAAGAAGATGATATTTTTCGCTGTGATATGAAGCACTCTTAGACTTTTATGATCAGAATTTGTTTTTAATACCGGTGATAAAATTTTCATTGCAACAATAATAATCAATGATTAATTTTAAAATTATCCCATATGTACCTAATATATTATTTAAGCCAAATATAAAAGAAAATTATTTCCGTAATATCTAAGTTCAGTGAAAAAAGGTATGAAAGTAATATTTAAATAATTTACAATTAGAAATGATTAAATGAGATAGTTAAGGAAATGGCGTCATAATGCTAGAAAAAATGTTTTTTTTACCTATTTATTATGTGATAAATTGATAAATTTAATTGCCTGTTTATAACTGGATGGCTTGAAATAATGGCATTAAACGCTCGAAAAGGCGGGACAAGGTGGATTTCGAAAGTTTTAAAGAAGATGATATTTTTCGCTGTGATATGAAGCATATTTATAACAATTTATTTTAGAATCGTATATATAGTTTAGGAGAAGAAAAACTTTACTCGCTTTGAATTTTGATAACCCTAACTCATCTAGAATCTAATATGGATGCCTCTATCCATTCCAGGTGCAACCGCTTCATAAAATTGAGGACGGATGGACAGATAACTTAGGCTATTATTATATAGAGTATATCAAAGTGGCTTTATTTCCCGAAAAAGAAAATTATTTTAGCATTAAATAGACGACACTTTATTAAAAGACTGAACGCAGTCAGAGAGAATAAGGTATATCTAATGTACTTTTATTTAAAAAACCTTTTTAACTGTTTTAAGTTAGAATTAAAGTAAGTTATTACATATTTGCATGTAATTCCTTAAGGTATGCTATACTATCCGCAAAGTAATTTTCTAATAAATTAGAAATAACAATAGAACTTTAAAGTAATGCTATCTATTAAAATGGTTAAGAAAACGCATAATTTATGAAGGACAATTTTTTTACATGTATAAATGTGAAATGGAAATTTTCTTATCTACATGATGCATTAAATGCAATTTACGTTTTGCTTCTGTTTTACTACACGTTTTACATAATAGTAACTTGCATTTGCAGTATATATATATATATATATATATATATATATATATATATATATATATATATATATATATATATATATATATATATATATATATATATATATATATATATATATATATATATATATATATATATATATATATATATATATATATATATATATATATATATATATATATATTTATATATATATATATATATATATATATATATATATATATATATATATATATATATATATATGTATATATATATATATATATATATATATATATATATATATATATATATATATATATATATATATATACATATATATATATATATATATATATATATATATATATATATATATATATATATATATATATATATATATATATATATATATATATATATATATATATATATATATATATATATATATATATATATATATATATATATATATATATATATATATATATATTTATATATATATATATATATATATATATATATATATATATATATATATATATATATATATATATATATATATATATATATATATATATATATATATATATATATATATATATATATATATATATACATATATATATATATATATATATATATATATATATATATATATATATATATATATATATATATATATATATATACACATATATATATATATATATATATATATATATATACATACATACATACATATATATATATATATATACATATATATATATATATATATATATATATATATATATATATATATATATATATATATATATACATACATATACATATATATATATATATATATATATATATATATGTATATGTGTGTGTGTGATGTGTGTGTGTGTGTGTGTCTGTGTGTAATTATATCAATATCTAAAATATTTAAGCCCTAAAGCCTATTCAAAATTATCCCTTTTCCAGTTCATTATTCTAAATTTTAATTTCTCCTCTTTATATTAACCTTATTTCCCAGTCATCCTTTTTGAACGAGGATGTTTTCAAAGCTTCAGCATAACTCGGAAATTCTTACTATGATTCTCAAAGTAAAAAATGATATAGGAAGTAATAACTCTCCCAGGAAAAATCTGTAACGATCAGCAATAATAGTCATCCGGAACGCCACACTTTGGCAGATGTCTTTAATCAAAGTTACTCTCTTTAAGCAATTAACTGTTAATTCAACTATTTCCAACGACACTAAACCCCACACGGTATTTGGTCTTCTCTCGCAAAAGGTTGGCATTAGAGAGACACCGTCCTCCTCTAGATTTTGTGCTATATTGAGAAGATGAAATAAAGATTATGTTCGTTCACGGCGACTGATGTTTTTCTCCAGGACAGACGTTTAGCAGGACTCTTGGTAGCCCAGTATACCCGAGCTGAGAAAAATAATAGAGGCAAATTAAAAGAGGTTTTCAAGTGTAAATTTGGATCCAGATTTTTTCCCCATTGTTACATATATATTTATTTAAATATGTGGGCTCCTACTTTTATTATACTTTCTTGGTATTGTATATGATAATTTATGTATGATACAATTTTAGCATTCTTTATTTGTAATTGTAAAGAGCATGATGCGATTGTTGCTTGCATAACGAGTTTTTGATTTTGGCTGTTTATAATTTTACCGATATTTTATTATTATAATTTCAAGATTACTGCAATTTTATTACGCTTTGCTCTCGTTATTAAGGATTTATATTAATTTAATAAAATGGCGGATTTTAGTGTTAATTGGGTTTGGTTGGGAAATATAGGGTATATCGTTTTAATACACGAGGACTAATTAGACTAAAACCCTATAGCGTAAAGGCGATTCGTAATTGCTACAAACATGCATGCCAGCAGTGGAAGTTGAATCCAAGAACTGTTGTTCGGAAGAGCAGCGATCTACAGTGTTAATTGGTATACTGCACATTTTTTATCCCTCTTGGTAATATATCTGCACATAATTCACATAATAGTATGTAGGGAGGTATAGTTTCAGATACTAAGCGCATAAATAAAGACAGCTCTAAACTGTGTTTCAAAATAACGGCTTTCATTTTCAAGTGTAAAGATAAAAAAAGTTTTAAAAAGTTGTGCTATTAGCGTTTACTATGAATTTCTTGGATTAAAAATTATGGAAAAAATTTCATTTTGATATGCGTTATGAATATATTCTTTGTAAGATGGACGTTAAAGTTTTTCATGCATTTGTATCGGTATTCTTTAACATTTAAGATATTTAAGATTTTAAAGTTCCACATTACAGAATGCCACGAATATAAATCAAATTGTAGGCATCTGAATACATAATCCTATTCAGGAATTAGATTAACGAAAGGAAAATATTTCACGTCTTTACTATTCAAGTCAGATTACTTTACATTTTCTGATAGAAATTCAAGAAGATAGCACTTAAATACTAAAGCATATTAAACATATGGGACTTGTAAATGCAAAATTTAGTCGCACCCAGAGATTTGAACTAAATGTATTATAAAATAAAATTTAAAATGCTTTAGAAGGTGTTAGTTATTATGATCAAAGCAATTTATAAATTCAGTTTTAAATATAGTGAACAACGCATATTAAATTATTCTAATAATGGAAGAAATCTTTAGACATTTCTCTTACCATAAAACTAAATGAAATACAAATAAGATCGAAATAAGTGGAAAGAGATCTTTATCGCTATAAAGCTTAATTTATTATTACGTTGCGTATGAAATAATACCGTATTAATGACGAATCAATATCAAAAATATATTTGGAGTGCATTATACTTTAATTTATAAAAATGCATGGTCGTATTTCTTTATTTTCCTAATTTTCTACAGAAAGAGAAATCGAAAATAGGTGTTAAAAAGAAACTGATGCAATTCACCATCAACTATATCACTTTATTTAATAACAGAAATTTAACAAAAGAATTATTGCATACTTAACATTTTCACAACAAATCTTCACATTATTGATAATACTAGTTACGGGTTATATATTTTAGAACACATAAAATTTTACTGCTATTATATAATATGATCATTAATTTAAACTATATTTAGTGTCTCTCTAAAATAGTTCATTCAATTTGTTTATCCCCTTTTAAAGCAAAGATTAAATCACCCACTTTCAAATATGGAGGCTAACATGCATGATATTTAATATGTATATATGTGTGTATGTCTTATATACTGAACCTAAATTCTGGATGTTTTTTCCTAAAGAATTCAAGAATTTGAAATGTTTGAAATACCACGGTAATATTTAAAAAAAAAATAATCATAATTGCAATCATTCGAATAAAATTTGTTTATCCCATACTACCCTTTTGTGTTCTCAAAAGTAGCGATCACTCTAAAATAGTTACGAATACGATTTTCATTTTGGCATCTTAACAGAAATGTAATGCTAAATATGAAATATGAGAATGATTTTTCTTTGTTTCTAAAATATGTATTATAATATCCCAATAATGATATATACCCTAGATGGTTAATCAATATTTAAAGTCAAAGTTATCTTTTCTTGAGCCTGCTATTTTCCTTAAGGTTACAGTACACGTTAAGCTTGCCAAAAATTTGATTGAAAATTCGATGTTTTTATGTAGTTGAAATATAACTAAGAATAAGAGACAGAAAGGGTGTTTTGATGTCCATCACCGTATTATTAGTATAATTAATGACACAAGAGACAGTTTAGTTATTACTAATAATTATTTTAAATAGTATTTGAAAACTATAATTTTCCAATTTTACGCATATTTGAAACGCTCCAGATGCTTTTCCAACTGTAATATACCTTCTATACTTATTAACAATTTACATTAAAAATTATGAAATAAAAAATAGTTAACAAATACATTTTGAACAGCAAAAGTTTAAGTACTTTTTAAATTAAAAGATATAAGCATTTCGCTCGGTAAAATATATATTTCAACTAAAATTATTGTTCCTAGAAATAACTCTTATTCTTAGGACTAAAAGTTATTTTATGACTACTATACGTAAGAGGGATGCGTATGAATTCTTTTCGGCTATACTTCTTTCAAACAATTATTTCTTAATATCATGGAAATTTATTAATATTTTACCATGAAATTACATACACTTTTGTATAAATATATTATTAATAACATATTAAATTTTCAAGCATATTGACCAAAATCAAAATAAATTAGTTTTAAAAGTCCACTGTCAATTTATAACGTTCAGTCTTATACAACATTCTTCTACTAATCTCTAGGCGCATAAAATGCCGATCTCAGTTTTATCCTGTTTATTTTCTCTCAGAAACAGTTGTCATGTAAAACAAAATCTTTTCATAAAACGGTAGATATAACACGCTATACTTTAACTTTTGATTACTTTTGATACGCATCCGTTTCCAGGTGGGTATGGCTTCTCAAATCCTCAGGCTTCTGAAAGAACTCAATTGTTTATAGTGTGTGCAATCAGTGCTCTTTATGCTGGGATAAAACATGAATTATTTTAATTCCTAAAGTCATAGTTCTGTATAACTTAAGATCAGTGATTCTTTTAATTTAAATGCCTCAAGTATTTAAAGTAAATAATTAAAGTCCCATGGAATGAATTGTTAATATGTCATTTTCCATTTATCGTGTCACACATTCTTTCTTCGCTCCTTTCCTTATATCAATACACCAATGTTTCGAGTGTTTGAGTCCTTTGTTCGTGCCAGTAGCATTCATGCTTTCTTTTCACACTAGGAATTTAGATTTCAGTCTTTCACTTCTAAAATCTTTGATTTTGATTTTGTATTTGCGATCACGCCGTGAGTGTTTATTACTTAATGTCTCTTAGTTCGAGAAAGGGTTGCATGTCGCTGTTATAAAGAGGTGTCGAAGTAAAATTCTTTCTTTTCTATAGGTAAAAGTTCAGAAAAAAGCATTAAAAACAAATAAAAACTATGCAATTATAATTACAGAATTTTGAATTAAAAAATACTTTCCAACGTTCCTGAGGTAATTACGAGATTCATCTATATTTTTCTTTAATCTGTATTACTAAAGAAAGACCCGTCATACGTATATATATATATATATATATATATATATATATATATATATATATATATATATATATATATATATATATATATATATATATATATATATATATATATATATATATATATATATACATATATATATATATATACACACATAACATATATATATATATTATATATATATATATATATATATATATATATATAGCACATATATAATATATATATATATATAATATATATATTGATAATTATATAAATATAAATATATATTAAAAAGTATTTTATAAATTTATATATTGTATATATATATATATATATAATATATATATATATATATATATATATATATAAAATTATATATATATATTTATATATATATATATATATATATATTTATATATATATATTATATATATATATATAAAATTGATAATATACATATTTTATATAATATAAAGCTACAATATGCCTTATTATTTATATAGAAAATTCATTTAGAAAAATTATTTTGTCTGTGCATCAGATATTTTAATGTTTAGATGGATCTAAAGTTGAATTGTCAAAACTTTTTTCGAATTTGAATCTCTGTAAATATTCATATTACTTAATCACTAAACATTATTATAATACTTGTTTTCACTATGAAACGCTAATACAAAATTTATGAATGAATTCTATGTCTGTAGACAATTAATAAAATGTACAAAGAATGAAAACGTCTGTATTGCTAGAAGTCAAAAAGGTAGGAATTTTTAATTGGAACTAAAGTTGACATAAAACTTTTTTGAATTTGAATCTCTGTAAGCGTCTTACATTACTTAATCACTAAACATTATTATAATACTTGTTTCACTATGAACACTAATACAGAAATTTATGAATGATGTTTTCTGTAACGTGAAGCTAAAGAACATATACAAAGAATTTTTGTGAACATTGAGTGAAATAAATGTACAAAGAATGAAAAAGTCTGTATTGCTAGAATCAGAAAGGTAGGAATTTTTAATTGGAACTAAAAGTTGGCAGACAAAACGTTTTTGAATTTGAATCTCTACAAGCGTTTACATTACTTAATCACTAAACTTTATTGCAATAGTTGTTTCCACTATGGAACACTAATAGGGAAATTTATGATTAAATTATGTATTTGTGAACAGGGAGTTTATTAAGATGTACAAAAAATATAAAGGTATGTATAGATAGAAATGAGAAATGTAGGAATTTTTAAGTGGGACTAAAAGTTGGTACATGAAACGTCATTTCGAATTTGAATCTGTACAAGCATCTTACAGTACTTAATTACTAAACATTATTATAATAGTTACTTTCACCGTGGAACGCTAATACAGAAACTTATCAATGATGCCTTTTTATATGAACGTGTATTTACAATACATGTTAAAATAATTTCTGTGAACAGGGAGTAAAATAAGATGATGAACAAAGAATAAAAAGTCTGTATTGTTAGAAATCTGAAAGGTAGAAAAAATTGTTTAATCTAAAAGGTGACAGACAAAATGTTTTTTTCGAATTTGAACCTATCTTAGGGTTTTACATTACTTAATCACTAAACATTATTGAAATAGTTGTTTTCACTATGGAACTTAATTATTATATGGTTAGTTGTAGCTTTTCTCTGGATTGTATTAAAAGAAAAGATAATGAAAAACTGATAAATTACTTTCAAGGAATAGATAATTGTAAACAGTATTGAAACAAATTAAAACATATATATGGCTTACTTAACAGTAAATTTTCTTTTTTCTTTAGGTCACTTGTTTCTTCTTAAAATACTTTGCTTGTTTATAGATAGTTTGTTATTTATTGATTCTTTATTAAGGTATTTTGTACAACTAATATTAATGTCTGTGTGTGCACATATATGTGTATATTTGTTGCTGTATATATTTATGCATAAACTAAAGAGAATGGGAATAAATGGACTCTATGTAAATATAATATAATAAATATGATTTATTATATTATATTTACACATATACTTATTTACATTTCCTTACATTTACAGGAAATGTAAATAAGTATTTAAAATAAGTTCAGTTTAACGTGGTACTATGAAAATGTTAAAGAATTATAAATATAAAATCGAACTAAAGTAAGTACATGTGTGATTGTTGCATAGTGTTATTGATAAATTTTTATGTATGGCCGGTGTAGGTAAGTACAGTAAATAATATCATACATGTTAATTCTATGTTTGTTGTATATTCTAAGTATGTATACAACATATGTTAATGTATTTTAATGTTTTAATAAGAATGTTCAAGGTAGATTCGGATCTTTCTGGCCACTTTAATCTGTTCTTCCATAAACTCTTTTTAGGGTTGGTAGTGACCTAGGAATTATCTGTCTATCTATCTATCAATGGAAAACTAATACAGAAATTTATAAATGATGCCTATGAACATGCGAATAAAACATGTAGAAAGAATAAAAAGTTTGTATTGATAGAAATCAGAAAGGTGAGAATGTTTAGTGGGATCTAAAAGTTGGTAGTTAAAACTTTTTTTTTCAAACTTGATCTTTTAAAAATCTTTTGTTTAATCCTTTGTTTAAACTTTGTTTAATCTCTAATTACTATTTCAATAATTTTATGTTGTAATTCTTAAATTCATTATCGAACGCTTGCACGAAAATTTATGATTGATCTTCATTACAGTGAACATAGAACGAAATAAGATGTATAAAGAATAAAAAGTTAGTAGTGATGGATATCTATAAGTAAAGAATACAGAAGCACAATGACAGACCATACAAAAATGTCTTTGCATTACTTTTGTAAAAGAAAAAAATGACTAGAAAAGGAATGTCACTTATCATTGAGAAAAAAGAAAACAAGCTGGCATTATTTTCTTTTCTCTCTTCTCTCATCTCAATAAGGAGCGTCATCACCTGTTCAGTATACAAAAGTCACAAGAATTTTTATTGATTAACTACCACTCAACGACCATCGAAAAGCTACAGGATCAATTACAGTATCAGAATCTTTCAGAGAGATTTCTCCGAATATATGTTCTAATAATTCTGAATATGATTGTATTACTATTTCTTTTTTTAATAATTAAATAGTATAAACGTAGCTTTTAAACTCACATAGACACACACGTATATTAACATGACAAATATGTGTAATATTATAGATTTTTCTTTAGCACTATAAAAGTAATTTTATATTAAAATAAGATATACGATATCTTTACTGATATATAAAGCCACCCAGTTCAGATTCTGTAAAAATATTCTTGTTACACCGCTGCATCACGTAAATTTATATTTCATTTCAAGATATTAAATAACATGGTGACAGTTTTAAGCTCTAAAAATGTTTAACATGATTGCTGTAAGACAGTAATTGGAGTTAGCAGAGTTAAAAGTCTGTACAAAGTTTAAACTACCTTTTATTTTCTGTTGTGTCAAATTTCGAAATTGAAATGTCAAAGTTTCAATGCCAGAATTTAGACTTACATAATAAAGATATTTGATCACAGTTTTCACTTAAGACATCCGACCACGTTCAAATCATGATTTAGCAGATTTGGAAATAAAACTCTTAGAAAATATAAAATAACAGTTACTGAACAGAAAAAAGGTATATGCTACAAAATGGAGGGAGTATTTGGTGTAACTGTTGGTTTATTAAGTATTGAATTCATGTATTAAACATTTATAATTTAAAAGTAAATAGTGTTAAAAGCTATGATTTCTGCATCGCATAAGATAACGGTTTATAACTGTTAGAATAATTTTCAGAATTCAATGAAATTTTAACTGTATATTTCTAAAGATATGCATTGAAATATAAAGTATTTAACATATTAAAACAGAGAAGAGTTATTAGATTTTTTTAAACTATTAAATATTGTTTTGATTTTGATTTTGCGCAGTTTTTTAGCTCTATTTTAGGATATTATCCCTATTTTAATATGATGCATGTATAAAATATAGTCTACATTTAAGTAAATGTGATAACCGTAATGAGGTTATATTGTTTATTCATATATAATTATTTTATCACCTTTTGCTAAATGTTAAAAAAAATGCATATATATGTTATAAGTCAACGTATTATAACCTAAATTTATAATAATAAAAAAATTTCCAAAATATTAATTTTTATAATTCTTACTCCGGACCAGTTACTTTTTCTGATTTTTTCTTCAATTATTGTGATTACAAGCTATAATTTTCTTTTACCTACTTATCTATCTGGTTATTAAAATATATTCTTAAGGTATGTGCCTACCTTTGAAACACTTTTATTTAAATACACTAGCATATAGCCTGTCATATGACTGGATCAGTAAATTTGTAATTTTCCAGAATTGTAAAGTACCCTATGAGGCAGGTAAAAAAGTCTGTTTTTTGGCTGAGAATTATCTGGCAACCCTCAATAATCTGATTATCTTCATACTACTCTAAAGTTTCCCAATACTGTGAATGCAGTTTAGGATCACATTGAATTCATTTAGTAAAACCGTGCGGTTATGTATAAAATACAAACACACACACGAACAAACTTCTTAATAATCAAAGATATATAACTTAAACGCTAGATATTGGATCGTGAAATAGACTCCTAGACTTTTATGAAAAAAATTTGTTGTTAATACCGCTGATAAAATTTTCATTGCAGCAAAAAATAAATCGATGATATGATTTAAAACTATCGCATATGTACCTAATCTATTATTTAAGCCAAATATAAAAGAAAATAATTTACGTAATATCTAAGTTCAGTGATAAAACGTATGAAAATAGTGCAGACGGTAATCAAATAATTTAAAATAAAAATGATTAAATGAGATGGTTAAAGGAATGAAATTATAACGCTAGAAAAAATGTTAATTTTACCTATTTATTTTGTGATAAGTTGATAAATTTAATCACCTGCTCCTAACCGGGTAAAATAGAGTTTGAAATATTGGCATCAAAGTCTAGAAAAGGGAAGAAGGGGTGGATTTCCAACTTGCTAAACCTAACTGATCAAAAATCCAACATGGATGCCTCTATCCATTTCATGCCCAATCGCTTCATAAATTCGAGGACAGATCGGCAGATAACTTAGGCTAGCATTATATAGAGAATTAATCAATTTATAGCAATAACAGATTAATATTATACACTTTTTTATTAGATACCTACCCTGTCTTGTAAATTGCTAATATTATATAGGGGATGACATGTATATCGAATACATTTTTTTAAAGTTTATTATATACTTCGGTTTAATTGGAATATTAATTTATAAAACTATTTTTGACTGCAGATCTTTTTTAATTAGCATCCAGGAAGCATAAACAGAAGACACACAAGTTAAAAAATTAAATTACATATTTATATTACATCCTTTTAATCAAGTACCGATGTACTTTTGACAGCATTTCTCCTCGACTACAAACACTAAATAAAAATTTAAAATTGTATGAGCGTGCACTGGATCTCTAGAGCCCGAATAATTTAAAAGTATCTCTTTCGGATAAGTATCTCTTTTAATATTTAAAGAAAATTGCGTAAATCCATGTTACTGGGGTCTAGAAGTCCCATCAGACAGTTACTGTAAATTACGAAGTTTATGTCTATTAGAGAATTTTGTGTGAAATATTTTTATAATGCTCGGACCTTCTAGGTCTGGCGTGTGTTCTCACTGATTAAATTATATAATTAGAATCAAGCTATAGTAAAGTATTATATATGACATTGCCACACAATCAACTGGTGTTGATGGAAATTAAGTACTTTATTCTATATGAATATCAGAAAGAAAAATAGATGAATTGCTATTGTTAGGTTAAAATTATTAACAAAGCAGTCTCCTGCCACTAAATGACTTACAAATTCTTGATAGTCTGAAAAAAGAAAATCTACATTCTTCTTAAAATTTTCTCTTTCATCTTGCAGATCTACGAAATAACTAAAGTACAGGTGTTTTAAGTTAGAATCTGTCGATTTGATATATATTGCATCGATGTTTGTATATTTAAGTTGCGATCATCTTAGCTAAAAGAAAACGATGTTTCATTACACATACAAGTAGCACAACATTTTCCATACTGCCCCACGGTACTTATATTTCCTTTTTTCTGAGGGTAAATTCAGGTTATAAGCACAGAAATGTTTTTATTTTATTCTAATATTTTATTAATGATTATCTAACTCTTCTAAAGCAATCTGTCACACCAAATATCACTGTCATCATTCGCCATTTTTGTTTATAAGTAGAAAACTAAATAAAAATCTAAGTAAAAATTAAAGAAGTGTTACAAAATGAGCTATTTCATTACCAGAAAAACATTGAGCAATAATAATTTAATTACTGATATTTTTACAGGCTGTTTTATTCATTTTCAAAAAAAAATATTTTGAAATTCAGAAAACTATTTAAATGTAGATATTCCGAACCTACATCTTTAAGTGTGAATTCTTGAACCACTTATATACTTTCTGTATATTTTGAGTTAAATTAGGCTTTTCTTCTCTTTCCAGAGTAAGTTTATTTTAAAATACTAGATTTTCAAAAATTGCAGATAAAACTCTCTCATTCAGCAGAATTTATTTTTGTTGAAAAGTGCAATCTAGAGAACGATAACTAAAGCCACTCTTCCATTCTAGTCGAGTGAGCGTTTGCCAAGGACAAGGTAATTTGTTTTGTGGAGTCCTTGGTGGAATGTAAACCCTAACTTTTATAAAACGTTGACAAACAGGGAATTAGATACACTAGAGCTTATAAGTGTCTGTTTAGGATCATTTATCGAGTTTTATTTATTGCGATCAGTTATTTACTTAAAATATTGACCTATCTTGACCCAATAGAGAATGAACTGTAGATTTATTGCAACATACATATATCCATGTATTATTTATATGTATATTTTCCATGTGTATTATTTAAAAGTACCGAATATCCATAATTATTAATGTAATCAGTAGATTTTTTTGTCAGAAATGACAATATCTGACAGCAAAAATTATTTGGAGTTTAACTCCCATATAATAGCTGGACCATCCCAACAATTAAATAATGATTAATTTTAATTTACAATGGTATGGAGAACATTTTTGCATAAAAGAGCTAGCATAATTGCAGTAAAATGCCATAAAATGCTTTGTGCTTATTCAGCGATTACCTGTAATCAATAACTGTGTAATGAAAACATACAGATATTTTAGAAATGCATGTTGCTCATCAAATCGCTTTTGCTGCATTTTTGATTTAGAATGAAGTAAGGTAAGTATGTTTTCAAATCAAGTGCGTTTACCACTCATACTCTTTTCTCTTACATTCACAGTTTTCTGTAAATGACTCGTCGAATAGTCAATTCACAGAATAGATATTAAGATGATAGATGTGTACATATTCCGTTTATTTATTTATTTCTACTTTTTACTTTTTCTGCGGAATATGTAGGGGGTATGTCGGACGTGAAGAATTTTTTTGATTAAACAGATTATAATATTTAGGATATCATTAAAACATGAATTGTACCACCAAAAAGAATTTTTGTTTAATTTATACAAAAAAATAGTTAAGTTAGTTGTAACGATAAGTTACATTAGGGGATTCAACGTTTTTTCACCTCTTTTTGTAAGCCATCGCCAAAGGCAAACAGAACAGGAACGGTCTGGGCTAAGAAGAGACTTCGGACTTCTCCCAACCAATAGAAGGGCCCGTCGGTTTGGCAGGATCTCACCCCTCCGTTCTCGAGTTTACCCTTATTTTTTATCTATAGGGGTAAGCTAATTTTTTCAGTATGAGGTTGTTACCAGAGGAAAAAAGAGGATGGACATTGCTAGCATCCTTCTGCTTGCAGGATAGATATTTGGAGCGACACGAGACAAAGGAAGAGCGACACCATTTTTGCGAGACCGACGCCGAATCCAGAGTAGTCTTCCATATCTGCAAGAGATAAGTTGTATTCCTGTTGTATTCCTTAGGCATTTATTGTATAAAATCACTTAATCAAGACATATTAGTGAAAGTGTATTTTATTAATGAGTTTTAATTTCTCCTTTCTCAAACACTAAATCAACGTAACATGATTTCCACATCAGTTTTATTACCTGATATGTTATGACTGGTTGAAGGTGAATTTTACATCCCATATAAAGCACTTTCACCACTTCACTTACACAAATATGTACAGATAACCTCCCCCTTCATTATGATTAGTAAATTTAAGTTTTATTTGACAGAAATGTTTCCAAAAGAGCAAAAAAAGTTAATTATATAAAATATTTAGGGTAAGAATTATTATGACTTTAATAGTTATACGAGTATCTCTAAAAATTAAATTACTAAGAAATGTAATTTTCCTTTAAAATTTCTACCCTAACTATACAATAAGGTGATATATAAGATTGTACCACATCAAAATCGAATAATAAGTAAAAGAAATACCGAAAAATATTTCTTTTTCCCAGCGGAATTTTTGTCAATTCGCCGGAAGGTATAATTACTCTTTTAGATCAGAACTGTTGAAAATAACTTTTTCATTTCACATTCGAATAAGAAAAAATATTTCGGATGGATTGATTTAACTAATTCTCAAATATAGTAGGAATTCTAACGTTACTTTCATTTGTACCTTTATTTTTATATTTTTATTATAAAAGATTTTGCTTTATCTACTTTATCTCTGGGAAAACCGAAACTTGATGTAGAGGTAATTGTAGTATAGTTGAATGATGATAAGAAGAAGCCTACTCTATAGCTAAGTAGCATGCAAATGATAAAATGATTAATGATAAGATGATGAAAATTTGCATACGTATATATTGACATATATCTAAAAAATGACAGTAAATAATATTTTAAAAATCTAATGATTTCGAAAAATTCAATTTTAAAAAAAAATTAGTTGACTTTTAAACCGTTTCTTGCTAACTATTTTTCATTTTGTTTTTAATTTTTGCCTTAC
>CM063502.1:90833247-90858247 GCA_032207245.1 Pardosa pseudoannulata
AACATAAAGACTTTGCAAACTGTCAAATACATTTAACTCCTCTTCAGATTCTCAACCAAATCGTTCCTTATGCAAATAAACAGAACGCGATATAAGGAAGCTGAATTAATAGCGAAAGTGTGGTTAAATTTAAGAATTTTGTTAAAAAATTGTGCATTTTATGCAATCTAGAAAAGATATGTTAGTAGAATTTGGTGTGAAGTTAAATCTAAAATCCTAAATTTGATAGGGAAAATTTGATTCTTGAATAACTAACTAATTATATTGGAGATTAAATTTGTATTGGTAGGAGAGTCATTTATAATTTGTAAAATTTAAAATAGAAATTGGGTAGATCAATGTTAAACAAGTGTAGCAAATGTGTTCAATTATATATTTCCTAGGCATTTCATTAAGTTTTTCTTATGTGAATTTGTCCTTTTTAACAAGATGGACCTTAAAATAGTCTGGAATTTTTTCTGACTATAATATAATTAAATATTTCTATGTATTCATGATTTTTCTTATAAGTGCGAGGAGGCATAGAACCTCATGGATTCAATGATAAAAGTATCTTTTGTGAAACTATTAATACATTATAAAATTTACACATAGTAAAATTTAGTCTTACACACGAAAGGAAAATTCTTTTCAGTAAAGTACGTCTGAGCAATGTTTGAGTTAAATTGAACATTTCTCCTCTTTCTTTATCTTGTTTTTGTTTTAAAATTCCTGACCCTTAGCAGTTACGCTTCCTGAACAGGAAACTTTCATTTTCTACCATTTTGTTATTAAATACAATTTACCACTAGAGCCAAAGCGTAGATCAATTTAACCATCGCTACGGTTTTGCTTCCGTTTTTCAAATTTGTGTCCTACTCTTAAAATACTTATTGAGAATCTACGAAATATTCTTGACTTTTCCAACTATTAAGTGGATACCAAGTTGTCTTAACATGTTCACTACCTCGTCTAGAAGTAAGATGTTGCATCAGGAAGCTAACCTTTAAAAATAATAAAATAGTTTCAAAGGAATTTATTTGTTGCAACGTAAGTATAGCAAAACTACTCAGAATAAGTTGATTATTTTTTTTCACAAGCTTGTTAAAGTAGAGTGTCACCTACAAACTCAAAGTCATTGCTGTGTTGCCCAAAAAAGGCATTCGTTTACTAAGGTAGTTCGAATAAAAGAATTTTGTAAGTGGAAATATTTATGCTTTATTTAGTGGTTTCTTATAAAGAAATATTTTCTCTTTGAAAATAGAGAAAGCTATATTAGGAATTTTTAGGAGCCGTAGATGTATATAAATAAAAGTACATTATACACTTTTGAATATATAAAACCATCAACGAAATAAAGATGTATACTTCAATTTGTATATAAACTGAAGATTGTTTTAATACTGTAACAGTAATTTAATCTTTATTTTTATGTTCTTTGATAAATTAAAACGAATTTGTCTTTTGATGATACCGTAAGAGATAGAAAAAATACCGATTCAAAAGTAAGAAAAATATCATAAAATGCAGCAATTTATGTAAAAAATTTTACATTTTTTTGTTATTTGTAATCTAGGAAATTTTGTTAAAGTAGAGTGTCACCTATAAACTCAAAATCATTCTTGTGCTTCCAAAAAAGGCATTTGTTTACAAAGGTAGTTCAAATAAAATAATTTTGTAAGTGGAAATATTTATGCTTTATCTAGTGATTTTTTATACAGAAATATTTTCTCTGTGAAAATAGAGAAAGCTATATTAGAAACTTTTAGGAGCCGAAGAGGTATATAAATAAAATTACAATATACACTTTTGAATATATAAAACCACCAATGAAATAAAGATGTATACTTCAGTGTGTATATAAACTGAAACTTTTTTTAAATACTGTAGCAGTAATTTAATCTTCATTTTAATGTTCTTTGATAAATTAAAATGAATTTGACTTTTGATGATACCGTAAGAGATAGAAAAAATACCGATTCAAAAGTTAGAAAAATATCATAAAATGCAGCAATTTATGTAAAAAATTTTACATTTTTTATCATTTGTAATCTAGGAAATCTTGTTAAAGTAGAGTGTCATCTACAAACTCAAAATCATTGTTGTGCTTCCCAAAAAAGGCATTTGTTTATAAAGGTAGTTCAAATAAAATAATTTTGTAAGTGGAAATATTTATGCTTTATCTAGTGATTTTTTATACAGAAATATTTTCTCTGTGAAAATAGAAAAAGCTATATTAGAAACTTTTAGGAGCCGCAGAGGTATATAAATAAAAGTACATTTTACATATTTGCATATATAAAACCACGAATAAAATAAAGATAATACTTCAGTTTGTATATAAACTGAAGATTATTTTAATACTGTAGCAGTAATATAATTTTCATTTTTATGTTATTTTATAAATTAAAGTGAATTCACCTCGTGACAATACCGTGAGTGATAGAAAAAATACCGATTCAAAAGTAAGAAAAATATCATAAAATGCAGCAATTTTTGTAAAAAAATTTTACATTTTTTTGTCATTTGTAATCTAGGAAATCTTGTTAAAGTAGAGTGTCACCTACAAACTCAAAATCATTGTTGTGCTTTCCAAAAAAAGACATTTGTTTACAAAGGTAGTTCAAATAAAATTATTTTGTAAGTGGAAATATTTATGCTTTATCTAGTGATTTTTTATACAGAAATATTTTCTCGGTGAAAATAGAGAAAGCTATATTAGAAACTTTTAGGAGCCGCAGAAGTATATAAATAAAAGCACATTTTTCATATTTGCATATATAAAACCACGAATGAAATAAAGATGTATACTTCAATTTGTATATAAACTGAAGATTGTTCTAATACTGTAATGAAATGTAATACTTCAGTTTGTATGTAAAATGAAGATTATTTTAATACTGTAGCAGTAATATAATCTTCATTTTTATGTTATCTTATAAATTAAAATGAATTCACCTTGTGACAAAACCGTGAGTGATAGAAAAATACCGATTCAAAAGTATGAAAAATATCATAAAATTCAGCAATTTATGTAAAGCATTTTACAGTTTGTTATTGTTCCATGTAATCTAGGAAACTCAAAGGCGAGTTTGAGAGAATTTTAGTTTGGGCAATTTTATATATTTATTATTTACTTTATTTATTTATTTATATTTTTGCAACTTTCAAGCTAATTCTGATTCACGGGAAATTGGCATTTCTTTACCCCGAAGTCATGAGCGAAAATGAAAAACAGGAACAAAATCGATATAAACGATTGAGAAATAAACAATAGGGCAAAAATATAACTTTTCATGTTTGTCATCACTTTTCAGCTATACAACAATTTTTCAAACGAATGCAGAGTTAAAAAATATTGATAATTTCTACAGTTTTCCTAGCGGATATATATAACCGATATTTATTTAACATATATGTTTCTCGTCAATTTTTAAGTATCTGCTGTTATATATAATTTTGAGATTTAGATGAACATTTTCTGATTATTTGAACCTGACTTAATATATTGCTTTTTGCGTACTGCATCAACAAAAGTAAGGCCTCATAATTTTAACCTTAATAATAAATAATAATTATGCATCCTCAATCGATATTTATTTGCAAAACCGTTGCTTGTAGACATTTACTTAATAATAAAAAAATGTCTCAAAAAAGATAAGTCTTTCTTCTATGGTGGTTCAAAATTTAAAAATTTAGTTATAAAAATTATATTACAAAATCGAAATTTTTATGCGATCCACCGTTCCCTATCTTTAATGTTTAGTAAAATTTGAAACTCGTTCTAACAACTACCAAAGTAATAGTTCCACTTCTCTGTCTCTAAAATTGATCGATATATTTATATTTAAAATTTACTAAAATTTAAAGATTTTTCTTCTTTTTTCGTGAATTGGTTTATAGATATTTATAGTAATTCAAGGTTGAAATTAGGATGTAATTTCTCTTTTATGACAAAGGGGTGTGTGGGAATAACAGCCTTTATTACTAGAAAATACAACGTATATATGTTATATAATAATAGCCTAAGTTATCTGTCCGTCTGTCTTCCTATTTATGCAGCGGTTGTACCTGTAATGGATAGAGGCATCCATACTGGAATTTTGATGAGTTAGGGTTAGCAACGTTTAAAATCAAACCCTTCTCCCCTTTTCTAGCATTTAATGCACTATTTTTCCGGTGTTCTTCCAATAAGTACTTCAGTCTCAAAATAAAATAAAAGGAGATCTTATCTAATATAGTATTTTTAACTATAACTATATGACCAACGATTCTGGATAAAAAGTCCGTTTTTATTATTCACAAACCTAACAAAAGATTTCCTTGAATACCTGGCTTTTCTAACTCTCAGGAGTCTATAACTCTTAAAGATGTTACAGACTATTTTCAAGCACTATTTTTCCCGGTTAAAAGCAGGTGATTAAATTCATAAATTTATCACATAATAAATAGGTAAAAATAGCATTTTTTCTATCATTATGACGTCATTCCTTTAACAATCTCATTCAGTCTTTTCTTATTTTAAATTGTTTAAATATCGTATGCATTATTTTTCATACATTTTATCCCTGAATTTAGATATTACGTTAATAAAATTTGGCTTAAATAATAGATTAGATACATATGGGTTAGTTTTAAATGTAATCATCGATTGTTTGTGTTGCAATGAAAATTTTATCACCGGTATTAACAAAAGATACTATCTACCCCCAGGGTGTAGTGGAAATGATAGTTTCATCCCTTTACTTCCATTAATTACCGTGGCAAAAACAACTTAGCGATAATTTCGACATATCTAAGAAAACGTTGAATTATCTTTTTAAATGAATTCAACGTGATTCTAAACTGCATTCACAGTGTCGGGAGATTTTAGAGGAGTATGAAGATAAACAAATTATTGAGCATGTACCATATAATTCTCAGCCAAAAACAAACCATTTTTTCCTGTCTCATTGGGTATTTGACAATTCTGGAAGATTAAAAATCTTACTCAACCCGTCATATGACGGGCTATATGCTAGTACACACACATATACATACATACATATATATATATATATATATATATAAATATATATATATACATATATATACATATATATATATATATATATATATATATATATATATATATATGTAATATGGGCGAGACTCATTCCAAATCACAACACCGTTTATTTTGGTAAAAAACAGGAATTCCATACAACAGGCAAACATTTTACAGTATCGTCCACTTAGACCATGCGATCCCGCACATACACTTTTCAAATAGGGATTCCTAAGGTAAAGAGACTACGAATAATCCCTAAGCACAATTGATCACATGTTAAAAATACCCATGTTTAAAGAGAATGCGCTAACTATTGGCTAAAGTAGTACAGACAGAGGCTGAATTAAGTCTATAGCTTGTCTGGAGTGAAAAATCAGAATTACCGCTAAAACCACGAACGTACTTTATGAACAAAAGTTAAATTAATATTAAATTAATATTAAAATACGTAAATAAGTGATTTTAATATATGTATATATATATATATATATATATATATATATATATATATATATATATATATATATATATATATATATATATATATATATATATATATATATATATATATATATATATATATATATATTAGGATAGATGTACCCAATTGATAAAAAGATAATCCTACCCATTTCGGATTAAAAGACACTGTCACTGATTTCAACTTTGATTTGTTCTAATTAATTTATTAACAGATCCCTGAATGAAAGACATAAATCTTGGTATTTTGTAATAGCGAAGGGAAACTGTTTTACGATTTTGTATGTGATTCAATTTAAACTAAGTATAATGATACGGAATGTGGAAAATATAAATATCTAGACTTTATAATTGTTTCAAAAATAAGTACTTCAGTCTCAGAATACAATAAAAGGAGCTCTTATCTAATATAGTATTTTTAACTATAACTATATGACCAAAGATTGTGGATAAAAAGTCCGTCTTTATTATTCACAAACCTAACAATTGATTTCCTTGAATACCATGCTTTTCTAACTATCAGGAGTCTATAACTCTTAAAGATGTTACAGACTCCTGAGAGAAAGTAAAGATGTTATTTCACGAGAAGTTGAAAATGATGAAGATGTTATTCTACACAGATGCAACAGAAATGATTCAATCGTTTATTGGTTACTATCATGCGATATAGAAATTCCATGCAATCCTTACACTGATAGCATTCTCTTGATAGTCATTCTTTTTCTGCTTTTAATGAAGCTTTACTAAATATTTTACTGTTCTATAGGAATATAGCATCATATAAGAGTAGTATCTACATTAAGTGGAACTATTTGTCTGATCAAACATTGTGTTGGGCAGTTTCTAATTTAACTATTTTGAATAAACTTATTTCTGACTTGAATTGATTTTAACATTAATGCTTGTACAGTAATATATGTTATATAATGTTATATATATATGTTATATATATTCTATATATATGTTATATATATGTGTAGATATATGTTTCCTTTAGGTAACATATATCTAAACCAATAAGTTTACGCCATAAAAATATTAACTGCAGAATATCTGAGTAAACAAGTAGCAAATGTGGTTTTTAATAAAGGGAACAAACTTACGTAACGTAAGAAAATTAACATATTATATTACTAATAAGAAATTTAATATCGGCGAAATTTTTATTGGTGATATAATATCCACATACGTAATGTACTTTTATACTAAAACCTTATATCTTTGTTTTCCTCTTTTATCATTAAAATAATTAAATTTCCATCTAACATTTATAAGTTCTTTATGTTTAAAAATTAAAATATAGATCTTTTGAAAAAAATATTTAGATAAATTAGGATATATTCGAATTATATTGAAATATTGAAACAGGAGAAATAGCGAACAGTAATTAGAGAACACAAAGAAGCATAAAAAGTATTCCTCTATTAGTGCATAAATTAATGACAAACCTTTAAACATACAAATACTTTCGAACTTAAGCTGAGGTTAACACTCGTTGCATTGAATTCAAAAATAGAAAACTATTATTGAGTTAAAGAATGCATTTTTATTAATATTTTCTCATTCCTTCTCTGTTATTTTATATTTGTTGTATGAAATTTTGTATGTGTCTAAAAAAATTAAAAAAAGAAAAAACAACTTGATAATCAATTAGAATTTGCCACTTATAGTCAATAAATAAAGTGAAATAGCTGTTGATGATATCCAGCTGAATTTTGAAAAATAATTTTAGTGTTTTAGCTGTTATATTATATGGATGTTTCAGATAAATTTATAGGCTTACTGTAATCACTTTAGCTTAAAGTTTGAAATATATAAACTTAATATTAAAAATGTGGTCAGAAATAAGTGAAATTTTACATATAAATAAAATTAAAATTAAAATTATCCGCATAATATCATCATCGTGATTATAAATCCGTATAAAAAGATATAAAACAATTAAAGGCTATGAATTATCATGCTCAGCTTTTCAGCCCAATAATTTGAACATATGAGTAAAATGTTTTTGTTTAATATAATTAAATAAGGTAGTAGAGTGTATTAGTATGCAAAATAACCTTGCAGTACATTTATATAATGGTTGATTTTAATTGAAAAAATTCATTAAAAGAAATCTATACTACTTATGAATCAAAATATCCAAGACAATGGCATGACAGAAAAACATGTAGGGCATTATATTTCGGTATAGGAGTTCGCAAGTTTGAATATCACTGCTTATATGAATGTTCGTAGACTTTGAACTGGCTTTAAAAATAATAACTCAACTTGACCTTCGTGTTATTAAAACTAAATATATTCCCTCTAACCGAATCCCTCTACATGAAAGTACGTTTTCTGAAAACTACATTCAAATATACCAATTTGTTACCTTTTTAAATGAAATTTTAAAGGTACTTAAGGATAATTATTGATGTATTTATAGAACTCCGGGTGTGCAAGTAGAGATGCCTGAAAAATTAGTTCTCCTACCTAATATTCTGACTATCATCAGCACATAGAAATACCATAGCATGACGAGCTATGTTCTCCACTAATGTGTGAAGATATCATGAAAGTGATAGAAGACACCACGAATCTTGCTGGGCAGTATCCCTTACCACGTACAGCTTTCACAAAAAATACCAGATGTGCACAATAATTTTGTTATTCGGGATATTTACTAGCCAACAGATGATTTGGAACTCAGAAAAGCGTTTCCAGAGGTAATGGATAAGTTCTTCTGACGAGTGTTGTGTCACGTTGTTAAAACCAACTAGAAGAGTCATATATCAGGAATTGGTGTAAGAAATTCAGAACAAAATTTTCCGGTCAGTTGCCTATGTAGGTCTTATACATAACAGGATTGTACTAAAACTTATTAACCAACCTAATCGTAGTAATATCGGCAAACCACTTGATAAAAAATCAATTGTACGCATTCAGGGTCTCAGATGTCATATTGTTTTCATACTACCATTATAGAGCTATTTGCCTAAAACATATAAAAACTAGATTCAAACGACACAAAGTTTATGCAGACTTTAAGAATGAAATGGTGATGAGGACGAAGGCAGAAGATAACTTTATATCTTGCAGCCACCAAAAGAAAAGATTGGGATTTCGGCTCTATATACACCGCTCATAAGAGAATTTTATGTTTCACACATTTTAAATTCCCGCATATAAATTTTTAGCATTATTAGTATGGGCTGCACTTTTATCCATTGAAAGGATTATACTGAGACATCTAAGTCTTGATCCTTCAATATCGGTTTTCGGCTGCAAATCTGTTGGAGATCTGATGTTGTTACAAATTAAATATATTAAAGTACAATTTTGCAAATAACTACTAATTTCATGTCTATCTCAGAAGTATTGTTCTCTACAATACGAACGCTAAGTGCCTGGCTATGTTCAAAGTCGTTTAATGGGAGATAATTGGTCATTATCGATCAAAGAGCTTTCCTAGTTACATGCTGTCTTAAGTGTTCTGCTGTCATAAGTGATGATGACCAAATCGTCAATTGTCTGCATCTATCGTTACTTTTTATACTGGCATCAGCACCATATGTTCTGTCATTTGAGCTTATGTATATATGCATATGAATATATATATATATATATATATATATATATATATATATATATATATATATATATATATATATATATATATATATATATATATATATATATATATATATATATATATATATATATATATATATATATATATATATATATATATATATATGTATATATAAATATATATAAATATATATATATTTATATGTATATATGTATATATGTATATATATATACATATATATATATGTATATATACATACATATATATATATATATATATATGTACATATGCATATATATGCATATATATATATATATATATATATATATATATATATATATATATATTAATAAAGTTAAAAATTTCGTTACAAGATTTCATTACCTGTTAATCTTTTCTTCAAGTTTTTCGTAACGCTGTTGAATCTCAAAAAGATATAGTCATCAACGTAATTTAAAATAATTCATGTTAACATAGAAACAAAATACAGCAATATACATCTTTTTTCAGATTTTTAAATTTTAATGTTATATTTTGTTGGTTTTTTTAATGATATATTTTAAAATCTCCCTGACTGAATTTTCCTTCAAATGAAACTATTTTTAGAAAACATTTTCTTGTATCACTTTAGGCAGCATTCTAAAAATTCAGCGAAATTTTTCAAGAGTATCAAATACATATGAATCCTTTTTCTTTTTTAAAGGTATGCTTTTATCTATTATTATGTTATGTTGGAGAAATGAACCTCCGCTTTTCTTTTCCTTTGTACAAATAAAAAAATGAAAGCTCATAAAAGATTCTTTTACATAATCTTTACTATTTCTACATTTATTCCTCACTTCTAGGTGAATGAAAGATTCAATATTTTAAAATTTGAAAAGAAATCCTTAACTAAAAATCTAATGGGATTCTTCATTGAAAAAAAAATATTACTTAATTCTGAAAATGGAATAGAATTAAGATCAAATTGTTTAAAAAATTTCTTATTAGAAGATGTTGAACACAAATCAAAATATTTGAAATTTCGAAGAGGAATGAAATATTATTTAATATGAAAGACATAAATTTAGCTAAAGTTAATATAAAATACAGAAATTGTAATATTTTTGACATATTATTTTCTAAATTACATTTGTGATCGTAATATATAAAATATGCACTTGGAAAAATTCTGATATTAAAAGGAAATTTTTATAGCAATATATCAATTTCAGGGCTTTATATTGGAATAAATTAAATATTTCAAGATATCTTCAGTATGCTTTTAAGTTTTGTTTATGTATCAGTAATTTAACTTTCTATTTATTTCTGTTGCAAAAAAATTAGTATTTTGTTTAATTTATTTTCAAATACTGGGTAATGAAACCTTATCAAATTTCCAGAAACAGCCAGGGCTGTGTCGTGTTCTTATAAAAATCAAGCTGACGTGATGCCGCCATTTTGTTGTACAATTCAAACTAAATTTAAAGAGAGGTTATTTTTGTAGCGTAAGTGTAGCTACTTTGGCATACCGAGGTTTATGCATCGAATTTTCAGCAGTACTGTAAAGTCAGTTAAGCAGAGACTGTATTGCAAATTTAATTGGAAATAAGTTTTTAAAATGCCTTAATTTAAATAAAAAACAACTTATATTACTTATATGAGTATAGTAGTAAATCATATTTATCTCCCATAACCAGGCTAAATATCTTTTAAAAGAAATATGAACTTTCAAAAGTCACTTATTAAGAATAATCCTGTAAATTATGCCTCACAGCTATATTACAGGATACCCATTTCAAAAATATTAATAAAACATATTGCATAATATATGGCAAAATTGTCTCTAATTATTATTACCTCATATTATATTGTTTAACCTTTCTAATTATGCAATGGGAAAAATAATTGTAGAATGTATTTTAAAAGTTGAATTTATAACAGAACAATATTTATACCATTTAAATAATTTTTGTATCCACTTTATGTTTTTACCATTTCTATTTCTATTCAGTAAAGATATTTTTTGCGATGAAAAATAATTGTAATACATAAAGATGTAGAGTAGAGTAAGAAAAACTAAAATAAAAAAATAAAAAATTCATAAAATTTTTTGTATACAATAGGTAATGTAAGTATTTTGTAAAAGCCTTTTTAAGATCCTTACGATTCTACATTGCTTCGTGAATTTTACATTGGCCCGTTAGTATTAAAGTAATGAATTTCTGTACCTATTTTGGGTAAGAGTTCCTTCCTTTCCGAAGGTTTCGTATGGGAGAGAATTTTTATTGATGTTAGACTTAAATGAAACCATATACCAAACATAAAGCTTGATATTCACAGAATGAATCCTGAAATCTGCTCTACTATTTCACGTTTTGAAAAAAAAAAAAAAAAAAAAAAAAAAACCTAGCTACTTCTTTATACCATGCCGATATACGGATTTTGGCTAAAACATGTTTATTGTTCTGTCCTTAAAATGCCTAATCTCTTGTTATTTCTTATGTCGTGAACTTACAAATGTACATCTTATACATTTTATATTGCTTGCACACTGCCAAATACATATTTCTTGTTAGAAATCTGAAGATTTCATGGTGTAGTGCAGGAATTCTTGTTGGTTCATCATATCTAAGGTCCGAAAAGTGAAACTCCGATCAATTTATGCGATTTATCAAAATGTTATTCCCGGCCAATGTTGAAAGAATGAAGGCACTGCCTTCCTATACCGGAGAATGAATCCTGAAACCATCATAAATGTTTATCGCCGATTGGTTTCATGATCTCTAGCTCACCGTATCTCTCCCAAACAGCAATTTCACCGACTAGCAAGGAAAGGAACCAATCAATTATAAATGTTGTGGAACAATCAATTATAAATGTTGTTTGGGGCCATGTCCATCCAGAAGTTGTATGGTTCCAAGTGTGTTTATTACTGCCTTTACCAACTTACCAATAATCTCTGAATATAGTTTTCCTGACCCTTGCAAAGCTGCATACGTTGTCAGGAATGTGGATATGTGTTCTGGTAAAAGCTTCATCCTGATGCAATTATTTCAAATTCTTTATGTCCTGGAACAATCTGTATCAATTTTCATGCTACTAAAGTGACGATTGGAAAAGCACGGATTCTTTGTCTAATTGCGGTTTTAGTGATTTATCTATTTTCATTATTCTGACATATTTGTTTTATCTGAATAGATTTCGTTCTTAGTCTATATCTGTTAATCATATTAACATCTTCTAAGGTCTCTAATTTCAGTTATTCTTCTAAACAAGCTACATATCTATACAGACACATTACTCACCTGCAGTAGTCTCCTTATTGATATATACATTCCAGTGACTTCCATAAAATTCCCGGAGATATATTCTCAAGCAGAAAGTATGAAAAATTTAAGCGTGGTCCGTGCAATTTATAACTGAGAAATAAAACAATGCGGTTTCATAACCGATTTTTATAAAGTCATAAAGAATTAAAAAATACCTTTAAAAATTTTAATAACAATAAAATCATAATATAAAATTGTAAATTGAATATGAAATTTTCTTATCTTAATGACACATTTCATGAATACGTTTGAAATCATAGTAAAGAAAATATCTTTTGTAAAAATTTCGAAATGTAAATTGTAATTTGTATATGTATGAATCCACTTATGGGAACTAGACTGAAATAAATTAAATATTTTACTGTTTATACCATCAACGAGTTTTTCTTTTATCAGCAGCTTGTAGTGTATTTTATTTCTATACCAAGAAAACTAGTTTTGTTTTTAATCCGATACTTCAATTTTATAAAACATATCAATTTATATACTTAGGAAAAAATGAACAAAACCTTAGAAGAAATATAAAATGATGAAGATAAAAAGAACTAAGCATGATATTGAAATTGTACACGAAATAAGGAGGCCAATTATTTTCCCTATTCTTTGACAATTTTTTAAATAAAATTTATAGATTTAATATATAAGATATTTTACTACATATGAAAATTATTGATAATCTTATTTCTGACCGAATTTAAATGAAACTGTAATATCACACATAAATCATTAGAATTATATGTAAAAATTTATGATTTAAAAGTTTAGCTTAAACGCATTAAATTTACGAATTTTGATTCTTTTCAAGTTAGCACAATAACGGTCAAGAAGGTAGATCTTTATCTTGTCGGTGTTTCCATAGGGGCATCAGTATTTTTAAAAAGCAATACAGAAAGGTAAGCCAAAAGAATTTCTTGTGTTAAGCCTTATATTTTTTGGGATTTCTGAACAATTAAGAATAAAATGATATGTGATCAAGGAATTAAAACAGACAACAGTAGAATAAAAATAAGAAGAAAACAGTTTAAATGAAATTAATAAAAGAAAGTAAAAAAGTTTAAGGATAAGAGGTAAACATTTTTGGGGAGGGGGGGGGAGGAGCTTGAACTTTACGTTGTCAAAAAAGTAGCTGAGAATAATTGGGATCATTTAGTTATGATCTAATGATCATAGATTCGATTTCCTTAACCAATAAACGAGCAGCAAACTTTGCTTTTGGATAAAACCGGAATTTTAATTTTGGACAGTGAACGTTGCGGCCGCTTGGTTGTTGGTTACAACCAGCCAAAACCACCCAAACAAAGCTAAATATTTTAAATTAATAACTTGGAGAGGTGTTGAAAATATATAAAATATTATTGATTGATATAATCGATTCAAGTGATCATTCGATATTTTTACACAGTTTATAAATTAAATGTCATTGAAAATGCTAAAAACTATTTTTTAGTAAACTAGTTTTAAAGATTTTCTCAGCTTTTTTATTAAAAATAATATTAAAACTAAGAAATTAAACTTTAACACACGTGCAGTTAATATTTTTTTCATAAATCAGTAAATTTTAAGTATTTATCAAAACATTTTGGCCCAAATGGGAAATACTGAAAAAACAAACAAACAAAAAATAAACTAATGCAGCAAACTAAAGATTATTCAAACACAAGATACCTATCTGATTAATCTTCAAAATTACTTTAAATCCAAGAAAATTTTAAAAATTCAGAGATTATAGTCAATTATATCTTCCAATATGCATATTTTTCGTAATTCTTCAATTCGTTTTCTATGAAAATATCCCTACTTTTCAATTTGTTTTTCTGTAAAAACTTTTCTAAATAAAAAGTATTTAATGCACATTCATTATTTTAGGTCATTTAACTATAGTACTTGAATAATTTCTTAAAACTTATTAAATAATTTCGACTTTTATAAGAGATATGATACTGGTAGAGACTTTCATTGAAAAAATAAGTTTTAGAAAAACAAAATCAAAATTGTTCTATAAGTAAAATTTTATTTTGTATTTATAAGATACCTTAAAATTCCCCACAGTTATAAATAGAACCTATTTTTCCTTCGTAAGTCAACTCTATTTCTCATAGCTTGCCGGATATAGATTTCTTTGAGTTTTTATACAGTATAGAGAGCGTCGTTTTGAGTCTTCATTGCAGTAATATTTTAAAACTTTTGAAATTTTTATAGAATTTTCCAGTAATTAATTTAACATTCCTGAAATCATTCATGAGACTTCTGTCGTTATATTTAAAATGCTAAAAAAACTATATACATATTTCGTTTCACTGTCTGAGTTTCAATTAACTTTTACTTCCCAAAATATTCCTCAGTACATGTTTAAAACTTAAGTTATTATTTTTAATCATTTGATGTAGATATTTTATGATAACTTTTATCTCATATCTATATATACACAAGTTTAGTGTTTTAGTTACTGAATATTCTGAGTGTTTGAAGCCAGGTGAATTACAGAGAGAGTGCTTGTAGCTTAAATATCTTTTACTGCTTTAATAGTAATAAAAACAGCAAGTAATAACTGTAATTTTCTAAATTAATAAATCATACATGTTAGTTTAAATAAGAGTTAGAAAATAGAGCAATTTGTCAGTAAATTGATGAATTAGCTTTTTTTATGATATTTTTTCCATACATATTTTTTTCTGCCAATGTATGAATGTTTATTATTTTATAACTATATTTACACCATAGAAAATAATTATTAATAACAATTTGAAACTTACACAACTTCCGGTTCCAAAACTGTACTAGCTAATATTTGCAGCAAATGATGTTTCGTTACTGTACTGTAACTCTACTTCTACTGTACTGTAACTGTAATTTTCTAACTTAATAAATCATACATGTTAGTTTAAATAAGAGTTAGAAAATAGAGAAATTACGTAAAAAAAGGCAAAAAATAAAATTGACCAAAACAGTGAAAAATAATATTTTGAATGTAGGCTTAGTCACCTTAAGTGTTGTTAAATATTCTTTTTTTACTATAACTGTTATTTATTTCGTATGTCTAATGAGATTTAAATGACTATAATTATTTCGGACACAAACACTTTGGTATAAACACCGATTAATGCATATGCCAAATAATTTGTATCATTAAGTTAAAACGTTTAAACGGGTTTCATTTAAAAATAAAATGCAAATGAAGATGATCACATTCAACAACGAAAAGAAAAACAATTGCAGTACTAATGCATAAAAATATTCCGCATTTGAATAATCCATGCTTTCTAGATCTGATTACTTTTGCTTTAACAAAATGCAGCCATATTTTCTAAAGATTGCTTAGAAATTCTAAAAAGGACATTTTTACAGTTTGAAATCTGATAAATAGATTTCTAATTTTTTAAGCCAAATTTCTTCGGTCTAATTTTTTCAGATAAGCAGAAAATGTTCAGACTTAAGAGGAAATAGTACCTTTTGAATTGACAAGTCTCCCTTATAACAGCTTATTTTTGATTTCATATAAAAAATTATGCTATGTTCAAGATAGTTTTTTTACTACGTTGTAAACAAAATTATAACATTATAAAATAGTATTTTGTTTTGTTATATGAAGCAGTATATTTTTAAAAAGATAAAACATACACCATGGGAAATTAGTAAAAATCCACTTACCAGAAAAATAACATTTAGAATTTGTAATCAAGAAACTAATTTATTATATCATACAGAAGATAATTATATTTTTATTTTGTGAAGTTCAACTATATTAAAGGAAATATATTTTATTTGAAAGCATGATAAAAACTGTATAAATTTTAAATTTCTTAAGAGATTTTAATATATTTTTTAATTTTAAAATATAAGTAACTTTTAAAGTTTTAGGTTTTATAATAAAACAGATGTTTTACAACCTTTTGATATAAAAACGTAGTTTTTAATATACATATTTCAAAGTTTTGTTACACATTGTTTGTACATACATTTTAAATGTTTACTTGTCAGTGTTTTCACTTTAACGTATATTTGTAAGTTATTTAGAAAATATACTATATATAGATGTATCTATATAAGGAGCGATACTTTTTGTTTCATATGAATAAAAAACTCTGTCAGAATGAATATTTTAAAACTTGAAAGAGGTTATATCCCCTTTAACATTTTTTTGTAATGTATTCGATGTTCTTTTAAGAGTATGCAAATCGTAGGCTTAAAAATTATTGAAATAAAATTTCTATTCTACTGCCAAAAATTTCAGATGCAATAGTTGTACCGATAACAAACTTGTAGTGGGATCAATTAATATGTTAATGATAAATACATTAAATATGGCTAAAATGAAAATTATGAGATATGGTATATATGGAAAAATTTCAAATTTATTTTAGATTAGACATATTAATCTAAGAAGTATTTTCATTCTTATTTCCTATTTTTAAGAATTTTATTTATGTCAACTTCTTAATGCTAAAGTACCAAATTGCCAGAAAACAATAAATTGAGGAAAAAGTGTTGATATCAAGATTATAAGCAATATTTTATCTGTAATTTTAATAAATAATGGCAATATAAATTTTTGTCTTTGTAACTAAAACCTGTTTACATCTTCTAAAATATATAAAATTGTACAATTATATATTCACTCTACACATAAAACTTCAGAAAATACTCAATAGAATTTATTGAGTAATTACTAAGTTACATAATACTATAAATTTAGATGAGTTATATGACAAATCAGCTTAGAATAAGTTAATTTTAGTTATACATTTTTGTTTTCCAACATTTAACAAATTTGCAAAAGGATATGTGTCATTTTAATATACAATGTGTTAACAGATAATTATAAAGATTTTGGTTGGTTAGTGTTTTTTTTTCTAATTAGAGGAAAATTGTAGCTTATAAAGCTTTGAAAATAGAAGTACATCTTTTTCACTGTTTATAGATATTTGCTTTACATGACTTTAAATAATATAATCTTTTTTGTTGAGCGAAAAATAATTGAAAAATAAAAAATAATAAGCTAAGGTAGATTGAATCATGTATAATTGTACACTACAAGTAAAAGTAAAATTTTAAAACAATCTTCATAATTTTTTTTATCTGTTTCTTCTTGATCCTTTTCTCTTATACTTTAGATAAATAACAAGTATTTATTTTAAAAATTCAGGATTTTTTTGTACTTATTGAATAATTTATGTTAAAAGTGATTAAAAATTTCTTAATTCATAAATATTTATGAAAGAAGCCTATAATAAGAACAAAATTAAATACTTAATAAATGAGGTATAACCACAACTGATTGATAATACATATTTATGGCAGCTCATGATGCATTGAAATACTATACATCAATAAAAATGTTTTTGCTACCGAACTGTTGATGTGAATTTCCTCTGAAAGAATAACATTAAAGATCATTAAAATATGGAAATGCTCTGAAAAAAATCTTGTAGTGAGTTTTGTGCTCCTAAATGAATACTTTAGGTTGAAACATGTTTGTTCCGGAAAATTTGATTAAGCATTCTGTTATATCTATAAATTTCAACATTAAGGTAAGTACAATAACTTAATTAGTCCTGCTACTTTAAGTTTATAAATATAATGGCGTAAAATTCCCTGTTTCGAGTTTAATTTAACTCGAGCACTGTTTCGTTCAGAACATAAACTTACACACTCAAGAGGAGATGCCAAACTAAAACTATGCTTATTAATTCCTCGGAGCATCGAAAATATGCATCCCTCTTGCAGAGAAATTAACATAGGATGCATAGTTCACAACAAAAAAAAATGTTTGAAATATTTTAGTCTTGAAGTGTTCACATATATCAACGTAACATTCTAAATGGAACATGGAAAAATAAGTAATAAACAATGTTCATCAATATATGTAATATTTTAAGATGCAAATAGAATTATATTTGCTATATTGATCACAAAATATGCATTTAAAATTTTAGATTAATTAGTTTCCAACAAAATGCAGAAAGATGTTGAAATATCCTAAGGTTACAGCGGATTTTCAGCTGGGCGAAATTTCTATGAAGATTGGATATTTCTATATCCTTGAATTATGAAATATAACTAAGAATCAAAGAGGGTGTTTAATTATCCCCAACTTATAATAATTTAAAACTATTACCCCAACAAACAATTCAGACAATTTAATTATAAACAGATAACTTCTTTAAATATTTTTAGTACAGAATTTTTTTAGTTTATTTGTATTGAAACACTTCAGGTGCATTTCTAATTGCATGCAACTCTGACATGTGTCGATAATTTACTGTGTCGAGAATAAAGTATAAAGTAGTTAAATTTAATATATTTCGCAATGCAATAATCTATAGTTTTTACGATTAAAAGAATTATTATACATATTTTGTATGCGAAAATGGATATTTTAACTATCATTACTTTATTCAAATGCTTACAATAACAGCTAAAATTTATTCTTAAAGTTTAAAAGGATATCATATGAATAAAAATAATCGCATTGTACTAAAAAAATCACATTATACACAAAAGAAATGAGCATGGAAACAATTCTGCTCCTTTTGAAAAGGTTATTTTTAAAAATTGTTCAAGATTTTGCCATGAGATTGTAGACACTTCAGAATAAATATATAGCTAATAACATATTAAGTTTTAACACCAGAATTGAGACAGTTTTGGTGTACCTAAAAACGAGGTCTTGGTAAAATTGTTCCCGATAAATATAAATCTATGTTGTTATACAAAAAAACTCTTAATTTTACAGTAGTGATATTTATTCATTTTTAGACATTAAATTGTTATATTACTTGAAAAAATAATCTATTACAATAAGGAAAATTTTAAATAGTTATAAAAATATATAGGCAGCATTAATTGAAATATTTAGTTTCTCACCAGTCAAATTTCTTCTTCATTTTCTGCGCAGTGTTTGTTCCCATTATATAATTTGTATAATTTTGGAATACTAGTATTTTAAGGCCCGAACATATATCTACAGTTTTGTTTTCTCATTTAAAAGGTTGGTAATGAACTATTTTTTGCATTTGTACAATTTCTACTGTAATATAAGCTTTTGTCTTTGTATATGACTGGTATTTTGTTTGCGAATATTATATGTAGTATAAACCCTTCAATAAGTAGTTGAAGATATTATCTCCTATATTTTATTCCAATAACTTCTTTGTATAAAATTCATGAAATAATCCTAGTAAAATTAAAAATATTGTAAAACTAATGAACTAGCCACATCTTTTATCCTGCCTTCACAAAACTATTTCTGAGCCATTTGAGGCAAAACCGGCACCTAAGTTTTTTGAGTTGTAAAATATCGTTTCTGAAAGCTTTTTTGGGTAATTATTATCAATATGAACTGTAGGATAAAGGGATTTTAATAAGAAACTTTTATTGTTTTTTTTTTTTTTAAATGTCAATGTTATACTATCATGCTTGAGTAACAATGTATCTATTAAATATATCTTTACTTTTCTCGCAAATACAGGTAATTCTTTCAGATTCCTTTTCATTCTCTTCAGTTAAATCAGTTCTTCGTTTATAACCAATGTTAACAGATTTAGCATTGTGAAAACATTATCTGTAGTGATAGCTCTTCCTTTATTTCGAAAGGTTCTACCAAGCACTAAATGACGTATTTGGAGAGAGTAAGGTTGTCAGGGCGTCTCTCATATTTACCCATGTATAGAAAGCAGTTAAAAATGAATTTTTTTATCCTAAAAATTTAATGTAAACCCTTTACACTTCCAAATGAGCAATGGTACCATTGATTGCTCTAAGAGCAGACTTTAGATTCCATTTGATAGTCCAAAACCACAAACAGTGGAGAGTGGACTTCAGATAGATAACTAGAGGCATTTTCTACAAAGTCAAAACGGGATGCCTCTCATAGATGAAAAACAGTTACTGTTAAAAAGAACTTATTTTATCAAAATGTTACGAAAGGTAATTTGCTCTACTACACTGGCTACTCCACTACAGTAAAATTATCAGGTGCTCTTCTGCTATCATTAACAAGCCTGATTCCCATGTCCTTGTAAGTTGACCTTGAGGTATTTTTCTGCTCACATATGGGCAATGAAAAGAAAACTATAAAACCATTTCCCTTTCCAGGAAACGCTGAATTGCAAATATCGTGCTTGTGATTACAATGGGGTCAAATACACTCATAATGCAATTTTAGGTATGAAAAACAAAACAAAACGATAGGCATTTAACGTATCATTTCTTTCTTAGATTGTTATTGATATCAAATTAGGAAAATGGAAGAATTTGTTTTTAATTTCGTTAGTAATTTTTCGAGAAATTTGTAATCAAAATTGATTTTGGATCAAAATGACCCATTTCACGATTCTAGTGTTAAGAGAAGTTTAGTAAAAAACAAAATTAATTTTTTTAATTTCGCTGTTTTCTGAATGATCTTAGTAACATAGAGTGTATTTTTAGAGACTATATGATTCAGGCAAGATTGGGCATTCAAAACTAATATATTTTGTTTTGAATCTGTCTGTTAAGAAGTTAACAATACATTTATTTGAATGCGGTTAAAACTTTAGAACAAAATATTAAGTACTGTAATAGCTAATTTTTACTTCAAAATTCTGAGTGAGCATTTCTTTTATTTAGCCTTTTTTATTTAAGTACACTTTTTAGATCTGAAAATGAAACTTAGTTATCCTAAACACCCAGGAAAAATATATGTACATCGAAAGTAAAGGACAATATATCCATTTATTTAAAATTGTGTTTTTTGCATCATATTTATGGAAACTTAAGAACATTACCTTTATTTCCAAAATTTGACAGATTTAATAAGAAAAAAAGACGTTTTTTTCGGTAAAACACTAATTTAAGAATGAAACACCTTTTTTCTACTATATTCGTATATTTACAGGAACTACGTCTTTCGTATTACCTCTAAGCTTTTTACTAAACAGGTCAAACTAAAACAGATTTGTAAGAAGTCTTTATTATCCTGCGTTGTAAAATTTGAATTTTGTGACATAGTGCCTTTCGATGTTTAGTTACAATAAAACATTTCTTAAAATATCCATTTTTTTCTGGGAAAAATGTCTGTGTAATTTCATTTAAGTTTGAAATGAACAGAAATTGAAGTTTATTAATTGGAATTAATATTATTAAGTCTGCTTCACGACTGTAAACGAAGACTACTCTTTTGTTGAAATAATAAAACACTTTATTAATTTGCTTACACTTTGCGCTAGGCCTAATTTCCTCCTCCCTTCTTTTTGTATTTCCTCCACTGACTAACCTTATGAAGTACTTCCTTTCATTTTACTTCTATAGTTGCCGCAGTCTCATCCCTGATACATGTATAATTAAAGCTGTAAAGAAAATATTAGAACAAATCTCACATTTTTTTTTAAATTTTATGTACTATAAGTTAAATACTTATAGTTAAATACTTATAGTTAATAACGAAGAGATGTGACATAAAGAAATTTTTCTGGAATGTTTGAAACACTCATAAAATTCTACAATTTCCATTTGTAAATAATCTTTTAAGTTATTATTACTAATAGTTATACTGAAGTTATAGTAGTTACATTTATTAAATGATTCAGGAGTTGAAAATCCATTTTTGCTTTCAAACTTAGTTTCATCTCCCAAATCAATGAGACAGAAATATGGAATTTTTCAGACAAATTTTCACCAAATGAAAGTCTACAGCTGCCTTCAGGCAAGAAAAATTTAGAAAGGATTAATGGACATGAAAACATTTTGTTCGTAAGAAAGAAGTCTTATACGGATGGAAAAAATGAAATTGAACATAATCTTCTATTGAAGTAAAGTGTGAAGGAAGAAATTGTAGATACAGAAAGTAATTTAAAGAATACAACTGTCAGTCAATAGGTCTAAATGTGTTTTGAATTAGAAGATACTTTATTCTGAAATTAGTTTATTTTAGAGGGATAAACTTTATCTCTTTTGAAACAAATTCACTAATGAGCACATAATGTATTAACTGTGTTATAGGAATACAAGCAGAAATGATTATAAAAGTTAAAAAAACTTTTATAAAACACATATACATTTGAATCCTGATTAATATGGACCCACCTGATATACTGTGTATTGAATTCAATGACTTGAAGTAGATCAAATTTATGATACAATCATATATTTGATAAAAAATTTGTAGCTCTCAGATGATCAGTCCAATTAAAAATACATTAGAGTTGGATGGGAAATATTTAGAAAATGTTCATCTGTTTTAGCCTTTCAGTAAATTGATGAGAAAAAATATGTATAAATATATTAAAATCTATATTCATTGCACTATTATTTGCAATTGCGAGGTGAAAACTGAAGTATATATCTTATGTTTTTAGCTTATTTATAATGTTTAGATTAATTATACTCCATATTTTCTGTTCCGTCAGAGTTTTAGAAGGATATTAAAGTATTGAAATATTCCCCAGAAAAATACAAATTGTTTGATTTTGGAGATAATAAGATTAAATGATAATCTGGATGTCGATAATATGATTAAAGCTATATGATTAAAGCTAAAAAGAAAAAGATCAAAAGGATTAATGGACGTTAAAATATTTTTTGTATAAAAGAAAATAGATAAATGGCCAAAATAGACTTAACATAATCTTTTAATGAAATGAGGTAAAAAAGCATGGTACGTATTTTAAAACTATGGAAAGTAGTTTAATACTTTCCATATGGGTGTTTCATATACTACCGTGGCGATAGTATTTTGTTCATCCATGCTATATGTGACATCTGCGTCTCAGTGATTCAGTGACTTCACTTGACGGCTATAACATATACTTCATAATTTCATATTTTATTAAAAAAAAGTAAAAAAGTACGCATTAAAAATATCGAAAGTAGTTTAATTCTTTCCAAGAAGATGCATTATATACTCTTGTTGTAATGTACATACAACCTATACACCAGTGTTCGTTACAAGGGGGAAACACAGAATGAATATAATACTTTATATTGATTCAGACATTTATTCTATACATTTATTTACAAATAGATCCTTGGTTATCATAATGATCAATCATTTATATCTTCTATTTACACTATAATTATCCCACATCTCTTTATAAGGAATTATTATTATTAACAGAGGCCTAAGTCAAATGACTGTAAATATTATTTTATAAATTACCTCCATTAAAGTCACAGGGGAGCAGGCAGGGGCTTTCCTCACGGGCGTACGGGATGAGTTGGTGATGGTGAGCGGGGCGGTGTCGGTCCGGGCGCACGGGAAGAGCTGGTGCTAGTGGAACCTTGTCCCACTTCTCTCGACTGCCCACTTCTTCTTTAACTCCTCGCTCTCACTACGTTTCCAAACTCCTCACCTCGGTCCCAAAGCCCCTTTTTTCTTGTTATCCAATCTCTTGTCTTCGGAAAATTTTCCCACATCAAATGCCCTTCGGGAGTGCAGGTGTGCTCATTAAAGTAGCCCCTTTTTGTTCAAGCTGACATTACTTTTTAGCCCCTGCTCCCATAATTCACGCCTACAGCTCTGTGCGAGCTTGACCGTTATGCTGCCATTCCGTGATGTATCTTCTCTGCAGGGGTCCCTAAACTGGACGTAAATAATTGGGGTCCTAAATTCCTCAAGGAAAATCCTTCTACGGCTATGCATGCACGTGCAAATCACCGTGAGAAAGTACCTCGGTACAACTCTACTTCGAATACTATTCGGTTTAACCATGGCTGGTGTGACGCCTCCATCTCACTGGATCATTGATTTCTCTAAATGGCTGTGACTTATAAGTGAGAATCACACTTTTTATTGAAATAAAGTTAAACGTTACGTATTCGAAAAATATCAAAATAATTTAATCCTGTCTAAGTAGGTGCATCGCATACACTATACCTCATAACATTTGGTTCATTCATGGATGGTGGAACACCTGCATGTCAAAATATCAGTGATTTTATTAAATGGCTGTAACATACAAGTACCAATTACAAGTACCAATTACATCTACCAATTTTATGCAATAGGGTAAAAAGGTACGTATTACAAAAAATATCTAAAGTAGTTTGTCTTTCCGGAAGAGTGTTTTGTATATCCCACCTCGTATAATATTTAATTCATGTATTGGGACTGTGACATTTGATCACACTCGTAGAAGATCAGTGGCTTCTATAGACGGCTAAATCGCGTATGTGACAATAATGTGGCATGAAATGTAAATATTTTAAAATTACTTAAAAGCATTTAATTCTAGAACTCACCATATAGGTAAATCCATTTCGTGCAACATTTGAAAAAATTGAGTTATTTGAATTAAAATGTATTTGTGTGGGACTTTTTAGTAAATTTTGGCTTAGGGAATAATTATGCGACGAATTGTAGAAACATGACGGAAGCTGAGCTCTCCGTCTAACAACATAAGACAGGAGATTGGGATGATCTCTGACAATAGGTATTTAAAATAAATTTATTTTGTTCTTAATAGACCTTCTTAATATTTTTATAGGAGAGTATCAATATTTGTATTAAAAATAGCTTATATATCAACTTTAAAGAATAATAACTTAATAAACGTTTATAAATATTTGTTGTTCAAAAGGTTTTAATGAAAATGTTCCATGCACAACACTTTTTAGCATAGTAGGGTTATT
>CM063502.1:90863247-90880747 GCA_032207245.1 Pardosa pseudoannulata
CAAAATTTTGCGTCGATTTAAGTAAATCAATTTTTTTTAATTAAATGCAATATTTTATAAATTAGTTAATTAAAAGTTCTAAAACTCTTGTAGTCTTAAAAAAATAATTTCTTACGGCTTAAATCAATGAAAAATTATCATTTCTAAAAAAATTAAATTATATCAATGAGCAGATATATTGCTGTCATGTATATATTTATACAAAATTTTGCGTCTATTTAAGTAAATTATTTTTTTAATTAAATGCTATATTTATATATTAGTTAATTAAAAGTTATAGTCCCCAAAAAAGTTAATTTCTTAGACCTCCATCAGTGAAAAAGTATCATATCTAAAAACTTTAAATTATAGTCAATGCGCAGAAAGATTGCTGTCATAGAAATATTTATACAAAATTTTACGTCTACACGGACTGGATTTTAAAAGCGTACCCAATTACTGAAAAAACTTATCCCGATAAAAACTCGAATAATTGTATAATTTCCTGTACATGGCTCTGTTTGTTTACTTTCTATTATCTTAATTAACCAGGGTTTAAGACTTACAATCTGTTTACTTTCAATTTTCTTAATTAACCTATTTCAAAGTCTCCAAACCTGTAGATTCTAAAGTGTATAAATTAGGAAAAAACAACTGCTATTTTTTAAAAATAAAATTCGGGAAATTGATAATTCTAAACTTTTAAGAATTATTTGTTATCTTAAAGAACAACAACTGGCATAAGGTAGTAAAGTAAGTTAATAGAAAAATTAACTTAGTTGAAAGAAGAGAGATTGTCTTAATTAAATAATACGGTGTGCTTAACTATTTTTAAGTACAATTATTTGGAAATATGCAACTTTCTATTGAAAGTATTACTCCTTTTAGAGTAATGGATATTTATTTCTGTTAACAATTTTCAATCTTTGATACAAGTATAAAATGGGGTCATTTTGATATGGGGTATGTTATATTCAAAATAGATTTTACATTATTAGTGTCAAGTTAGACATTTTATATTTTAGTTGGTTAGAATAGGTATTTCGGATGCGTTCTGAGAGAAAAAATGCTTTAATGTTAAAAACTGAAAACACTTTTCAAATTTTTGGTAAATTTAAGCTTAAATTAAAAAAAAAACTGTTTTTATCTGGGGTAAAATTTTCTCTTTGCTTAGAAGGGAATTGTTTTTATCATTGTATTTGGCTGTATATAAATTTTTCCTCTTTACCTTCTATAAACAACTAGCATATAGCCCGCCATATGACGGGATCAGTAAAATTTTTAATTTTTCAAAATTGTAAAGTACCCTATGAGGTAGGTAAAAAATTGGTTTGCTTTTTGGCTGAGAATTATTTGGTACACGCTCAATAACTTGTTTATCTTCTTACTTCTCTAAAGTCTCCCAATACTAGGAATGCAATTTAGAATCCCATTGAATTCATTTAGTCAAACCTTGTGGTTTTGTATGAAAAGCAAACACACAAATGAACACACTTCTTAATTTTCAATTATATATAATTTAAAAGCCCGATGATATTAGACCTTGAAATAGACTTCTAAGCTTTTATGAAAAGAATTTGTTGTTAATAGCGGTGATAAAATTTTCCTTCCAACAAAAGTTAACTGATAATTAAATTTAAAATTATCACAGATATACCTAATCTGTTATTTATGCAAATTATAAAAGAAAATTATTTACGTAATATCTAAATCCAGTGATAAAATGTATGAAAATAATGCAGACGATATTTAAATAATTTAAAATAAGAAATGATTAAATTAGATGGTTAAAGGAATGATGTCCTAATGCTAGAAAAATGTTATTTTTACGTATTCATTGTGTGATAAATTGATAAATTTAACCTCCTGCTCTTAACCGGGGAAAATAGGGCTTGAAATAAGACATTTAACGCTCTAAAAGGGGAGAAAGGGTGAATTTTGAACGTTTTGACTGGCTCTGAATTTTGCTAACTCTAACTCATCAGAAATCTAATATGGATGTTTCTATCCATTCCAGGTCCAACCGCTTCATAAGTTGGATGACAGACAGACAGATAACTTAGGCTAGTATTATATAGGGGATTAAACAATTCATAGTAATAACAGATTAATATTATACACTTTTTTATTAGATAACTACCCTGTCTTGTCCGGTAGGTGATTTGCGAGAGTAAAAAAGGTATACAACAATATATATATATATATATATATATATATATATAATATATATATATATATATATATATATATATATATATATATATATATATATATATATATATATATATATATATATATATATATATATACATATATATATATATATATATATATATATATATATATATATATATATATATATATATATATATATATATATATATATATTATATATATATATATATATATATATATATAATATATATATATATCTATATATATATATATATATATATATATATATATATATATATATATATATATATATATATATATATATATATATATATATATATATATATATATATATATATATATTATATATATATATATATATATATATATATATATTGTTCTAAATATTTGCATGAGTGCTCTTCATGCGGAAGCTGGAATTTGAAAATGCTATAATATAAATATAGATGTTATCTAGGTTAACTAGAAATTCCGCTTTCTTTAACGATTAGCATCAATCCCTCAGGAATTTGAAACATATACCTTTTTATAAAGTCATCCCTAGGATCCGTGAATCAGAAATATTCGGAATTAAAAATTTTGTAAAGTTCTAAAGCTAGAAATAAATTATAATGAGTTTATCTGTTAAGTAGCTGTTTGATCTTGAATGGCATTGTACTTAATTCTTTAGCATCAATATGATTACTTTTTGATTAAAAAAAAGGAACTTGGATGAAAAAACAACATTATGTTGTGATTGAGACAAAAACATGAGAAAAAGTTACTCCCCAATATAAAAATCTAATAAATTTAACGATAAACACAAATAATAAGTATTTAGTGATTTAGGCATGACGTCATAAGGAGATAATTAAAGTGGTCGTTTGCTGATAAAAATAAATTTGGTATAAAATAATCAGAATTTTGAGAATTTTTTTATTTATTATTATATATCTCCATTTATTTTGGTTCTACAAAGATCAGACCTGCCTAAATGGCTTTTTGTGAATTTTCCAAACCCATGAATATCTCTCAGAACCGCTGGCTCTGAGCCGATTTTGAGGAACTTAAGCCATGGACAGACAAACAGACAGGCGTGGGCAGATTTTAATATATGTAAGAAGTTTTTCTATGAAATTTTGATTAGATTATATTTTTATCATATAGAAGCGATTATGTCTATCACACGTTATGTATACCTATGTTATTACTGAATAATAACTAAAATATAGGAAAACTAAGGTCTTTCACAACCGATTTTAAGATTTGAAAAGTTTCTAATTACTATCGTTAATGAGATATTAGTATATATTCTCTAAATTATTTTTCTTTAAATCCTATTAATTGGATTACGTTATGCGATTTAATACATTGTAACACGTACTAGTACGCTTACTGACAATTGATACTTGAGCGCGGGACACTTACTAATACGTTTTCTGACGATTGAAACTTAGCGTGGGTCACGTACTAGTACGGGTTAGTGAAACAACATGGTTTGTTTGTGGGCACAAAAATAACGGTATATACAGGAAAACGAAGCCGAATGTTTTTGTCTACTACATTGATTCTTTAAAAAATTAGACAAATAAAAACAAGTTTTTACATCAGTCGATGCGGAACCACAGAACGGGAAGGGTGATTAAAAAAATTAATTTAAATTTAAAATAAACTTTTTATTTATACTTGCGAAAACAATATTATATATATATATATATATATATGTATATTTATATATTATATATATAGTTGTATTTATATATTTATTTATTTATTTGTCAATTTATATATTTGCTTATATATTTCAATATAAAATATGAAAGGTTGGTTAAAAAATTGAATAATTTTCGATCCATTGAGATTTAACTGAATAACTAAATTTCAAAACGCCCGTTTCTGGTACAATTCCACTGTGAAATGTACCAGCACACAAAGTGCCAATAATAAATGATAACTGAATTATAGGAAAACTTAAGTCTTTCACAACCGATTTTGAGATTTGAAAAGTTTGTGATTACTACCGTTAATGAGATATTAGTATATATGCACTAAATCATTTTGCTTTAAATCTTACTAACTTTATTACGTTATACAATTTAATAAGACATTTCTTAATTTTAAACAGTAGAGAAAATAGAGAAAAAAAGGAAATTGTACAGTTTTCATCAATTTTTAATAGGTAATTTGGATTTCTGGAATGATCTGCAACAACAATCAGTTCTGATACCCTGGTAGAATATTACCACGAACTTTATTATAAAAATTAGTCCCGGTAGAGTAAAAATAGAAATCCCTTTTTTATCAAAAACAGTTTTTCTTTAAAATAGCAACTAATGAAAACAGAAAACCAACAGACGTTGTCATTATTTTAAAATTTCGAAATTTCGGTAGTTTACCCAAAATTAAAATTAAGCTGTTTAATCCATACAACTAACAAAAATTTACGAGCTTGCAGGTATTTGTAACCATATAAATGACTTGCTTTAATACTCTAATATGTTTAAAATACTTATAAATTATGTATATAGCAAGAAATTTAAATACATAATGTATAATATTTTTAATTTCAAAATCCTGCAATTACTCATTCTTTCATTAATATAGCTTATATAGATTAAATAGCGAAAATATCTTTAAAAAAATTTGAAGTTCTATTTTAGATCGCGCTTGTTATTCACAAATTGTTCTTTATTTCGTTTGTATTCTTCAGACATATCTTTTGAGTAAAAATCAATATTATTATAACGATACTCAAGTTTTCTTGAATGCTTAACAGAAGTAATGTTTTCCTCAAAGCAGATTAGAATAAATTGTTTTATTTATTTTAAAAGCATCACATTCTAAGATATTTTTTATTCGGAAAAAAGAAAGTAAGTCGTTATAAGAACGATGCAGAAAACTGTATTTTGATCTTTAATTTCGTTCAAATATATCTGTGTTATACGTCTGTCTCTATTGCCTGGAGGCTAAGACCCATTACAGGATATATGCGTTTGCAATGTATCTTATATAAGGACCTATCTAGGATGATGATTTGTAACATTTTACAGAATACCTGGAAGCTTATATTTTATCAACTGAATTTCTTCGACATGCATAAGTGTTAAATGACTTTCCTTTTGTATCCCTCGATTTTTAAGACTTTTGTTTTGGTGATTTAGAACACCGACGATGATATTTATATATATATTTTGTTTGACAATATAATAAACTTTAACGGGAGGTAGATTGTGCATTTCAGTAACGGATAATTAACTTTATTTGCAGATGATAAGTACCCCAATATTGCAATATTTCCTACAAACAATCGAAATCACGTGTTCTGACTAACTATTAGATGTAGTAACTATTAAATGTAGGATGTTACATAATACTGTAGTTATAAGATATTTAGTACTAGGTACCTCAAAGAAAATTTAAAGCGTTTAAAACATAAATTTAATTTATTACTTAAATCGTTTAAAAAATAAATTTAATTTATTACTATTATTGTTATATAGCATTATATATTTAGGTAATTTAATATACTAAAGAGAAAAAACCCATCAGGCATTGCTTTTTTTAGGATTTTTCATTATTTTTCTAACTTCTAAATTTTTCATACATTTTGCTTTTTCTTCTTTCATTAGTCTGTACGATTCTCTAAGTTTTTTGAATTCGTGAGTTTGACTTCTACCGCCATTAATTGTACTCTTTTTGAGTCATGTATTAATAACAGACACTCGTTTGTTTAGTCTTTATGTAGCAGATAGTTTACAACAGCATTTCTATACAAATTCACTACATACGTAATGGGTAATGCTTTTTTTTTCCCATTTCAAAACTAATGTTTTCTGAATAAATGTAAAGAAGAAACATTAGAGGCAAATTTTATGAACTGACTTTAGTATAAAAACTAGACTCACAAAAAGACAATTTTTTTTTTGTTTTTTTTCTTCCAGTTTCTTCTTTCCTTAGTCTGGACGATTCTCTAAGTTTGCTGAATTCGTGAGTTTGAATTCTACTGTCACTAACTGTATACTCTTTCTGAGTCATATATTCATAACAGACACTCGTTTATTTAGTCTTTATGCAGCAGATAGTTTACAATAGCATTCCAATACAAATTCACTACATACGTAATGGGTAATGCTTTTTTTGTCATTCCAAAACTAATGTTTTCTGAATAAATGTAAATAAGATACCTTAGAGGCAAATTTTAAGAACTGACTTTAGTATAAATACGAGACTCACAAAAGGACAAGTAATTTTTTTTGTTCTTTTTCTTTTAGTGTTTTTTGGCAAGTGTACACACTAGGTAAAATACTAGATTTAATATTAAGTCCTTCAGTGCAAATTTCAAGTGTTTTAAAAACAAATATAATTCATTACTATTATTTTTATACAGCACTCTACATTACGGTAATTTAATAGAGAAAAAGAGAAGAACCCATCATCCATTGCTTTTCTTAGGATTTTTTCGAAAATTTCTAATCTCTAAATTTTTTATGTATCTGGCTTTTTCTTCTTTTCTTAGTCTGGGCAGTGCTTTATGTTTGCTGGATGCTTGAGTTTGAATACTGCTACTGTCAGTAATTGTATCCCTTCCAAGTCGGCTATTAATAATAGACACTCGTTTATTTAGTCCTTGTACAACAAATAGTTTACAATTCTGCAGCATTCCAACACAAACCCACTACACTCGTAATAGGTAGTGATTAATTTTTCCTTTCCAAAACTCATGTCTTTTGAATAAATATAAAGAGGAAACATCGTAGGCAGATTTAAAGAGCTGACTTTTGTATAAATACGAGACTCACAAAAAGAGAAGTAATAGTTTTTGTTCTTTTTCTTCCAATGTTTTTGGCAAGTGTACATACTAGTGTGAGAGTGCAGCTATGTTTGACATAAGGTTTGCGAAACTAATTTGCTCGCCTATCACACTGTAAAGATATCCCAAGTTTTTTCGCGACTCCAGGAAGCGTGTGGTGTAGCCAGTGAAAATAATTGCACTTAAACTTCACCAAGATTTGGAGAATTGTGATTAGTCTCCAGGAGGCGATTCAAGACCGTCCTTGGAGTCGCGGTCCTTCTGGGCAGAGCCGGGAAAGGACGCATTGTAAAAAGAACAATGGAACAACTAACACATCAGCACAGGATAATGGAAAGTATAGGGTTGTCTGAGAGAAAGAAGTAAGGTAAAGAATGCAGCGTTCTCTTGGATTTGGCAATTTTTATTAGGCGTAGCACGTGGAGTGCTTCTTTTACTTTTTAATTTTTTTAAAATATATATATTTGCAGATTTTCTTGTTTTTTCTAATTTTGAACATTGTAATATAGATAAGTATTATACTATAATTATAAGCAATATAAAGCAACTTTGGGTTATCAATGACTTTGAAATAACAATGCAATGTACTACACCACAACACTAGGTAAAATACTAGGTTTAATATTAAGTCCCTCAATGAAATTTAAAGTGTTTTAAAAACAAATATAATTTACTACTATTATTTTTATATAGCATTCTACATTATGGTAATTTAATAGAGGAAAAAGAAGAAACCATCATCCATTGCTTTTCTTAGGATTTTTTCGAAAATTTCTAATCTCTAAATTTTTTATGTATCTGGCTTTTTCTTCTTTTCTTAGTCTGGGCAGTGCTTTATGTTTGCTGGATGCTTGAGTTTGAATACTGCTACTGTCAGTAATTGTATTCCTTCCGAGTCTGGTATTAATAATAGACACTATCGTTTATTTAGTCCTTGTGCAGCAAATAGTTTACAACATCACCCACTACACTCGTAATAGGTAGTGATTAATTTTTCCTTTCCAAAACTCATGTCTTTTGAATAAATATAAAGAGGAAACATGGTAGGCAAATTTTAAGAACTGACTTTAGTATAAATACAAGACTCACAAAAAGACAAGAAATAGTTTTTGTTCTTTTTCTTCCAGTGTTTTATCTAGTAATAAACATTACTAGATAAATTCCTAGATTTAATATTAAGTCTCTCAAAGTAAATTTAAAGCATTTTAAAAACAAATATAATTTATTACTATTACTTTATATATAATTCTACATTATGGTAATTTAATAGAGGAAAAGAGAAGAACCTCTCATCTATTGCTGTTCTTAGGATTTTTTCGAAAAATTTCTAATATCTAAATTTTTCATAAATCTTGCTTTTTCTTCTTTTATTAGTCTGGTGGGTTCTTTATGTTTTCTGAATGCGTAAGTATGAATATTGCTACTGTAACTAATTGTATCCCTTCCAAGTCGGCTATTAATAATAGACACTCGTTTATTTAGTCCTTGTACAACAAATAGTTTACAATTCTGCAGCATTCCAACACAAACCCACTACACTCGTAATAGGTAGTGATTTATTTTTCCTTTCCAAAACTCATGTCTTTTGAATAAATATAAAGAGGAAACATGGTAGGCAAATTTTAAGAACTGACTTTTGTATAAATACGAGACTCACAAAAAGAGAAGTAATAGTTTTTGTTCTTTTTCTTCCAATGTTTTTTTGGTAGGAGAACATTCCTACGAACTATTTTTCGAAAATGACTGTATTACTGTGAGTTGAAATAGACAAAGCAAATTGTTTTTTACAGTATCATTAGAATTAGCTATTGGTATTTTTATTAGAGTGGGGTCAGTGGCCTTTTCTTGTAGGTAGAACGAATTACGAACGAATTAGTACGTATTACGAATTTTAATAAAAAAATAAGATTCTTCGTGGTTTTTATGTATCTATCTTCCTTTTAATTCAAAGTATGGCACAACAGACACGTGGAATATAACATGGAATATTTTACAAAACTTTTAAAAGTTATTTTAAAGGTTGTAAATTATGGTGTCGGTGAAATTATTTTGAAGGAAATTATAAAAGTCCTCCACATTTAAAGTTATCGTTGTTATCTTCTTAAGAAAATAGTTTTAACTTTAATGTAGAGAAAATGAAGCAAACAAAGCACATTATTAATGCGAGCATTAACAACAAAATGGTGGAATATAGCCTGGCACATTTTACAAAACTTTTGAAAGTTTTTTTAAAGGTTCTAATTTATGCTATCAGTGAAATTGTTTTGAATGAGATTATAAAAGTCCTCAATATTTAAAGTAATCGTTGTTTTCTTCTTAAGAAAATAGTAAAATAGTTTTAGCTTTAATATAGAGAAAAGAAGCAAACAAAGCATATTATTAATACGAGTATTAACAACAAAATGGTGGAATATAACTTGGCATATTTTACAAAACTTTTAAAAGCTTTTTTAAAGGTTCTAATTTATGCTGTCAGTGAAATTATTTTGAATGAAATTATAAAAGTCCTCCACATTTAAAGTTATCGTTGTTATCTTCTTAAGAAAATAGTTTTAACTTTAATGTAGAGAAAATGAAACAAACAAAGCACATTATTAATACTAGCATTAACATGTCATATTGAAAAGACAGAGTTATAAAATAAGTGGTGCACCAAATATAGACTGATGAAAGCGTAATTTAATAAAACCGTAGTTAAAATGTTTTGTTAGGCTCGAATGCAGAAGAGCACTTGTATGGATTAGCTTAAAATTAATCCCAGGTGTCCAAAGTTGATAGTACATATTACCGCTTATCTTTCATCTTTGTATTACCTCTAAAATCCTTCATGAGAATAGGTAATAATGACAGAAACCGAGTATGTTTAAAATTCCTAGCAAAATTTTGAAGTAGATTGACAAATTTTAAAATAGGGTATAACAAAGAACTTGGGTATATTTTATAACATGACAGATAATATACTCCTATTACGAAAATACGTCAATCTGTTTTTAAAACATAACTAATAAACTTGAAAGGTTATATATTATGCGATTGCTTTCAAATGATTTAAAATATTATACAATAAAAATAATTTAATTTATCTGTAACAGCCTATAAATAAACTAAACCATAATAAATAATATATGTTTAAAATTCTTGAGATATAAGGATATGTTTTACCCCTAGAAAAACTGAGGACATCAATTTAACCCCAGACAGATTATTAAAGTGTCCTTTTTCTCTATTTTTACAACTAACAATTTGTTTTATTGAATTTTCCTACTTATCCATAAAGATCATCTAGGTAAAATACCATTTATATTTACTATTTTTTATATTTATTCATTATTATGGAAACTGTGTTTATTATTTTTAAAATAAATTTTTACTATTTTTTCAACTTTTTACTATTTTTATTATTTTTTATTTTATTAAATTCAAGTATTGCTTTACAGATGTCCCTGGCCACATAAACATTTCATGTTGTGTATCATTCTTTCTTCTCGTAATGCAATAATAGCCTAAGTTATCTGTATGTCTGTCCTCGAAGTTATGAAGAGTTGGACCTGGAATAAATAGAACATCCATATTGGATTTTTGATGAGTTAGGGTTTGCAAAATTCAAATCGAGTAAAGTTTATCTTTTCCTAAACTATAGATCCGATTTTGAAGTAAATTGATATGAATAAGCTTCGTATCACAGCGAAAAATACTGTCCTCTTTATAACTTTCGAAATTCACCCCGTCCCCTTTTCGAGGGGACGGGGTGAATTTCGGGGTGAATTTCGAATTCGAAATGGGGCTTGATGTAATGGCATTAAACATGCCATTACATAAAGCCCCATTTTAAGAGCAAGCGATTAAATTTATCAATTTATCACATAATAAATAGGTAAAAATAACAATTTTTTTCTAGCATTATGACTTTATTCCTTTAACCATCTCATTTAATCATTTCTTATTTTAAATTATTTAAATATTTTCTGCATTATTTTCATACGTTTAATCACTAAACTTAGATATTACATAAATAATTTTCTTTTTTATTTGACTTAAATAATAGATATTAAGTACATATGTGATAATTTTAATCGATTATTTTTGTTGAAAGTTAAATTCTCAGCCAAAAAATCAAACCATTTTTTTACCTGCCTCATAGGGTTCTTTACAATTCTGGAAAATTAGAAATTTTACTGATCCCGTCATATGATGGGCTATATGCTAGTTATGGAATATACAAGCAGGAATTCACATGAAAATTTCTATTTTTAATCGAGATTTTGGGCTATGTGGTAACTTGTTTGTAAAATTTAGAGCAAAGTCGTTTGTGAATTTGAGAAATATTTTTTCTGAATTCGTTTGTGTTAATAATCAACCTGTATTATTTTAATTTGTATAAAGCAAAATCTATAAATTCTTATATCGACTTTCAATACAAAAAACATATACAACAAACTGATTCTTTCAGCATTTTCCAAGAATTATCTGATGCAGAAAAGAAAAGGAAGGAAACATTTGCATTTGAGAGCGATAGCGACTTGTATAAAGTAGATTTCTTTGCTAGTATTTTCTCTTATTTCTATATTTCATAAATCCATAAAACATCAAAATTAACCTTTTACAGTCCATTGTTCTCAAAAGGGAACATAATATTAATAAAATTATTTAAAATTAAATTTCATCAATATTGATACAAAAAATTAGCAAATGTAGTAAAAGGGCAACTCGATTTTTTTTAAATAAAAATTATATTTCTATGATTAATAAAAAAATGTATAAAAAATCCTAAAAATAACCCTTTTCATCATTTTTTATAGAGCACATATTGAATATTCACATAAATGTAAAAAAAAAAAATCTAATGCTTCTAAAATCCGATTGTATCCTTAAAACAACTTTAATTTATTAAAAAATATGAAATTCGACATTAATAATCAGAAACGAACCTGGAATAATTTATTGATTATTGATGTTCCCAATTGGGAACAATGGACTATTGCCGCTATACTCGACGAAATAATTTCCTCTACGAAGAGTATTTCTTGAAAGGGGCAGGAAATGAAAGGGAATTTCCTAATTTTATGAAAATACATTTCAATTCTATTAGCAATCTAGTGCGTTCGCTTCTCAGGTATTATTTTGAAATGTGTTAAATGTATTTTGTCTGTGAACTACAAGTTACAACAGCTCGTTTAAGAATTGCACCAAGGAAAGTTAGGCCTCAACCTGGACTCAAAGTTTACCGTCCTATATCACAGAGAAAAAGTGATGGCCATTTTCTTGTACAGACAACACAAAGTAGATGTGCACAGTGCACATTAAATACAAGATTAGCTTGCAATGAGTGCAAGAAAAAAATTGCATCTTCATTGATTTCCAATATATCATGGCATAAAGGTATAAACTCATGTTTTTTTTATATTTGTTTAAGAAAATGTTGTTTTCATTTAAATTTAGAACTTTTAAACTTTATTGATATCTGTCCTTAAATTTAAAAATAAATTTTAAATTCAATCTAATTATTTTCTTATTATTTAATATTTAATATATACATAATTCTACTCAATTGTGAATCCAGTGTATACTCAGATGTGGCAAATGTTCCCAAATGGGAACATCATGAAAATCGCAAAAGAAATTTTTTTTCCAAAATTAAATGACTAATATACCTTAACTGAAGCATTAGAAGGTAAGATATGCAAAAAATAATTTAAAATATATCTTTATCTGAATTCGGCCTGTAAAAGGTTAGAGTTCATAAAAACATATTCGAAGCTAGAACAGAATATAATACAAGATTATAAGTTTAAAAACATAGCAATATTTTAATAGCAAAGACAAGCTATTAATTATAAATTAAGAACTATTTTTTATCGATAAATTCAATGACTACATTTTAATCAATTGCATACAGATTAACATGGAGGTATTTTAGAAATTCATCCTTTCAGATAGTGGTAATGGGAAGGGAATGATTTTGAAGAGATTTAATATACGTTCTAAATGTGAGCTGTCTAGATATTTATAAATTCATGTCAGTGCTGTCTTAGATGCATTAAGCAAACATGGGTTCCCGAAAGTGGTAGATTAACTCAGAGCAGTAAAATCAATGTTTATGCCATTAAATCAATAAATCCTACTCGTTTAAGGTAAAATATAATTTTTAATAAGATCTATAAAGTCCTTCCTATAGAAAATAATGTCTAATTTGATTTCGTGATTCCCCCTATAACAATCTCTTAAAACGTTTCCGGGTTTCCATAGTTCTTCTAAAGTATTAGAAAAATATACGGGGAAATAGTTAATGGGTTTTATATAATCAATTTAAATTAATTAAAATAACAAAACTACTAATAATTTATTGTATTCAATATGAATATAATTTAGAGAATTTAAATTTTAATTGTACATTATTCCATATTATATAACTCTTTAGATCAGCATAGTTGTAAAAAATTAAAAAAAAAATTGGATATTTATCAATTATTTAACTGAAATCTGATTGTAAAATTAGTAATAATACGAAAGTCTTTAATATGAGTTTTTATTAGAAACTCGAAATTTTATTTATGTATTTCTCCACAGTTGAGCTTGTCGTAAAAAATAATAGAAACTTATCAAAAACAGACAAGTGTGTATCTGTCCTTAAAACTGTTACAATATATTCGGGTTAGTTCTATTCTAACCAACTCCAAATGTCCATATTCGGTTTAACCTGTTTCATACTCAAATTAAGTGCTACCAGCAATTTGAAATAAATTCAACATAAAAAAGAAACTAGATATAAGGAAAATTAGATAGAGTAATAATTACATATTCTTATCAGTTTCAAATGTTTATTTTAATTTCAAAATTTTTGCAAAAATCGTAAATTTTTTGATAATTAGTTTCTTCACAAAACTTCTAATGGTAATGCTTTGTTTGAAAATGTGTAAATACTTTTCTTTTTAACAATTAGTGATACAATTTAGCCTAATATTCAGCATTAAAAATGTGAATTTACATACTCATGTAAAGAATAAGGAAAACGTATGATTTAAAAGTCAGAAACAAGTTTCATTCTATTGATTTCTCAGGCAAGTTTTTTCTAATATATTTTCTTATGGTAATTAAAGCTCTCTTTCATTTCTAAGATTAAAGGATATAAAATAAATAAAATATAACATAAAATAATAAATAATAAAAACATAATATTTGGGTGAAAAAATAAAGAAACAAATACATGAAACTGCTTATACTTTAGAGGTTAAAAATATATTTTGATTTTATTGATTCACTTAGCAGAATTATTCCAAACTATTTCCTTACGGTACACTAATATTACCCTTTCATTTTATAGTTAGGAAGATAAATAAATAGAAAACAAAACTTTTAAATATAATGAAATAACGGTGATTTTAATGCTGTCATGCTCAATAAAAAAAGAACCGTGCAAACAAAAACAATTTTTGCAGTGGTATTTGACTTGTTAACTCCTAGAAATCTTGTAATACACCAGAAAACAAAAGAAGTCATTAAAAGTGCAGAATACAGCTTTAAGTATCATATTCACTCCGTCCCTTTACCTAATTTAGAGCTCCTCAAAATCAAAGAGAGTCGTTTCGCATAAAGAAAAAGCTCAGTTTTGAAATTGAATTTAAATAACAGAATAGCTAAGGAGAAAAGAAATGGAAAGAAAATTTGCACTAGTTATGGAACAAAAATAATAATTGGCGCTTGGAAGAAAAATAAAAGAGGAGAAATATGTTAACGTTTATTTGCAGAATGTTTTGTGTACAGTAGAAAAAATTCTGTACGTATATTTTCTGGACCATAAACTAAATTTTGTCAAAACATGAATAGTTATTTTAAGTAACTTTAGTTGGTGTTTTTAGTAATTATTGATGTACAATGAAAATAAATTGAAATATTACAATTTATTAACTTTAGTCAAAATATTTATTGTTTGCTAATAAAATAAGCATTGAATTATAATATAAAGAAATATCAAGCTTGCAATATTCCTTTATAATTTTTTCTATTAATTATGGTGACATGAACTTTATTGTGTTTTATGTATCATTAACTATTTTTTTTATAAATATTTGAACTCAAAACCATTAACAAATGATATTTCTAAACTAGAAATAGTTAATTCTTATGCATGTTTATAAAAACTTTTGCATTCAAAACATAACAAAAAATCATGTTACTGGAGATTTTGCTCATTACATGTAACCTCATGAATGGGCAATCACATTTGGGATATAAATAACCAAGAAATTTAGTTTTAATTTTCCTATGTTGTGCAAATTATTTAGTTAGTATCTGTTTTTGAAAAATTCCGTTACCATGTGGAACTGTATCAATTAGCCATTAAGAACATTTACTCTACATTTAAAACTTAAAGTTAAAATTTTAAGAAATATGTACAGAGTGTGAAAGCACAAAAACTATTTATGCAGATTATTATTTCAAACAACTACAGTTATAGTTATAATAAATGCTTAAACATTATATTCATTTTCAAATGTGGGATTAAATATCGCTTTTTAAGTTTAGAGAACATGTATATTTTTAAGTATTAAAAAATTTGATTTATTTAATTTACCCATCGAAATTATTCTATTTTGTTTTCTTTAAGTAAATGCACCTTTCCATTTTTATGAAGAAAAAAAAATATAAAATTTTGAAATGAAATTTTGAAATAATACTTATCTAAAGCCTGCCATTGTTAATAAAGAAAACAACCTTGAGAACAAATATAGTTTTCTCAGGGGTATTTGATTTGTTCAATAAATTTTGTTATAAATGGGAAAACTATATAAATCATCAAAATTGCAGAATTTTCTCTTACGTGTTCTATTTGCTACCTACCTTTACATAATATAAAGCCACTGTAAAAGACTTTTTTATTGAAGGGGAAGAGCTCAGTTTTGAAACTGAATTTATATAACAAAATAACTATCAAAATAGAAAGACATAGAAAATTTGCGTTTGCTGTTTACAAAATTTGTAATTGGCTATTAAAAGTAGGCTAAACAGGAGAAAAAGGATGTGTTACATATTTCCAGAATGGTTTAAGAACAAGGAACATTTATTTATAGTTCAATATTGATGAATAAATTTTACAGGGTTTGCATAGTTCTCTTACGATTGATTATAATTGCGTTTATTCGCTAATAAATTTAAAACAATTACTTCAAATCATTAACTTTGGTTAGAAAGGAGTTTTAAGACAAAGATATAGCTAAAATAAATACAGAATGGGATTTAAGGCTTATGAAATGTATACATAAATTTTATTTCTATTCCTACGCAATGAATATTGTTATATTTTTCAGTCACTTTAGATGCTTATCATACGTATTAAGTCTCCAGTCTTAAGTTCTAACAAAAATATTATGCTGGCAAAATTGAGTCATACAATTTGCTTCTAGTTATTATCCGGGAACATTTTTAGTATCATTGAGCATTTTTAATAAATATTCAGACTCAAAACCATTAACAAAGCATATTTCTAAGCTAGAAATATTTAATTCTTCTACAACTAGCTTCGAAACTTGAAGTTATAAATACCCGTAAAAGTGTATCAATAAGGGATTCCAACTCAAAACTTTGAGGAATATAGCCCAAAATGTTTTTTAAGTTGTTTTGCATTTACTCTCTACTACCTAAAATCGTATCTAGTGTATTGATATCTGAGAAAATTAATGGTTGGAATAGCTTTAATGTATGTAAATTATTAAGTTACAAGTATTTTTAACTATAATATTAATAACTTGTATTCACACAGGAAAATACTAAAAGTATATATGTACTTCTATTTTATAAATCTTTGGGGGATATAAGGATAATTTATCTGTGCTCGTTTTAGTTTTTTTCGGCGTATACTATATTTAACTTAAACTTATTGATTATAGTAGTACAGTTTTAATTTGCATTTACCAATTGTAAAGAATTTAATACTTGTAAATGATTTACTTTTTATATAAATACTTTAATGTTTGACAAAATTCTGCAACATCGTAGAGTTAAACATTGTCAATAGATACATCTCTTGTGTCTATTTGTATAAACTAAAGTAGATCATATATTTTAAATGGCATTTAATGTCAGCATCCAAATGTAAAAAGGCAGGACCCATGGTGGAGGCACACCTTATATTAGAAACCATCAGTAAAAAGGTTATTGAAAAGACATAGATTGTTCTGAGATTGTTCAACATAGATTGTTTTATTCTTTTTTACTCTGTAATCTTCTATTATATTCCATTCGATTTTTTTTCTCAATTAGTTTTGGCAAATTTTGTGCCTCTCAATATTTTCTCCTTGCCTAGGCATATACTAACAGAGTTTTCGCCCAGCTCTATTACAGTGAAGGCTGTACTCATAATAATTAGACCTTTTTGAAGAAAGTTAAGCTCCGTAATAATAATCAAATAAATAAATGATTGTACTACTAAAGATCGAAATTATTTTCTAGTGAGTTTTCCAAAGAATAAGTACCTCAGATATTTTTCCTCTATGAAATTAAACTTCTAATGCAAAATCCAACGTCAATGTTTTTCATGTG
>CM063502.1:90885747-90893247 GCA_032207245.1 Pardosa pseudoannulata
CAGAGATTATTTTATAAAACCGCTTACAAAAACTAGAACAGTTGGGTTTTTTCAGATATTTCAAGTCTTGTTTTACTTGACATAGGAAGAAGTTTTTTTAAGTTTCCTTAGAGTTATCTTGTCATCTCTCGGTATGTGCGTGTGAATCTTATCATTGATATTTTACTTTTATTCTTTGTTTTTTCTCAGGTCACTCGTATTTCTTATAAAAGTTTGTGCAGTGTTTCTTGAAAATTATTTAGTTTATATTTTAGTTTTTGCAAGATTTAATAATGTAAATAAAAATAAAAAAAGTAATGCTTCCGGTAAGAACCACCTAAACACTACTGCTGGCATCGTCAACCATTTTTATTTAAAATTTGGGTTTGTTTATAAGCGTTACATATTTAAAAATACCGTGCAAAACTACAATTTTATAACAAATTGTTATTTGGTTTATTTATTCTTTCCAATTATTTGAGTTTGAAATTTCGGAATTTACTCAAATATAAGCAATCAGAATAGTCATTTTAAATACTTGTTCCTCAGCAGTTCTACTTAATTTGCTCTGTGTATTTGTATTCGAATAGTTCTTTTATTTCCAGAATATTTTAAATTCACAAACTATCAGTTGTTGTGTACCTGGAGCGCATGCCACTTTACCTCTTAGTCTTTTACTTATTTAAAAATTAGGAGAGAGCTGGTACTAGTTATTATATTAAGTAAACCGTTAAAATCGAATTAAAATTCACCAGCAGAAACAGTATTTCAATACATTATGTCACTAATTATTATTTCCCCACCATTCACTGGAAAACATGCAGTTATTAGCAAGATTGTATCTCACGTTAGCATAATTTTTCTGTTATTTATCCATTTCTTAAAGTTGTATTTTTTCTTATTTGGAACGGAAACCTTGGAGAAATTTTTAAATTGCCCTAATAAATGAAACCTTGGAATTCGGTCAAGTGATTAAGTTCATAAGTTCTGTATAAGTAAAACTAAATACTCATATCGATGTATAAAAAGAAATCAAAAGGACAAGACATTACAAGTTCGCTGGGGCTAGTTGTTTCAATGTAAATAATAATTTTGCAGAATATTATTTTTTGAACCGGATATGAAAAAATATAAATGAAATACTCCTGGGGGTATACAGCCACAACGAAATTTCTGGAGGATAAGAAAGAAGTAATGGTAGAATGTTTATCGTAAAAGGCTGCTAATAAATATGAAGTAAATTTCATAGTATTCCCGCTATTCAGTACCAAAATTAAAACCATGGCCATTTAATACGAACATTTTTATGAATGAGGCTTGCCGTTCCCGTGATATACCACCCAGAGTAATATTAATTCAACAACAGAAAGAGATCCTTCTACACCTGGCTCTATCTATTCAACATGGAAATCATTCCCATCTACGACGAAAACAGGTCCTTCTGTGAAATTTCATCCATCGACATCAAGGCTGACATAACTCCATGTCATTCCTTAAGAAATAAGGCTACATCATAAAACTTGTGGAAAGAAACCATTCTGTAAGTGGTAGCCAAAGGTAAGATCCCTTTGCGAAAAATTCGCAAGTAATATGAGATAGAAACTGTAGAAATTACTAAAACCAAGAAGTCTCTCATAATGAAAAAATTCACATATTATCACGAAAAGCTCACCAAGGAAAATAGATGTCTACCGAAAAAGAAGGCTAAATTTACTGTTGAATAAGATGTGCGAAAATCTGTTTAAATTATACGCGGCCAACCACATTAATTCAGTGTTCAGTGTCATAAATAAATATTTGTAAGCAATGTTAATTTATATAACTTTTATTACACTTCAGAGAAGCGTATGAAATTAAATGCTTAAACAAAGCCTAAACATATTATGCCTTTTTTCAATAGATTGCTAAATAATAGCATAATAAAAGCATAAGGTTGTCACATTTGTACTTATTGCTCTGTATAAAGCATTCCAACTAGTTGATGTTCCCGTAGTGTGTAAGTTGCTACAGTTTAAATATATTTACGTAATTCTGAATACTTTTATCTAACTTTAATTGAATCACTTATAAAAACGTATTATGAATCTTGAATAATTGAATTTTAATATTATTGTTATAATAAAACTTTTAAAGAAATTTGTCAATTATTTTATAATAACTAGCCTTGGCCTAGTTTGCATTTAAAAAATAATAAAGATTGATTGCATTGAAGTGTAATTTTAGACATCCTCAAAAATAATATTTCTTTGTTTTATTCTCTATAGTTGGTATCACTTTAACATTTGGCCAAAATTAAGGTAACAATTTCCCTTAGTTTTGTGATAATAACTAGCATTTGACTATATAACTTAATAAGGCCCAAACTGTTCTGAGGTATGAACAGTGAGGAAAATCTAATCCGGGAGTAACTACCGTTAAAATACACAGTATTTAATAAGTGATCAACTGCAATTATCAGTAAAGTAATGAGAACAGATAGCTATTTCATAAAGAATATTGTTTATAGGTTTTTTTTTGTTGTTTGCACAACGATTGCACCATTTTCCTACTTTAGAAAATATTGAATTTTATTATTTGTATATATCTGTTCCATCAGTTCTTTCAGCTTACAATTATCAGCATATTTTCATTTCAGAAAATAAAATAATTTTTCATTGATCAATTTTAGCATGGAAATCTTTTTAAAGTTCAAAAATATTTTAAAAAGGTGAAAGGCTTAGTTTTATTGATGTTTAATAAAAGTATTTTCAGTACAACATGAACAAATTTAAAAGTTTTGAATAAAAACTAAAATTTTATGTATGAAAATATTTTAAAACTAAGATAAAAACTTCAGGTACCTCTAGTGATAAAATGGAAATAGAAAAGTCAAATATATTTCTTTCCTTGCATAATTCAAACGACGAGAGGCTGAATTTGAAACTATAAAAGAGTTTGCTGTCACTTCCACATGTTGTATTGAAATTCTAAAAAAACTCTCAAGTTTTTCATCCGACCAATATCAAAACACAGTAATGAATATAGAAAGAATAGTTCTTGAAACAAAATAGGTCTTATTCCTTTCTATGCCCACACTCTAGTTAACATTATAATGACATACCAGGATTTGTGAATTGCATTTAAAAACAAACCTTTTAGTAGATTCAACTGGAAATATGCTGTAAGGATTGCATTTCGAATTCAAACAATTTGTTGTAACAAATATTTTCTCGTGTTATAAATAACTGGATAGTATTCATTTATAAGTTAAAATAAAATCTTTTAATGTACATGTTAAGCTGAATAGAAAGAGACTGACAGAGGAGTGAATGTTAATATATTTTATCAGAAATACCGTTTAGTTTTAACGCTGCTCTTTTATAGGAAATATTAACAAAGAGTTATATCTATGAACAAAATGAGCTGATGTATAATATAATCAACAATCTGTTAATCTGTTACACGTTAGGATCAAGCCTACGATTGAATTTAAATCAGCAAAATTGGTTCATTGTTGATGCATATATAAGCTATGTACTTCATTAAAATAATATAATTTTCATTAAAATAATAAGTAAATCTAAATAAAATAAGTTTGATAATTTCTGAATGCTCTTCTTTATTTGAAATTTGAGTATATTTGGATACTTCATAATGCTGTTTATTTTAACGAATTCCTTTATCTAGATAATGCCTCATTGAAAAGGTTATGTTGGGTTATTAACCGTTTGAGTTCGGGGAAACGGCTATTACTCTTCTCATATATTCTGTCAAAAATACATGGTAGGGCGATCGAGGTGCTGTATATTATTATAATTTTCCTATTAATTGATTGAAAAATAAGACTGTATCTCTAATGGGAAAATTATAGTAAAATACAGCAGTGCGATCACACTACTATGCATTTTTGACACAGCACAAGACAGCGCTTCATAGCAGTCAGACGGTTAAGTCTGAGGCAAAACTTCTTTTTTATGTCTTTAAAGTTTTTAAAATCAAATTGTGGTACACCCTGATAATTTTAGCCGTATATTAAAGTTTTGCTTTATCTACCTTAAGTTGATTGCATTTCCATTAACCATCTGTAATACTATTAAAAGGGAATTTCGCAAGTTTGAAAAAATACTATTGAATTCGGTTCAACTAAACATTTATATTTAAACCAAGTAAGAGAACAATTAATTTTGAAATTTCAATTGCTATAAAACATTTAATTGACTTGAACATTTCTATACCTGATATTTATCGTAATATTTTATTCTATTAGCCCCAAAGTTCGTCTAGTATAGAATTCGGAGTGAGGAATCAATAAGTATATTGAATACTGCTTTCAATATATAGTTTTTTCTGACTTACTGATTTTGGATGCAACAATTGGTATTAGTACTGTTGAAAAGACTCGAGGATGGGCATCTTGAAAATTGCAAGCAATCCATAATAAACTCACTTGTGAAACACTTGAAGAATCTAATAATATGATTCATGGTGTTCACCGAAAAAAAAAGGATCTAACATCTGAAATGAATTACAATATCAACTCGTCATTGTATCTCCAGAGGTTATTATCTACTAAATATATAGCTACATTTATCACAGAATAAAATATAAACATATGAACACATGGAACATATGAAATAACCCAGTGTTTTAAAATTTCAGCTGTCTTGAATTTTCTGTCAAAAACCATTAGATTTTGCTCTAAAAATTTGTATATGGGAAAATATGAGATGGAAAACTTAATTGCCCACAATTTATATTTCTTACAAATTAAGCATTAGTACTTGGTAAAACTTTAGAAGTGATTATTTATATTTATATGAACTTTATCATTTATTGCTTGTGGAACATATTTTGAAATCATTTGTTATACTAACATTACTGGGACATGCAAAAAAGCTATTATTTGTAAGCTAAACCAACTTCTAAATTTAGGAGTGTATTCTATTTAATATATTTTAAAAATCTTGAAATCCAAAGGTATATTACTTATCTCATTAATAATGTTTATGAATATTAATATTTTAATATTAAGTTTTGCAAAAGTTTTTCTTGATATTTTGAAAAATGTAGGTGGTCTCAGCAAGAAAAGACGACTTGTATTAAAAGATTTAACTACTAGAAGAGTTTTAACATTTATTCCTTATACCTTGAAGATTAATAATTTAATATCAAACATTAACTAAAACGATATTTTCTTATAGATGAAACTTTAATAATTTAAGCTTACACTAATTCAGGGGTGCTGCTTTACGGTACCGGTGTTCGTGGTTTGAATCCGACTGGATATTCATACCCATTTAGAATCAAGTTTCAATCTAATTATAAATGGATACGAACATCTCGGGTTCATTAGACTTCCTGTAGCAACACATATGATTTTAGCACTGCAAATTAAACCAAATCTTCACCGATCCGGATCTCGGAAAAGAAACTTTCTTTATTTTTCTATACATTGATTTGGCAGCTTACATAACTGCATGATTTAACTGATTTTTTTTAATTTTTGATTTTTTAACTTTATATTGTTTCTCACAAAATGATCTACTACCAAAATCCTAATTTGTATGTTTAAAATGTTTCTGATATATGGTAGTTGTAGTCTGATAAAGATTGGATTGAAAAGTATATATGTATAGTTTTGTAAGTCATTTTTTAACGCTTTTAATTTACGTAAGACATTAAGCTAGTTTGGTTTTAGTTATTTTATGCTTCAAAGGTTGCTAATACTGTTTCGTGCGTTTTACCATGTTATGAGTATTTTAAAAATGATAAAAACTTCTATAAGTAATATAAAGGGTATAAAAGTCATTTTTATGTTATAAATAAAATTAGAATATACCAAAGAATTCAATACTTGGGACAATTTTTAACCACTTGCCTGATTAATTCGTATTACCTCGGGTTCATATATATTGTAGTTAATTATTATGTTGAGAAAACTCGAGCGAAGCAGAATTTGTTAGTACGATTTGTTTTATCACGGTTTAACTCGGCCTGGAGGAAATTAAAGGGAATATTGAGCTTTCATTGGCAATTTTATTGGTTTGTTTTGGGGGGACTAGTCACGTGTTTTCCTTATTGTATAGTATACTTTTGGTTATTGTATAGTATACTTTGGGTTTGTGGACTAGTAATGTCTAAAGATGTATAGTTGCGAAAAATCCCCCGTGACGAGTTTTCTGGCACATCAGGAAGACCCATCATTAGTCCTTCACCATTCATATTAACCTCAGGACATTTTCCAGATGTTATTTCTGCTACTGAAAGAAACTCAAATTCAACGAGACAGTGTACTCTGTCTCCAGTAAAAGAGATTCCAGAAGTTTAAAAAAAGAGACAAAAATCCAGTGTACAGAATTATTAGGTATCACTTTGTGTTGTCTCTTGTTTCAAAAAGTATCATACAAAGACAAATATTTAAGTTTTTTCCATTTGCCCAAGATAACTCGGGGTAGTAAACTAATATTGAAACTAAATGCTTTTGCGCCTGTAAAAAAATGAAATTTCAACTTAAAGCCTACACATTTTGTTTTGTTTCGTTTACTCATATTTAATAACAAAACAAAATCTGATGATTGTTTGCAATTTTTAAAAAAATTGTAAAGGTAGCGGTTAAACTTATTTGAAAAATCATAATCGATTTAAAAATACAATTAAGCAACAAAAACATAGTTTTTCTCATATTATGGTAGAAAAATAGAATTGTCAAGTGATTGATCTTCTTGTCCAATTCGACTTTTGGCTTTCGCAAAACTGTTTTCAGTTTGTTTTTAGAGTCATTATGTGTCGAGATGTTGTTGTTTTACTATAACTTAAAATCCGGAAAGATAATGGAGGAAGTGTATAATTAAGGAGCCGGAGTTTAACTGTTAGTATAAAGAAGTAGTAAATAGCTTATTATAGGTTTTAAGTAAAAAATTAAATTACTTCAGCATATTTTTAAATGTTTATCAAGTTATAAAATATATATTTTTTTTTCCAATAGACCTTGATTATGGATTTCTTAAAACTGTGTCTTTTGTGACACATCTTCACATTAGCAGTCATAACTGTTATGATTATTTTCAGAATTTAAGGAAATTTTAAGTGCATGTTTTTTATGATGTTATGGATGCATTGAATTAAAATGTTTATAAAACATTCATTTAGAGATAAGTTATTTCCATTTATGTTTAAAAAACGAATTTTTACTCTGAATTACTCGGTTAGCTATAATGCATATATATTTTAGAATTTTTTTTATTAGGTTCACTGCTTACATAGTGGTTCTACATCTACATATATCCAAGTAAAATATATATGTTTTACACATATTTTTAGTTAAGAGTGGTGGCATAAATTTAAAGAATTTCTTTGAGCTATTTTCTATACTAGAAAAACAAAACAAAAACAAACCATGTATATATTTTAATTTTATATACTTCGATGTTTTACATTATAATATTGCAATAACTTTTACTAAAACCTTATTTCAATATATGCGCTCCATATCTGGTAAATTATCTTAAATCACAGTTGTGATGAAACATTTTCTCTAATCAA
>CM063502.1:90898247-90948247 GCA_032207245.1 Pardosa pseudoannulata
AAAAAATGTTTTTATAAGTGAACGTCTGCATCAATCTACTCGGCTGCTATATTTAATAATTACAGTGATAACTACAGTATTTTTAAATTTCTTGGACGTGTTATATATATATATATATATATATATATATATATATATATATATATATATATATATATATATATATATATATATATATATATATATATATATATATATATATATATATATATATGTATATATATATATATATATATATATATATATATATATATATATATATATATATATATATATATATATATATATATATGTATATATATATATATATATATATATGTATATATATGTGTGTATATATATATATGTATATATATACATATACATATATACATATATATATATATATATATATATATATATATATATATATATATATATATATATATATATATATATATATATATATATATATATATATATATATATATTCATATATATATATATATATATATATATATATATATATATATATATATATATATATATATATATATATATATATATACATATATATATATATATATATATATATATATATATATATATATATATATATATATATATATATATATATATATATATATATATATATATATATGTATATATATATAATATTCAGTATGTAATCTTCAGTATAGTCCAGGGAAGGCCACGGTTTTCATTGCAGATATTTGAAGCTATCGTCTGGGTGACAATTGTTTTCCAGTTACTGCTCTTTAACACTATGAAGTCCTAATTTACCACATACTCCTTTCTCATCCATGGATCTTTTCTTTGTCTATGCGGATTTGCCCAAATCAACCATTTTAGAGCGTTTGAGTCTCTCAGTCGACAAAAATGGCACACAAGTTAAATCTAACAATTTTAAAATACGTAATTATGTCTGGGACATTATAAATTATATAAATCTCTAAATTATAAAAGTCTTCTTCAAATGTTTCTTCTTTTGTGTCATTAAGAATTTATTTTAAAATTTAAAAAAAATACCCAAATAGACCCGATTTAATTTTGAGAATGTCTATATTTCAGATCCATAAATGAAAAACTGGTGTATTAAAGGATTTGTACAGCAGGAATTATTTGTATATATATACACATATACATATGTACAAGTGTATATATATATATATATATATATATATATATATATATATATATATATATATATATAATTACCTCTATATTTCTTCAAAATTCTCCCCAATCATGTTTAATTTTTTAACTTTTCCCGTTACCCAAATTAAATCAAAAATGTATTATTTTATGATTGAATTCCTTCCACATTTCTCAAGATGAAAAGGTGAAATAATAATTGTTACTTGCAGTCTTCTTACTCTTTTTTAAACCGCTTATCCGTTTTACAAAGATAAATTCTTTATACTTGTGAATTTTACTCATGAGTGCCCATTTTTTCGGCCCTGACTGTTTTAAAAAGTCATAGCAAACACTGCTGTCTTAGTTTCTTTCCATGAGGAGTTGTCACGTGATTAATATTTCTTCGAGTGTGACATATCAGAGCAGCATAAATGTCGTGTAATTTTTGACTATATATAACTTTGTTAGTGTACTTTTGATGACGAGATTATGAAAATAAGGAATATTTTACTCTTAGTTTCCACAGTCTAAATGAGTACCTTTTTGACACAATGCATGTAAGTCACATTGGGAAGAAAACTCTGGTAGTTAAAAATAAAACGTTTTAAAACAAACAATAAAATGATAAAATATATTTTATCGATTAATTATATATATATATATATATATATATATATATATATATATATATATATATATATATATATATATATATATATATATATATATATATATATATATATATATATATATATATATATATATATATATATATATATATATACATATATATATATATACATATATATATATATATATATATATATATATATATATATATATATATATACATATATATATATATACATATATATATATATATATAATATATATATATATATATATATATATATATATATATATATATATATATATATATATATATATATATATATATATATATATATATATATACATATATATATACATATATATATATATATATATATATATATATATATATATATATATATATATATATATATATATATATATATATATATATATATATATATATATATATATATATATATGCCTTTGGGTGTATTTGGGTGTGTGTGTGTGTAATTATGAATAACTAAAATTTATAACATTAAATCATTAAAATTATTTAATCATTCAAAATTGTTTTCTTATTTCTTTGAATTGATATTTATGTAATAATTATAGGAAAAAATATCTTAAGTATTACTTATGAATTATTCTGCAAAAATATATTTTAGTTCTCAATCTTAAATTTAATATTCTACATTAAATACTCCCTAATCATAATGATTTTTGAATCCCGCTGCTGGCATGGATGTTGTAGCCGTTCGGAATCGGCTTTAAACTGTAGGTCCCGGTCTCATTAGCCCTCGTGTGCAAAACAGTAGACCGTAGCGCTCCAACCAAACCATAATGATTTTTGTGAAATAAATTAAAAATCAATAGGCAGTATGTGTTAATTTCTTCATATTTTGGTTGATTTTCTGTTCTATATTATTTAGTTACAAAAATTTGTAAAAACTGGTCTGATCCAAGATAATTCTGAAAGTTAAGTGTTTTATCTATGGTTTTTGGATAAGTTGCATAATTTTTTCTATTGTGAATGGCAGTACCTATTTAGTTGGTTGAATCATTTTTTATTATAGAGGCTATTGTGAATCGCGTATGTTTCTTTGTTTGGTTAATGCTCCAGTTGTATATGGGGAGTATTTCGTATCTCATTATAAATTAATTTGTGTTAATATGTCAGTATATACTATGGTTGTGGTCACTTAAAAACGTTTTAAGCTTTAATCAGAATCTGAATTTTCCATTGGTATTTGCAAACAAAGTATCCGTTCTAATCCTTTTTGTTTAAAACATCATGTTCATTTCTTAATGTAGATTTAAATTCTGTTGCACATGATCCTATTTTCATGAATATATATATATATATATATATATATATATATATATATATATATATATATATATATATATATATATATATATATATATATATATATATATATATATATATATATATATATATATATATATATATATATATATATATATATATATATATATATATATATATATATATATATATATATATATATATATATATATATATATATATATATATATATATATATATATATATATTATATATATATATATATATATATATATATATATATATATATATATATATATATATATATATATATATATATATATATATATATATATATATATATATATATATATATATATATATATATATATATATATATATATGTATATATATATATATATATATATATATATATATATATATATATATATATATATATATATATATATATATATTATATATATATATATATATATATAGATATACTTATATTATATATATATATATATATATATATTAATATATATAATTATATATTTTATTTTATCTCTGTACTGCAATGAAATTTAATACATTTTTTTCCAAAAAAAATCAATTACTAAATTTTAAATGCAGATGAACATAATTATATTTCAAATATACGCACTTTGATTAAATCCAGAATGCGTCTTGAAATATTTCATTTTGATTTCGTACAGTGGAGTCAAATTGGTGACCCATTTGGCACGTATATATGTGTGTAATACAAACATACATAATAATTTATATGCTAAATACGTTAGTATTATTGATTACCGATGCTGATACATGAGAAATGATATTGACTATGAGTTTTGACATACTACAGTTGAACGTCAGGTTCTATAATGTGTCTCCGACTAATAATAGTGCAACTTAAACACCGAGAAATCTTGGGATGCGCTTTCACATCGCCGTTATTGATCACAGTTTCAGGGAAGTAACTATTTGTAGTTTGAGTTCCACAATTTCGACAGAGGCTTTTGTCGACAGTGATGGTTGACTGCGCTTTACACTTTTCATTCCCAACAAGCAGACCTGATGAAGAAAGGAAAATAAACTATTAACAGTAGTAAGTTATAAAAATAACATTTAATAACGATCTAATATTTAGCTGCATTTCCAACCCCTTTTAAATATGAATAATGTGATGAGATTAATATTTGGTCCCATAGGATTTACGTTTAAAACAAGCTTTAGAAATTTTGTAACATAGGAATAGTTTATATGATTTGTTAATATTTGTTAATAACAAATAAAATAGCATTGAATTCTTTTAAAATAAGAATTTCAATTATAGTTTTTTGCATTATTTCAAATATTATTATTAACCTGAATAAAAAAAACAGTTGTTCTAAAATACCTTTTAAAATATTTAATGAGTTCTATGATGGTTATGCATGTCCAAGTAATATAGTCCTCTGAAATAATGAGGCACATTTACGATGGTCACATGTCAGTTCTATTCGATTGTTTTTTCTTTGTGTTAAAGGAAAACGTCTTGAATCAAATTTTACCACGCAATACAACAAAAGATCTCCAGATTTATGCATAACTAAATTTTTAACTCGCAAGGACGCGAGCTATCCGGAGTTACACGAGAGCGCGAGCCGGGTCTCGAAGGCCCGGTGTAACATTTCTCAGCCAAATAGCAATAACATTGCTTTTAATTGCGAAGAGGAAATTCGTATTACCAAAAAATACTTTATTAAAAGTTCAAATTACATTTAAAAGCTTATTTAAAATATTAATTTTTAGAAGTATTGTGGACTGCAGATCTTTGTTTTGTTGGCATTCCGAAAGCACAAACATAAAACACACACAAGTTAAAAATCTTCATCACATATTTATGTTTTATCTTTATAATTCATCATTTTAATAAAATAGCGATGTATTTTGGACAACATTTCTCCTCCGACCACAAGCACTAAACAAAATTGAAAAGTGTATGCCTGAGCATACACTTTTCTGGAGCCCGAATAAATTAAAAGTATCCCTTTCTCAAAATAATATGGAGAAACAATTGCAAAAAGCCTGTTATTGGGGTCTAGAAGACCGATAAGACAGCTATTGAAAATTTAGAGTGTATATTTCTTTTCTGCAATTTTGTATGGAATGTATTTATAACGCTCTTGCCTCAGAGACTCGGGGTGCATTTTTACGGGTTTGAAGGCCTAGAAATTACAAGTTGGTCCTAAATTATTGAGCGCATTTTTAAAAAATAATATGAAGTACCTAAATATTCATTGTTTTCTTAGAAAGACAGTTTAAAACAGTCTTTCAAAGCCTAAATCTAAATATTTAATAATATCTACTTAAGCTTTATTTGTGGCAAAAAAAAATATATTCAGCTATATTTGATCTCACGCTTTTCAAGAGTTTTACAGAAATTCGGCAAGTATTCCTACAATGACTTGACTCAGTGATTTGATGTTTTAGGTTATAGAATCCGAAATTGCCGTTTCTCCTTAATAATGTAAATTAACAGGTAATTTTCGCTTAACCTTGATGTATCTTGTTGTCGTACCCTTGATATTCTTGACTCCCTCTCCTACATTCTACGACCTATCCAGTGATCAAGAAATAATTTGGTAAGTTTAGTTCGAATTTGGAAGCCTAGTGTGGTGGGACGCTGACTTGTTGGAGAAAGATAACTAGAGAATAACATTATAAAATTGTTGAAAAAATATAAAACCAGATATGTGAAAATATAAACCAGATATGTGAAGATTGCGAACGTGTGGCCATTGAAGAAAAATACACCGAAGATTTCATCTGAAGTTTACGCGAACCAAACAATAAGTTTCAGGCTACTTTTTTTCTTTTTTTTCTTACTGCATTGGGAAATTCAGTTCCTGAGATTAAACAGTTATGATAGTAAACATAATTAGACAAATATGTTGAGAGAGTAACTTGGAAGATTGCTTCATCAGGTAAGACGATGAAGACGATGATTTCTAGCATAAGTTTAAAACTGTGTTTTGTAAAAAAAAAAAAGACCCAATAAACAATAATGTGTCTCATTTTCTCCTTTTTTTAAGCATGATCAATTTTTAAGTATATTTTTTGACATACCATTGAGTCAAATGGTGTAATATCGGGAGATTATGGTGATCATAGTATCATCAGCCTTCCTATACTCCACGACTGATTTAATGGTCAAGAAATGTGTTGTCAATCTGGTTTTAAACATTACCAATATAAATTCGGTCAGTTCTTTTACCAACCTTCATATTGAATATTAAATTACTTGCAAAATGTTTTCATCCAGTCTTTGAAACAAAATAAGGATAATCCATATAAAATTTAAAAATGTCTAAAGCATAACCCTAGTAGATTTTCTTTCTGTATTACGTGATAAAATGGGTTTAAAGAAATAATTAAACATAAACAATCCAGAGCATTATTATATAATAAATATAAACAATTTTCGCCATGGGGTTACATGGAGAAAGAGGAATCTAATATATCCAATACCTAACAACATAATATTATCAGATGACACCCATTAACATGGTTATTGTTACTTTGGAACTAAGTATTCAGAAAGTAATTAAAGAGCTTCAAAATCCTCCGAATTGTTGATCGTCAGAAATATTTCACAAAATGTCTACATCCCTAGTAAGCCAGTTCTTTTTTCGTCAGATTTAGCTATTCCTTCCACAAACTTGGAAGTGATAACTTTCAAAAATGGTTTCTAGCCATATGCCAATTATTTAATGCAAGGGTTAGCAAAATTGTTAAATTTTTTATGAATTATTTTGAATTGTTCACATTTTTAAACTTATTTCCAGTCCCAAATTCAGGAAAATGGATTTTGAAATTTATATCATTATTAGATTTGAAATTTTTATCATTATTAGATTTGAAATTTATATCATTATTATATAATACATTTTTTGGCAAGAAATCACTAGCAACAGTCTCAGTACTAAAGATTTTTAGCCTCTCTGGAGTATGCTTCAAATTCAGAGAGTCATCTTTATGAGATTTGAAATCCTCAAGAAGAAAAGCTCGGTAATAGTAAAAAGTACCACCACGATCGATAATACCTGATGTGCTAAGAGCATAGTGTTTTATATGGGAAATATAATAGTTTATCTGGGATAGAAAAATAATTAAGAAACCTTTACCCATAAATAATAATTGTGCTTGAATAGATAACTTGATGTGTAATTTTCCATAACATTTGTACGAAATATTAGAGCATGTCAATTTAAATGTTTTATTTAAATATTGTCATATTTGTATATGAAAACATATATGAATTACTATAAAAGGATTTAAGTAAGAATTTTTGATCGCAGTTCAGTTTAAATCATCCAGGAAAGTTTATAGCAGGAAATATAATGTTACCAAAAAATTCAACTTTTGCAGTTTTGTCTACCTTAATAATCCTTAAACTTCCATTTTTCTTTTTTCAAATCTACAAAACAATACTGAAAGGGGGAATAGTAATTCAGAATCCGAGATAAACTTTAGAATGTGGAAAGTGATATGCAACAAGATAGATTTAAATCTGTATTATTTTAACAAAAACAAGGGTCATTACATCTATATTGTTCGGACTGTTAACCAAATGAATGTTCCCAATTCTTTTGAGTAAAGATAACAGAATGTGTATGTAAAGATATTTTAACGGAGCCAACCAAATTAATTATAATTATATTCTAAAGTACATTTTTGGATTCTTTACCGAAAATTATATATTTTGGGAAAATGTGTTTGTTTCTCTCTTATCTGTAATAACCTTTGGCAACCTCGAGGGAATAAAATTAATTTCTAATTATCTCAGCAAATCTTAAATATTTGCTTTGCATAACTTAGTTTTGTTTCTTAGCGTCCTCGTATGATACACTCTTAACTTCTAAATAATCCCTTCGTCTTAGACACTATATATGCGAATACAAAAGGTTTGGTCAAGAGCACCACAAATAAATTGCCTGAATAAACTTAACATTGGTTGACAACATTGACAACATTTCCTGTTTTATCCATGGCATAATGATTAAACTTTGTAAATCATAAGCATATTTCTAGGTAGTTTTCAGAAAGTAAAAACATAAATGACACTTATATATGTGTGTGAGTATATATATATATATATATATATATATATATATATATATTATTGGAATATATATATATATGTATATATATATATATATATATATATATATATATATATATATATATATATATATATATATATATATATATATATATATATATATATATATATATATATAAATATATATATATATATATATATATATATATATATATATATATATATACATATATATATATATATATATATATATATATATATATATATATATATATATATATATATATATATATATATATATATATATATATATATATATATATACATATATATATATACATATATATATATATATATACATATATATATATATATATATATATATATATATATATATATATATATATATATATATATATATACATATATATATATATATATATATATATATATATATATATATATATATATATATATATATATATATATATATATATATATATATATATATATATATATATATATATATATATATATATATATATATATATATATATATATATATATATATGTGTGTGTGTGTGTGTGTGTGTGTGTGTGTGTGTACATAAAAGAAATTAAATGAAGTTTTCTACTTTCAGAGAAAGAGTTGAGCCTGAAAATAAGTAGAGAATAATAAAAGAAAATTGAAAAAAATCCTTTGGTCTACATTTCTGAACTATTTATAAATACCTCTTGCCTCCTTTCAAGTGCTTTAAGTAGTACCTTGGAATTAATTTTCTTATTCATCAATAAACTCTGCATCTTACATTTAAAAAGTTTCGGTTACTAGAAACTAGTTTTATATTACCATTAACTGGTTGCTACTCTGATTATTATAGCCATAATATGGATTTAAAAAAATTTACAACCCCAAATGACATTACGATTTATGTCGCATAATTAATTTGCATACAATATTTCATTTTAAAGTTGTTAAGAATTTTAAAATTCATTTTAAAATTGTTAAGAATTGTTGACCAATGTATAAAAGAAAATAATACCTCAATTTTTAGAATAAAAAATAATTAGAGCAATTTTGAAAGTGTACATTTTAAGCTTTTTGTTAGAAAGACGTCCACTTAATTTTTTTTTCAAAACGTTACTTTGATTAGCAGAAGATGACGTAACTTAAGAACTCATATATCTAAAGAAAAGCAACTAAAAATTATTTTTGATACAACTTTCAGATATTGATCTATGAATTTAACGAAGCTATGAATATTTTGTAATTATGTTTAATTATTGCACCTAACACTTAATGCAATATCAAAGGACAATCTAAAATTTCATTGAACATGTTTCCGTTGTTTCTGATTTCCATACCTGGTAAGCCAGGTATTAGACTGCATTTTTTAAACAAATATTCAGTCAAGTAATACTACATTTTTGTATGAAATTTCCGAGATATCACGATATCAAATTTTTCGAAATAAAGAATTTTCAAAGTCTTTAGAAGAGTGATTATTTGGTTTACACCTTAACACTATGTCTGGGACTAGGTTCTATAAAATAAAATTATTTACTATCTTCTCTGATTTATATATTAGTAATTACGTACGTGTAATTGATAATATATTATTAGTCACTTGATTTTGAAGCAGAAAGAAATCGATGATAGTGGTTCTTTACCACAATTTATTAATGCTTGCACATCTCCAGAATGAATAGTTTGTAGTATTTTATAGGTAATAAGGAATATTAAGATAATTTCATTTACAAAGCATCACTTATAAATTGTTAAAACGCCATGAAACTAGATGTGATTAAAATATAGTAGGAAATAATTTGTTCATCAATTTCAAATCGATTAAAATGAATCGCTTGAAATAACATAATAATTGAAATAAATGATTTATTATTATAAATTTCCTCTAATAGAAAAAAATCATATATGGGCGTAGCTTCAAATAGAAATTTTTCCATTTTTCTTCTCATTATTAATAAGAGTAAAGGGTTGAATTCTTTAATAGAAATCGGTACTCAATATAAACAAAGCTGGACTATAAATTGTGTTATTTTATTTCTTGTCCCCCCCGGGGAAAGTTTTTGAAGCATGTGGAAAAATTTACAAATAATTCCTAAGTTCTTATTTATTTGACTGATTATGGCTAAATTCCCTCTCACTAAGCCTAACTAAACACAACGAAACTAACAGAAAACTTTACTAATTTTAAAATTTCAAATATAGCTTTTTTCAGTTATCTATTTGTACACAGCATTACAAATTTGTTTTCTTGAATTAATTAAATTTTAGTAAAATTTTTAACCAATATATATTTAAAAAATACTTATATAGAAAATGATATTTACAGCAAAAATTTTTTAGAAAAAGGTTTTAATATTTTCGAAATTTTAACTGATATATTAAGTAGATATTTAAATTGTAGTACTGCAATGTCGAAATAGTTTATCAAGATACATTTTATTGAATACCTTTCAAGAACAATAATTGTGTATATTCAGAAGCAAATAATGTGACGTTTTGTTTAATCTGAAAGCTGTAAAACTAACAATCCCGGTTATTTTTATATTTCTAAAGATTAATTACTAGATTAATGTACAAAAATGTGGACGCTCTATATTCAAAGAAGAAAGCTAGCTAAACAACGAGAAACGATATCATTTTACTAAACATAAATTTTAAGTTATAAAAAGTTTAAGTTATAAAAAATAATATTAATGATACAATAGTTAAATGGCAGCAAAACCCTTAAAATTAATTTTGTATTTAATAAAAGATCATCTTAATGCATATACTTACCATCATTAACATTTCCTGCGTCACATCTTGTGGAGGAGGATGTAGGATTATTATATTTATCAGTGTTCATTAGAGACTGGCGTATATTTTTCTCGGGATGGAAAAGTATAATATAAACTTTGTTAAAGAAAAGGCTGACAAGGGTTACAGTTGCACTTAAGCTAACTGTGGCTGACATCATAAATGTATTAATTTCGACGTGGGAAGAAGTAGTAAAATATATAGGTATGAAAGCTAACCATATTATGCAAGTTGTGTACATAGTAAAACCAATAAACTTTGACTCATTAAATGCTTCTGGAATTTTTCGTGTTAAAACAGCGTATATTGTGCAGATGATTATAAGCAGCATTGGATACGCAAAAGCAACCATATACGTAGCATCTACAGCAGCTGCACACACTAATTGATTTTCGTCTCTTGTACGGTAATAATGTATTGCACTAGGCGGAATAAATCCCAGCCACATCGCTGATATGATAAGTTGCACTACTGTAATACAACCACATATAAAAAGTTGAGATTTTGGGCTTATAAAGCTTGGTCTTTTAGTACTTCGAGCCCCAGCATTGAATATTCTTGAAATTCTGTTAGTTTTGGTCAGTAATGCACTGTACACTGTTGTAAAACATAGGCCTATTCCAATTTGCTGAGCTCCACACCTGAAATCAGTTGGCTTCTGCACCAGTATAAAAGTCATACTGTAGCACATAAGAATGCCAACTAAGAGTACATAACTTAATTCTCTTCCAGACGCTTTCACAACTGGAGTGTTATTGTGCTTTATAAATACAAATACTGTAAATAAGGTGGCAGCTATTCCTAAAGATGAAAATGACATAGCCCCGATAGCCCATGCACTATCTATACGCATGTACCTCAGAGGTATTTCTTCACATTCAGTCCTGTCGTCATTTGGTAAATAACCAAAAGGACATTCATAGCACATAGTATCGGATTTTAAAACTTGGTATTTTGTGCAAGTAAGACAGTGCCAACAGCATTTTTCTCCTTCGACAAATTTTTTGGCTTCACCTTTTCCACACGGTAAACTGCAAACAGATGTTGGCATATCTGGTTCATCCAACCGAAACCTTACTTCAGAAAAGTTTAGTTCAAGTGCTCCATCCTGATATTGTCCAACTTGAACCCACTGATAATTTCCTGGAGAGACTTGTTTGAAATGTATTATATTGTAACGAGCTGGTCCATCACCATTTTCTGAAAATTGAAATTCATCTCCACTAAGACCTAAAAGAAGGATGAGAGAGAAAATAAGCAAAAATTAAATAAAGTCATTCATTTTAAATCTTGTTAGACTCTTTTTCTCTTTATATATATATATATATATATATATATATATATATATATATATATATATATATATATATATATATATATATATATATATATATATATATATATATATATATATATATATATATATATATATATATATATATATATATATATATATATATATATATATATATATATATATATATATATATATATATATATATATATATATATATATATATATATATATATGCATACGTAGATTTATATATGAATATATTTAGCAGTATTTATCTCCATAAAACAATCTCAGTTTTGAATACATTTCAAACATTAAACTGCTTATAATTAAATATACTTTATCTTTCAAAATGTATGAATAAATAATAATATAAATTTTAGTCTTATTTAAATTAGTCAACATGTTTTATCCGTTCTTACATATTTCTGAGAACGGTAAACGTAGTATACCCAATGGAACACTGTTTCGTGTCTTAAAGTATATCGCTACTTTAATTTTTGAATACATAACAATTTTCTGTTTGTACGGCATGTTAGAAACCGAAAAAAATATAAATTTAATTTAAAGCAGATTTTGATTTAGAGAGAGGAAAATGCATTTGTAGTTGATTTAAACAGACCATTAAGATGATTAATGAAGTTAGTTTATTATGACTCACAATAAACAGGTAGCTGAATATTCAACAGAATAGGTCTTTTAATTAAGAAGAAATGAACTATACAGTAAAATCTGAATATTTTTGGAAGCACACTAAAATTTCCTTACTTAATATGTCACTCTATGATTTATAACTTTTCGGTTTTATACAAGAAAAACTTTTGGGAACGCTTAAAACGTGTCTTGTATAAGCATTAATGTTTGTATTAGAACTTTCTAAACTCTCTTTTGTGCAATAAGGTCTAAATTGGTAGTAATACCTTTGAAGGAAGTATTCTTTAAGTAGCTAAGCAATGTAAATCCATCAATAGGACGCATTCTAGGACAAAGTCCGGGAACTCCCCGACATAAATCTTTGTGCATGGTTTTGAGAGCATGAGCAAATACTAGCACAGCATCACTAACAAACTGTAACTGTCTCTCAGCTTCATAACCATTTTCTTTCGACATTATCTCTTTGCCAGTGCATAAATTTGATCTTTGGTTATAAGGTGTCACTATGCTATTTGGCCATTTGCAATTGAAAAAATGCTCCCAGAATTCAATGAACCAAGGATTTCTTTTGTTCTTTTCTACTGTTAATCCTAAAAAATAATCCTCGAATCCTGTCACAGGATGGGCTCTTGGTTGAACCGATAATGTTCCTTCCACCTGGTCTTCATTTCCTTCGAAAACCAATGCTCTGGCACTCCAGCCATCACTTCCAATCCACGAAAAATTTCCTGTTGCATTATTTCGACGAACTGCTCTCATCACTCCAGCAACTTCTTGATCAGATCCAAAAATTATAACTCCTTTGGTAAAAAAGAGGAAATGGAGTGAACAATAAAAAATTTAATTATAACAGAACATACTAAATAACATCATATGTTAAGAATTCTAAAACAATCATAATCTAAAATTGGCTACATCACAAGGAGAAAAAAGTTAAATTAATTTTGACGGAAATTAAAACCGCAATCTGATAAACCTGATACATCCCTAGATTAAAATGCGGGACATTACGCCCCTTAACAAGAAATAAAACAATGTCTCCTGAAATAAAATTCTTATTAAATATCACATTTTTTACTTGTATTATGAAATACTTTAGATTTAGCGAATGATGGCAAAATTTTAAAGCTTCTCTTCATAGGTAAATGTATTAAATCTTAATTAATAAACTGAAGGAATTTCATAGCTAACGCTTGTTTATTATGCAGGGCATGAAGAATGACATTTCAAAAAATATGACGAATCATGTACAAAATATTTTGTGAAGGAAAAATGACACATTTTTCTATAATATTTCATTAAAAGTGAGGTTTTGAGAGTATAAAAATATTTTATAGCTTTTAATCATATAGTAGTCATTCATTTTACTCTGCCGTCAAATAAATATTACATAATGTCAAATAATAACATTGAAAAGAAATTTTTAAGCGACAGAAAGAATCTGAAAAAGGTAAAAATTATACTTTTATGATATTAATAATTAAAATTTTAGTTCTTATTAAAACTAAAAACATTTTTATTAAAAAACTAGAAATTTCAACAAGTAAAAGATACAGTTTCATTTCATGCCTCTCATTGGGGGATAAAACTGTTTAAGTTCAAGATTTAAAAACATTTTCTGCATATTATTTGCGGTAAAATTTTTCTGAACTTTCATTGTTCAAATAAACTATGACTTTTTCCCAATGGAGAGTATGGAAATGTTTTATGAAAATAGGATAAATAAACTTACTTAATATAGAAATTTTATTCGCATAAAAGTACATATTTTTCTCACCTTTTACAGTTGAAACTAACATATTTTTTAAAACTATTTTACTAAATGTAAGTAAGTAAAAAACTTAACAATCATAAAAAGTTTTATAATATATAATTATGTATAGACGGACAAAATAGTTTTTATTCATTAAAAAATTATATATGGTGCTTTAACATAAAAAAGTAGATGACTTTAAGTACGTTTTTATTATTTATACTGAAGTAAATTTTATTTAATTGAGGTGAATTTAAAAACTATGATTTAAGTTTAATTAAAAAAATTGAAATTCTAAAAAGGTGTATAATTTTACATGAAAAATGTATGATTAAATTAAACTTCATTAAGATATAATAAAAATGTGTTTATTAAATGAAGTAGTATCAAAGAAATAATTACAGAAAATTTAATTTAAACTCAGATACTTAGATTTTTATAGCCGTTTCTGTTTACTAATAAAACATAATTTGAGCTGAATTGCAAAAATGTATATGATTCGATATATATGGCTATACTTGTTTACTTTCTATTACTTAATATACTACAGATTAAGATTACAAACCGATCATACAAATTTATGAAAATAGCAAAACATCCTTTTTGCTTTAAAATGTAAAGCGAAAGATTAATTTTTGAGAAACATTTAAACGTCATGATTCCTTTAAATCTTTTACAGAATGAACTTATAAATGCAATTCACATGACAAGGGGCTCAATCTGAAAGCACGAGATTTTTTTTTTTTTAAGAGTGTAAATTTAGAATTTAGTCAAACAAGTAAAGTAAAAGTAAAGAACAGTTATATAACTTATAACTTCATGTAAGGGCTAATTTCTATATTGCACTAATCACTTATTTTAACGTAAGGAGGGAGGGGCTTTTAGACACTAGTTCACAGCTCATTAAAAAACCTAACGTATCCTAACGTATTAAAATGTCAAATTGTCAACATTTCTTCTGAAAACATTTTAATGTCTACAAAATGATCAATACAGGTAGCTATTATTAAAAACTTCATTTCTTGGTACTAAAAATATTCAAACAGATTGTAATTAAAAGTTTATGCACCTTTAATGTTGCATTTTTAACTCTTTTAAGATTGATAGAAAAATAAACTATATGGGAAGAAGTCGCAAATTTGGTAGGCACTATACAAACATTCCAAAGGAGGCATTCTTGGAATTCTAAAACATTTATGGAATAAAGAGGAACGACTTGAAACAGCATTTATAGATTGAATTATGTAAGATAGTCATAGTGTATCTTTACAAACACTAGGCTACACCAAAACCTTCTATCAATTTTGTTTACATGAAATTTGGAAACTCTAACCAGTAATGATATAGACATGTCTATAACTGAATTTTTAAAAGAAATGTTAAACAACACTTAAAACAAAAAAGCATAAAAAAACATTCAGAAAAGTATTTCACATTCAGATGCTGTAGTAGAACTAAACATAATAAAATGAGAGAAGGGACACAACAATTGAAAAAGAAAAAAGATAATGGAAAATAACAGGAAGAAACCAAAATATGGTGTGAAACTGACATTAATGACATTTAATAGTATAGCGGAATTTGATTAAACTAGTGTATTTTCTGAAGAGAAAGAAGAAAGAGAAAGAAAAATCGGTTAATATGACATTAAAATTCCCAAGATTGTCCATAATTCTTCGTATTATTTTGTGACATTTCCATTTAAATATGCTTTTTTTCGTTCACACATCACAAAGCTAAGCTAGAAAGGGTTGAGTTTATGCAAAAAAATTATTTTATATTTTAGAAGTCAGTAAATTACATTTGAAACTTATTTAAGTCCCGTAAGGTAGTGTAGGAGGAATAATTATAGGATATTATGGTCACAGCTTTCGAGTTTAGTTATCAATCAATATTAAAAATGGAAAGCAGCCAAAACACACCAATATTGTTCTATAAGTCACCCCTTCCAAACGTACAGTACTGAAAGTTTATTCTTTAACTACTGAGGTTTATTAAATATTTAAATTTTTGAAATACAAAGTGTGTTTTAATCTTTTGGACTATATTTATGGACTATATATATGTAATGAGCAGATTATGAAAAATATATTTTGAGTGTTAAAATATTTAATGATTACACGTTTTTAACTTAAGATTGTTAATTTAAAGTTCAAAGACACATACGTAGATTCGCTTGTCTCTTGAATTAAATTATATAAAATTTTCCTTAATGAAACATGCAGGGCAAGAAATTACGAAGTATGTCATCCATATTTGATTTCGTAAGTATCCGTAAGTGTGAAAAATTTCTTTACTTTAAATATTAATTGTACTATAATTCTGTAAAACTAAACTAAACTTATCAGTACCTAGGGGGCAAAGGTCTATGGTGCCAATCTCCGTTTCCGAGACCAAAGTCCCTGGGATGCGGAGCACATGATATGGTTAGGTGATCAACCTTGTGACGACTTCAATATTCTCGAGTGAGAGGTAACGTGAATAATGGATCACAGTTAAGATATAATTGAAAATTTACTTTTATTCTTGATTAACTACGGCTATTTACAAGGGGATTCTAATTTCCAAATCATGCAGAACTGCAATGGATGGTTGCCTGTATAACTTCCTCACGACAATCACATTCGAGATTTAATAATCTCGTACAAGTGGAGATTCTTTTCAGGGTGCAGTCAAACCCAGTTTACCCCCCCCCCCGTTCGGTATCAGAAACTCTGCCACGCCCTATATGAGCGGACTTTACGAATCTCCCGAACTAGAAAGCTGGCTCCGTTAAAAAAATGCGAAAGCCTCCACGAGGTCAAGCACCTCCGTAGAAAAATGTCGAAAAACCTTGAGTCACAAAATTGTAGGCTTTTTATACCTGGGAGTCAGTTACGGTTCCGCCAACTGTTTTTTGGATAAGTTAAGATCCCGGTTACTTGAGAACTCCAACTAAAGTTATAGTTAGATTTTTTAGCTGAATTCTTATTCGCTGGCTGCCCCTTTCCGGAATTTCCGAGTATTCATTAATGTGATCCATCAGGGGGCGTAATTGTCTGTTCAATCCGATTGTCAAGGAACGAGACTCTGCGACGACATGCTATGGTCATGGTAAACAGGTGAGATCCGATCAGCTGTTTTGGCGCTTGCTCGGAACATAGGGGAGTCTTCACAACCTTACGCAGAACCTACAGTGTGTAGTTCCCTAGTATGCTTGGTCCTTAGTTTATCTACCCTCTGAAGGGATGAAAGACTGATTGAACATTGTCCAGCCCGGGGATCAAACATCGTGTCTGTGTTGGGTGAGCCCGAAGCTCTACCCCAACGCCACTGTACTTTATACTCTAATCATGTAATTACAATTTTTCAGTTTCCAAGCTGGAGTAAAATACTAACCTTCTTATATTTTATTGCTTTTTGTCACCTTAGTATATAGCTAAGTCATTTATTTATTGAAATATATTGAATATCATTAGACATTAACACAACTACTTGTTGCTGCTCCATTTTTATTGTTCCTGCATTAAATTTATATAGCTATTACTAGTATAATAAATTTCCGCTTTAGAAGCCATGTCAACAGTCTTTAACATTTTTGTTCTGAAGAGCTCGCTAATTGTAAATTACATATTTACACGACAGTAGAATTGAAAAGTTTTCTGTATTAAATTGGCATATTTAACGCTTTTCCAGAAAACGGGGACGAAGTCATAAATTTAACTTATGATAATTAATGACATAATTTTACATTTTATTACACTATCTGTTATTCGACAGAATCATATGAGAATGGGATTAAATTTATTTCGTCATGTTTATTGGTTAAATGTTTAAAGTACCTTCTTTCTGTTATACATATTTTAGTATTTAATGGTTAGTTTCTGCAATTTATATGAGTATATATTACGTTAATTTGTTTTAAATATTAAGATACCAAAGTAATATTTATTAGAATGAATTTAAAATAAAGAGAAATAAAATAAGAATTACTAAAAATGATTAAAATTGTGACAGATGAAAAGTACAGAAGGTAATATAGAAATAATATTTACCTTTATTATCGCAGAAATTATTTGTCTAAACATCTATAAGCGCGGTTTATCTATTAAACATAAATTCACAAATATATAATTACGAATTCTAAAAATATATTTATAAACTCCTTTATGTAACTTCTTCACTACTAATGAAATATTAACATACTACAATTATGCTTGCAAACATACATCCATATAAATGCTTACATTTCTTAATCAATTGACGCTTATAAAAGATGGAATAAATTAGAATTAATTCTAATGATAAATTTCAACCTACTTTATTTTATATTACTGAGATTATAACACAATTAATTTAGTAGTGAATTATTTTACGAGAAAATAATGTTTTACGGTTCAAATAGAAATAATTACCTTACATAACCGTAAAAATATTTTATCAATTCCCTTACATTAATATGTTTACATGCGTATACAAATACAGGCATATAAATCTCAAATTATTGTTCTTAATAAACGATAAATAATTTGTTTGATAAATTTAATCTCATGCATTTCAGCATTTTACATTTCTGAAATTTCCATAAGAAAAGAAAAATATTCAGTTATATTAATCTATCATTTCAAGAATTTTCATATGAATGTGAAATATATATTTTAGAAATATAAATAATTCAAGCACATAAAGCATGGCTAACATATAAAGTAAAATCCATTATTACATAATATAACACTTTCTAAAGAAAGGTATATTTTTAGGTATAGAGAGAACTGCATTAAAAGAATCAGACGTGAAAATATTTACCTCTAGCACTTGGTTTTGCCATAATTCTTTTGACAATATTATTGTAGTATGATTCTCCAGCTACACCCGAATCTTTAGTTAATCTCTCTTTCACTGCAATGCAAATATCATTTCTTAGGAGCAATTCCTCGAGTACTGTGAATGCCTGCAATATTGAAGTACACAGCAAATTTTTAAATATACTATTTATTTGAAATGATTTATTTATTTATAAGAGAAATATATTTTAAAAGCATGTAAACACGCGGAAAAGGACTTAAAGGATCTATACTTAACAAAGGAGTTTTATAAATAACACAAAATTTAATTCTATAGTTAGATTGTTTCATCACTTATTGAAAAGCATTCTATAAGTTATTAAATATTTATTTAAAATTTTCTGCTTCAACCATTTACAAATATTAACTCTAACAGTTATAATATATAAATTTCTGTATATAAAAACTGTACCTACCTGAATACCGTAGGTTGATTCCTCGTACAATATTGATATGTATGTCCAATTTAATCGTCGAACAATTTGAACCATTGCATCAGCTTGGTTTAAGTCAGATGGAACAGTTCTTAAAAAATATTCAAACCGATTTTTGTTGCTGAGTTCTGGACTAGTAGAGAAAAAGCTTACCTGCATAAAGGAAACACATATGTAATCGGAAACAGAGGTAATCGGATATGAAGTTTCGCTTGCAATCTAAAACAGATTTTAATGACTGAATTTCACATGTTCACTTACCATTCCTCCTCTATAGTTTCAGAACAGAGTTTCTAAAACATTATTATATGCAGATGGTCATTAAATATAATTAAAATTTTATAGTTTCTTTTACTATATTATATTTCACATGTTCGCCCTGGTATTGAATCCTGATGATTCGTTTGGGCATCTATTTTTAACAATAAAAACTATATTCTTTTCAAACCTCACACAAGCTCCTGTTAAATTGCTAGAGTTATCAACTAGTCATCTATTATTTTACATTGTAATATGATGCTCCGACATCGGAACTCAAATCTTAGGTTAACCTTTTCTTTGAATAAGTTCATTACAACTTCGCATTTATTACTGGCTTAACATATCTACTGGCTAAACACATATGTAATCGGGAACAGAGGTAATCGGAAATGAAGTTTCACTTGCAATCTAAAACAAATTTTAATGACTGAATTTCACATATTCACTTACCATTCCTCCTCTATAGTTTCAGAACAGAGTTTCTAAAACATTATTATATGCAGATGGTCATTAAATATAATGAAAACTTTATAATTTCTCATAGTATATTATATTTCACATGTTCGCCCTAGTATTAAATCCTGATGAGTCGTTTGGGCATCTATTTTTAACAATAAAAACTATATTCTTTTCAAACCTCAGACAAGCTGCTGGTAAATTGCTATAGTTATCAACTAGTCAACTATTGTTTTACATTGTAATATGATGCTCCGATATCTGAACTCAAATCTGAGTTTAACCTTTTCTTTGAAGAAGTTCATTACAACTTCGCATTTATTACTGGCTTAACATATCTCACATACCGTGACTAGGAAATTGCTTTATTTGGTACCATTATAGATAAAATGTTTTCTTAGAGTGCATTACATGAGGTTCGTAGGACAATAAAGAGAAATTAAATCCGTATTTACAACGCTGAAGGAAAAAGGTTTTCGTACTCTAATGAATTGTTCCCGGAGGTAAATGAAACATAAGATTTTGGGATTCATCAAAATTTAATTTGACGATTCGAAATTAATATCCAGGCTTTTGTCACATCAAAATAGAAGAAACTTCATCCTTCGGGACTGAAGTTGGTAACTGACTGCCATGTTTGGAAAATGTTTAGAGTTAATTGTATATCTTATTGAGATAACATATATTTACTACTCTAAAAATATATTGTTTACACTACATTACATCTACTAATCTGTGTACCTCACGGCCTTGCAATTTGGCGTAAAATGACATGTTCATACTTATTTTTTACGTGATGTATGAGACCTCCAATTCAAAATTAGAGAACGTGTGGATTTTCTCCCTAAAACTCCCTAAAATCTAAGAATATGTCAATACTGAAAGATAATCCTGAAAATAGATATTTGGCTAATTTATTTTTTGTAGTAGGTAATGCAGAACAGTCATTTAGACTACTCTAAGAAATGTGGTGTCCTTACCAAATAGACCATTAGAGTATTTTGGAGTAAGGAAGTACTATTACCTGAGGAATTTTGAAAAGGCGTAGCAGATTTGCTACTTGAATTGAAGTGACACTTGAGGCTGCTCCTAGTACTCCTGATATTTTTTTGTGTCGAATTGTGGGAGAGGAACCATCTGGACAGCGATACGAACCTTCGTCTATGTTGCTCATTGAACCTTGAAAGAAATTTCATTTAAAATATTTTTATCATACTATATGAAAATTATGTGCATTACTTTCTAGCAGAAAAACTATTACTCAAATGGCGTTTGTATATAAAAATGCTAACCAAAATTCTACAATTTTTTTTTCATTCTTTACACATTAGTATAAACAAGGCTTTTTATAAATTCATTGCAGTAAAAATAAACTACTATTTGTTTTTAAATGATCGAGTAAACTAAAATGAAATAAACACAACTAGATGATAGGGAATATATATATATATATATATATGTATATATATATATATATGTATATATATATGTATATATATATGTATGTATGTATGTATATATATGTATGTATGTATGTATATATATATATATATATATATATATATATATATATATATATATATATATATATATATATATATATATATATATATATATATATACATACATATATGTATATATACATATATATATATGCATGTATATATATATATGTATATATGTATGTATATATATGTATGTGTATATATATGTATGTATATATATATATATGTATATATATATGTATGTATGTATGTATATATATGTATGTATGTATATATATATATATATATATATATATATATATATGTGTGTGTGTGTGTGTGTGTGTGTTCAAAATTTATATGCGCGAAACAAGTAAATTAATCGTCTAAGAAATGATGTTTTACAACAGTGCTGATTTAGCAATTTTAATTATAAAGATGAAAAGATTTAATAATTCACACTACACAGAATAAAAATATACGTTTATGTGTATGTATATATAAATATATATGTATGTATGTATGTATATATATGTATGTATATATATATATATATATATATATATATATATATATATATATATATATATATATATATATATATATATATATATATATATATATATATATATATATATATATATATATATATATATATATATATATATATATATATATATATAATAAGTAATAGTTAGGACGAAAACTCTAATCCACCAATCGACGTATTTAAAAGAGATCAAGGAAAAACATTCATTTACTCTTGTTATAAATAGTTATTACACATTGCATAAACATTCCTATTTCTTTTGAACATATCAGATAACACAGTTAATCCTATGTACTTTAATTGTAAAATTTTATTAACAGAAATATTTTTATTATTTTTTATGACATTTACTAAAATTTCGTAAACATCTGTTTAATTAAAGTTTAAATGCTTTCCTTAGAATGAAGAGATTAAAGCAAACTGTATTTTTCTCTAAAATGTGGTGTCATATTGTGAAATCTGATAAAAGTGATTAGAGACATACAAAAGAACTTTATGGAATTTTTACCTTTAAGTCTTACAGTATTCCTAATATAAAACGTGATTTTTGTTTAAAATAGTTTTCTAAGCTAACTACTTCTTTCTTAATCTATTTCATTGCTTCGAAAGGCAATAGTTTTTTAATATAATACAAGCTTTTGAATGAAAATAACTGAATAAAAAACTTTTTTTATATTGAATTTTCAAATAAAAAATTGATAATGTTTAAGTGGTGAAGGTGAAAATTATTTACATGAAGCAAATATTCGGGACAGCCATTATTTTCTTTTTCCATGAGTGCACTTTGTCTAAAGACTAAATTTTAGTAGGAAGCATTCTTAAATCGGAAAAATTGTCAACAACACCTACCTACCATGTTTGATAAATAACTTTGTAGATACGTTTGCCTGAAAGTGTTTTCAAAATCATAAGTCATAGGAGGTTTTTAAAACTTGGAAAAAATGTTATTGTACAATATGCTTGCACAAGATTTAATACCAAATACAGAATAAATAGTATTAACTTATTTGAGAAAATTTCAAATGCTGGTTCTCGAGAGCTTTTATTGAAATTTAGTTTGAGTTAAAATATGAATTTAGATAAAATAGGCTTACACGCCACTTTATTTTCTAATTTAACAGCAAAATACTACACAATTGGTTTAAATATGCATGAAAATGCGGTAAATAATAAAATACAGTTCGTAGGAAATATGGTTAATGTAATTTTTGCTAATACCCATTTTATATCAATTATAAGAATAAGTGCTTTGCGATTTATAATTTTTAATAACTCTAGTGCAGATTTATTAGAGCTAAATATATGAGTGTTTTATAAATAGATGCAAGAAATGACTACATGTTATGTTTACCATTAAGAGAAATATACAACAAAGTGTTAAAGTTAATAAATACATTTAAAAGCATATTTTTTAACATTTTGATTTTTTAAAATAGAGTATTATTTTTTTAAATAGCTAAGATATTAGAGTTTCACGAGTTTTAACAATTTTTAAGTTTTTGACGTGTAGTGCTAATATCAAAGTATTTCCTACTTGAAGTATAATTTTTCTAAAACTTACAGCTTTTAAAGCATATTTTAGATGACTACAAACATCCATGGCCTAGCAGAATCAAATGCATGGAATCCATGACGCTAAATTCGCATTTCAACACAGAAAATATTTACATTTGAAATAACATATATTATTCAGATTAACACTATTTCCTTCGTACTCTAGATATAGAATTCACGTTTGCTACCATACGGTGAAACCATTTTCCAATTTCTTCATTTACTTTTATATCTTCACTAATATTGCAAACAATGATAATTACTGCATTATGTTAAACGAAGAATTGATATCCAAATACTAGGTGAACAACATCAATGAAAAAATGTCCATATTCAAATGAGAATTACATTTTAGTTGTTGACTGGTTACTCAATGAAATATGTTTATTGTACGAACAGCGACTCAACAATTAAATACAAACTAGGATTAAAAACAAGCTTCTAATCCAATTCCAAAATTACACTATATTATAAAGAAACACGCTGACCAATGAATTAGAAATCGGTAACAGTTTTTACAGATGATTGCAAACACTTTGCGTAAACATATTTATAACTTGGATAAAACGTTATCAGAGTTCTAGTAAAAAAGGATGCATGCTGTGGCATTTCACGATGAATGCATCTGAATTTGAATAACGACAGATCTTTCGCCATTTGGAAATGGTGTTATTGTTCGAGTTTATTCAACAGGAACCAAAGACAGTAGACATCTCTTGGTTCTAAAATACAGCCATTATGGAAGCAGAACCCTTAGTGTTATCTTGTAGTCCATAGTTAGCCATTATGGAAGCAGAACCTATTGTTTCAATCAGAAATATGTAAATGTGATTCGAACAGAATCCCCCGAGACCGTGGGTAGAGCCATCTGTAGTTATCCGACAAAACAAGGACTACTGTTACTTCGACTGGCAAAAGCCTACAACCATAATTTGTCTCAAACGATCTTGGTACGAACCATGCACATAAAATTTCCCAGGATGGGATTACGTAGTTGGATGCTTATGAAAGAACCTCTAATTCCTGCATGCAGTGTCAGAACTCGATTTCAGTAGTGTTTGGAAAAACGAAACAGCTGTACTGTGGTTACTAATGATGAAAACCATATCTTAGGAAATGGTCTGGTGGAAGTATCGTGGTTTAAAGCACGGTCTTCTTATATAAAAGAGGTTCACTAGTGCACGTTGAAGATAAACACACAACCATTAAATACGTAGACATACTGGCAGATCGAATACATCCTGCATAATTATTTCTTTACTCAGCTGGGGACAGATACTTCACAAACAATAATTCAACTATACATTGTGCCATAATAGATCAATATATCTTTGCTGAATACAGGTTTGAATAACAACAGCTTTTCTGACCTCTGTCTTAATCTAATAGAAATTTTTTGGACATGTTTGAAAAGTGTCATATTATCTTTCATTATGCCGAACGATGGCCGAATGGTTTAGTTCGTTAATCTACGGTACTAGAGTTCGTGGGTTGGAATCCCACTGTGGCATGGTTGTTTGGAATCGGCGTTAAGCAGTTGGTCCCGGTTTCATTACACCTCATGTTGCAGAAAAGTAGACAGTAACCAAACCAAACCAAACCTCTTCTATTATAGTTTACAGGATCTTAATGTCTGTTTAGCCGATACATAGGATTTTGTTTCATAAATCCACTCCATAAACTTCTGAAATAGATAGAATAGTCGGGACAAAGACGATCTTCTATCAGTGTAAAATGAAAACCAATAAAATGTTAATCTTAGGTTTCCTATTCATTGTCTAGTGGCAGCATAAGAGAAAAAGTTGGTTCAAAAAGATTCTATGCTACAAAGAAATTTCATAAAGTTATCTTTAAGAGGATTTCTGAATATAGTTTAGGAAGTCAGTGAAGTAAATGCTTCATAACATGAAAGAAGTAAAATGCGTTTTCCACTTACTATAGCGAGATATTAATTTTTTAAGTTTTGACAAAATTAGATCATCTTTATATGCATCTAGTGAGAAAACGAAACATTTTTTGTATCCATTTTTATCTGATATTAATTCTTAGAGAATATTCTATACATCAAAAATGTCTTGATAAATAATTATACATAATTTTACTAGCGACATATGTTTCTACTATGTTAAATAACATGGTACAAATAAGTTTTAAAAGCAAAAGAAAAAGCTTTCATAAATGAATAGAGTGCTAAGGTAACAATTCCCTTTCAACGATACTCTGGTGATCATGAATTTTAAATTCCAATGCGACGTAGGTGAAAAAGTATCATTATGGAGAATTTTTAAAATTTCAAGGTACAGTGGAAACATATAATGATTTTGATCTTTCACAGCTAAAGAACCTTTTATGGCACTTTTTTTCCCCTCATAAAGAAACGTTACGAGGCATTTTTGTCCTATGCTCTCTTGAATATTCGATGCATTTCGAAAATAAATGTTGAATATCTCACAAAAAGCCAGCATTTTACTCACAAAGGGTATTTTAATGGTTTCGTGTAATGGTATATTATACCAAGGGGATATTGGACATAAAATTACAAATTTTAGCCTTTAGATTTATTTGAACTCGATATATGAGTATATTTAATACAATTAAATAAAATAAATGAGACTCTATGGAATAAAACAATTATTCATTAAAATATAATAAAGATTTAAATAAATCTAGTCTTCTAACAGTTTTCTTTAAAAATTCCCCTAATGCATTGCATATTATTATAGCATCTTCTTTTTTGCCCTGTATATTTAGCAATACCAGAGTGCTTTGTCCACTAGGTAACTTACAGGTGTAAAATCATATGGAAGGTGTAATACTAGACTCATGACTCGAGTTGGTGTAAATGGGCCCCTGTTTTTGTTTTTGGCGGTCGAAGACGGACACCTCGAGGGAGGGTGGGCAAGCACTGTTCCAGGGAGGTTCAACAGGAGAGGGCGAGGGATGCCACCCCCTCCCGCATCAGCTGCGGAAAAGGACATTTTTCCCGTGGAGGAGAAAGCTTGACCAAGAGGGGGGATTCCACCCCGGTCCTCGAGGGGAGGGTAAGGACATGCCCTGTCGGAATGAGGGAGAACGTATTCATCTAAAAGGAGCTGAGACCGACAGAGGTGCTTTCCGCTCGGCACAATTTGTTTTTTTCCCTCGGTCTTACTTCAGCCCTAATTTTGAGTATGATTTGGAGTGTACATATGTCTTAACAGAATTTGTAAATAAATGTTTAATCAAGAATTTTGTCGCTGCAGTGCTTAATTGTCGGCATTATAGGCTTTAATCGCACCCGCGATACCTGCTCCAGTTACAGTAGGTGAGCAGGTATAGAAACGAGGCGTGCGGTCATCGGAAAGTGCAGCCGGGAACGATCGAGACAAAAGGCATACTTATAACAATACATAATTTCTTATATATAATCCCCTCTTAGCAAAAAAATTGGAACAGATAAATCAAATGACCCGCTTGAAGTCTTTTTTTTTTATCACCAGCACCAAATATCATACTTAACATATTTTTTAACACTTTAAACCGGATGAAACTCAGATTTTACCATTATGATCAGTTACATTTTATTTTGAATCCTTACGTAACAACACTTTGCGCCAAAGTTGGAATTAAAAAAACTAACACAATATGAAAATAGATGTTATCTAAAAATTCTCCTTTTTTTGCGATTACAACTAATCCCTAAGAGGATTGAACCAGATCCCCCTTTCCAAAGACATCCTTTGAATCTGTGTATCAAGAATATTTATAAGTAGAAAAATTGTTTAGAAATAACTCTAAGAAATTAATTTAAAATGAGTTTTCTCTGTTAAACATCTAGTTGATCATGAATTGCATTGTACTTAATTCTTCATATTAACATGATTACTATTTTCATGAAAAAAAAAAGAATTTCAGAGGAAGAAACATTTATTTGTGATTAAGACAAAAGACGGAGAAAAAAATTACTACCCCAAATTAAAAGCTAAGAAAATTAACAATAAAAAACTAAAAGAACATACAAAAATCTTCCGAAATGCCAAATTTGAAAACCACTCCAACGGGATCATGTAATACATATAAAACAATATTTTATCAACATTCATTAAAATTTTCTTTATAAAAATGTTGGAAAAAATTGATAACGCAAATATGAGGTAATTAAGAAAAATTTAATTTAGAAGGTGAATATAAGTATTTAGTTTTATGTAAAGCTATTAGATAATAAGGACTACTTATTTATGGAACAGTTGATTTTCTCAAACGTACGATCTAAGAAGTTTATTTCTGTTTCAAAATGAATATAAAATGATAAACTAAACGAAGCGATATGAAATATGAGAGATGTGACATACACACATCTTGGCGTATTTTTACAGCTTGCAACTAAAAATTCGTTCGCTCGTGTAAAAATAAAATTAAATTTATGAGCTCAAACAATATTACACCAAAGTGTCCCCAGACAACTAGATCAGAAGTCAGGTTTGTTACACTAAAATTGCAAAAGAGCGCGAAAATATAAAAAGACACTGTAACAAAGAGTTACATTTCTACAACGATAAATATGTTGAAGCGAAGACCCAATCAGCGTCGAGGTCAGCCCCACGTATAAGTGGAGTGCCCTTGAGAAATTACAAATTAGAATGAATACTAATTCGGGTTTGAATCCTTCTGATTTTTTTATTTAAAATATAAATATAGGTGAGAATAAACAATAACAATGCTATTTATTCGATCATCTCAAATTGACCATACTCGAGAGACGATCTGTGTAACATGTCGTCTTGGTCTTAAAAAAGAAAATGGTGATAGAACTGGTAAAGATTTTAAGATTCACACTTGCTCTCTGAGGGGGTCTACATAGTTCTCCAAAAATAACTTCGTTGGACAGCGTTGCCTGGGCCGCAGACGGCTACTCCTTGGTTAGCAACTCCTCTTGACCAATGTGGTCGAAGGAGGGTCACTCACATCACTTTGCCTCTAGGTAAGTCTCACGCTGGCGTTGTAGAACTGTAACTGTTACAGACACCAAGAGGTGATTATATCACATCTATAGCACAGAAGTAAAAGTCAGGCGGTAAAGTAAAAGTTGAAAGTTAGCTAGATGAACGTTACAGTTAATTAAATTTTAACGTAACATAATAGTTATATTACCTGGTAAACAATTCCATTGCATAAAAATCCCAAGAAACTAAATTTGATATTACAAGTAAAATTAAAACGGTAGCATAATTTTACAGTCCTGGCACATTTACGATAAGAATTGAAATATGGGTCTTTAAAAGAGTGGGTGACATTTTATATTGCCGGCATTTTTATCACCTTGCCAAACAATGTATTGTTAATATAACATGAATTACACAGAAATTTAATTTTTCAAAATATAAATTAAAAAATATAATGCAATATGAAAAATAGAGTAAGATTTTTAGATATAAAAATTATAAACAAAAATGAAAAAAATAATATTGAATTATTCCCAACTTTACCTAACATCTAGAAACAAATGTAAAAATGGGCCAAATGTGAAAAAGCCACCAATGGAGTGCTGTATTTATCGTGTACCGTTTTTTTTTAAATTACTCCTCGGTTAATTATGGTTGAGTAATTTCACAAATGACTAAATCATTTTCCCCATTTGTTCAAATTCATGATACCGTTCTGGATATCTATTTGTTAGTTTTATTCCTAAATCCAAGAATTCTGGTACCTACAACATATTCGATAGGTTTGACAGACATTAGATTAGGGTACCCCGCTAACTTTCTAACGTAACTTTTTTTCTCCTGATCTCAGCGGGTGTAGCTTTATGTTACATTGGTATCTAGCTGTCCTAGTCTATCAATTTTGTTATGTATTAAACGTGACTAATTCCTAACGGTTCTTAATTTTGTAAATTGAAATTGATCGGCGGAACAAATGTATCTAGCATGTGAGTCCCCGTCACCATTGTTTTTTTCGACTGCAATAATTTAGCGAATTTTGTTTGTTGCCAAATTATCAAATAACGAAAAATGCAAAACTTAGTGTTTTTCATAAGTTCAAAGAAAATATTTTATACAATTTTTTGCAGATCAAATTGTATAGCTGTATCTCCATTAATGCTATTTAAAATACAGTAAAACACTATTGTAATGAAAATGAAAAATACAAAAAATATAACATTATAAACAATTTTGACCAGGAAGAATTTTAAGTAATATTTACTGATTAAACGATTTCTAATATTAAAAATAATCTCAATTTATACACAAAAGACACAGTCTTAGTTTAAATATGACTACATGGCGAAACATCAAAATTGTCAAAATTGGCGAGAAAAAACATAGTGTGGTATGGTCATCTGCGTTTGATAAACAATAGCAATTTTATCAAAAATTCAAAACGGTTAAAGTCGTATTGGTTAACTTTCGTTTGGGTGATAACGCCAATGAGAGTAGCCAAATATAGCAAGGGTTTATTCTGACGTAATACCATTCGATGTTATCAGAAATTTTCCAAATCATATAATTTTTAAAGAATAATGTTTAATCATTTCTATTTACTATCATACTGTGGTTGCGCAGATGATTTACGGAGATTTTAAATGAGTTATTAAGGTTATTTGGAGTGACAACTATTAAAACAATTGTGTTCTTCCATTTAATTTTAAAATGAAATGAAAGGGGTAACGAAACATGAAATATAAATTTTAAAGAATATATTCATATTTAAAAAAATGTACTATAATAAGTATTATCTAAAATTAAAAGAAATTATCATAATGCATCTAAGTCTTTGCTCAAAGTATGTATAACAAAAGATTATCATACATTCGAAACATTATCTTAAATCATACAGCAAAAGCGTTATTTATTACTTTGGCAAAGAGAATAATGTATTTTTAGGTTAGATTTTTTGTTTCCAAACGATAAAAAATATATGAAAAATAATTACAAAAATCAATAAACCTAGGTTTGCGATTTTGCGATTTTTGTTCTGCAGTTTTGAAAACCCAAACAAGAATGAAATCTTGCAACTATTTTTAATTTGTTTGCATTCATTTTATATGGAAGCTTTCACTCAGATCGCAAACTTAATTGCATTTAGTCTAAACGAATTAACATTTAAGGTGAATTTTAAATTATTATTTCAATTAATTATGATTCTACAAAGATGAAATTTACAAATATAAATTAATTACTTTGGCAAAGAGAATAATGTATTTTTAGGTTAGATTTTTTGTTTCCAAACGATAAAAAATATATGAAAAATAATTACAAAAATCAATAAACCTAGGTTTGCGATTTTGCGATTTTTGGTCTGTGGTTTTGAAAACCCAGACAACTTAAAAGTAATAAAAGAATGAAATCTTGCAACTATTTTTAATTTGTTTGCATTTTTATATAGAAGCTTTCATTCAGATCGTAAACTTAATTACATTTAGTCTAAATGAATTAACATTTAAGGTGAATTTTAATTATTATTCAATTAATTATGATTCTACAAAGATGGAACTTACAAATATAAATTAACTAGACAATTTTAAAAATGGCAATCCTTTTGTTTTTACTCTAAATTCCCATTCCCCCAAAAAATGTGTGTTCAGCGGATGTCTATCGCAACCCCTAACATTCAGTTGTTTTTCAGTTGTTGAGATCAAGACACGGATAGACAGAGAGACAAACATGGGCAGATTTTAAAATATGCAAGGTAACTCAGCGTTAAATTTCAAACATGTATACAAAATTTACATGAAAAACGTTATTTAAATTTTTACAATGTTTTAGTATTTTTTGTTATATCACTCAATTTTATATTCTAATTGAAAAATAAATGAAAAATGATTATTCAAATTGAAAAATAAATATTTTGAAATTTTAAAACAAGGGTGTAAAATTTTTTTAATTAAATATGATAATTATGAGACTAACAAAAAATGACAATATGATAACCTTGGAATTGGGATAGAAATATTTTACTATTTTGTTTTTCCTTTATCCTCTTAACTGTTCGTACTGTACCGGTATATCCGTATACGTCCCATTTAATATTCTGTAGTTTTAGGTATAGATAGTGTTAAAGAAACAATATATATATATATATATATATATATATATATATATATATATATATATATATATATATATATATATATATATATATATATATATATATATATATATATATATATAATATATATATATATATATATATATATAATATATATATATATAATATATATATATATATATATATATATATATATATATATATATATATATATATATATATATATATTATATTAAAATTATTTCACTTTAATGTCTCTTTAAAATCCTTCTTTCTCCCATTCTAATTCCTTAAAATCTATTTCTCCAGCCACAAAATGTCTTAATAAAAGGTGTGTCCTAGACTTAAAATTCGTCCAACATATTTCCCAAAGCTTTCCGTGCAATAGAAGTAAATTATCTGTCCATTGAATACATTTTCCATTTGTTGCTGGCAAATCGTTCAGTTTTTCCCCTGATCTAACAGTTAAATTCGATGACTAACTTTCTTGTCTCTTTGGAAAATTCTGTCTGTCTCATTCTGGGTACAGCTCTGTTCCAGCAAAGTTCTTTTCTTTTCAATTCTCTTGTCTGTGTTAACTGAAAACGATGTCTCTTTAGGAGATCCCCAATAAAGATTTACGTTGTTATCAAAATTGTGCTTCTTTTCAATGTGGACCTACTAAACATTATTCATTAGTCTAGCTGCATAGGCTTCTTATTGCTCAGTAAATGTTGGGAAGTAAAAGCTATAGGGGATACAACATAATTATTGTGATCGTAATTATTATTTTACAAGATCACACACACACATAAACACGTATATATATATATATATATATATATATATATATATATATATATATATATATATATATATATATATATATATATATATATGTGTGTGTGTGTGTGTGTGTGTGTGTGTGTGTATATATGTGTGTGTGTGTGTAACGATGGGGAACAAATCAGGTCCCGAAATTTAAACCTGAAAACTTCTTTTAAAATTGACCCTATTATTTTTTTCAGCACGGGCATATTGGGCTGCAATAGTCCCGCTAAACGTCTGTCCTGAAGAAACACATCAGTCGTCATGGAAGAATTTTCATTTCATCTTATCAGGATAGGACAAAATCCAGAGGAATCTGAAACGAATGGTGTCAGAAAGCTCTCTCTTATGCCAACCTTTAACCAGAGACAACCAAATACTATGTGAGGTTTATAGTGTCGTGGAAAAATGCTGAGGCAACAGTTAATTGATTAAAGAGAGTAACTTTGATTAAAGACATCTGTCAAAGTGTGGCGTTCCGGATGACTATTATTGCTGATTGTTACATATTTTTCCTGGGACAGTTAATAATTCCTAATTAAAATGTCAGCTATATCATTTTTTGCTTTGAGAATCAAAGTAAGAATTTCGGAATTATGCTGAAGGAATGAAAACATCCTCGTTCAAATTGGATGACTGGGAAAATATAGTTAATAAAAATAGGAGAAATTAAGATTTAAAATAGTAAATGGAGAAAAGGGATAATTTTGGGTCGACTTTAGGGGCTTAAATATTGATATTATATATATATATATATATATATATATATATATATATATATATATATATATATATATATATATATATATATATATATATATATTATATATATATATATATATATATATATATATATATATATATATATATAATTCATCACCTATTATCTTAGACAGTAAAGTCAGGAGTGGTAAATGTCACACTAATGTTTTTTTATATTTCTTATTAAATTATATATAATGTTTCTTATATTTATACTTCACTATAGTTAATGTAAAAAAATAGAAATTGATATTTGTAAAACTAATGTAAAAACATAATTGAAATTTGTGTAGCTTAATTATGATGTTTGGAATAAATTATGTACAACACAAAATATTTATATTCTCTTAAAATAAATTAATGTAGGGAAGCTTCATTATAGTTTGTACTTATAGTTTGATAAGAGCACATTTTAGTTTTGAATTTGAAAATAATAAAAGAAAATCAAGAAAGATTTATTTTACAACTATCAGACGTACTTATTGACATCTAAATCGAAAGAAAACTGAAAAACTCAAGCGAGAAAATAGTTGAAAATTATTTTGTGTTTATATGTCTGTGGAACTTGCTGATAAGAGAAGTTTAACTTCCATGGCCCATTGATAAAGTTATAAAAAGTGGATTTCTAAATGAAAATACATTTTATTAATTGAAACTTTAGACCTTTTTTTTACTTCGTTTCTTCTCCGAAATGTTTAGATGTTATTTATATGTAGTAACAGAGATAAAACTAAATTAAATGAAAGTTTTCTCTAAACTAAAGAAAACTTTTTACTTTTGGAGTAAATTATCCCCAGCTTTCTCTGAAATTTTATATTCAACTGATATTATCGAGTTTTAGCATTTTTTAGTATAATAATTTCTTTGTAACGTATATAAAAATTTGCTCTCTGTTGAATGAGTTGTAGATTAGAATATACATTTAGGACGAAGTTTTATAAAGAAATAAATTAATTCTAATAACTATTTAAATATATTACATTTTAATTCAGACTCTAACCCTTAGGTTACCTTTAACTATAGTAATTAAAATATAATAGATTTTTAATTCAATAAGAGGTATTTTTTAAATATTTGTACGTTTATAAATAAATGTCACAATTGAATTCTTCATTAGATTTCTTTTATTAAATATATTGAAAGTATAAAAAGGGTCAGCCTAAGTTAGTTACAAAATACATATTTATTTTTTAAGTAGTTTATTATTTTCATTTCTTAAGAAATTTTGAATGTATGTGTCATACAGATTCATTTTTTGTTTTATAAATAAATTATTACTTACATATTAGGAATTAAATTGGACTTAGAATTAATATCTCCAAAATCAAGTGTCTCCTTTAATTTTCTTATTAACGTTCGGTTATTAAAATTTTATTTCTGGAACAGAATTATTCAATAACATATTATGAATTATTTCAAATTCTTTGCATATTATTGCTTGAGAAGTATGTATACGAAATACCATTCCAAAATTGATTAACAAATCTCTATTTTCATATGAATTCCTAAGATGCTTTTATAGTGGCTGCTTTGCCTTTTCAAGATATATGTACCTTTGAATCAATACCACAGCCAGAGGGCAACAATAAATGCATCTGAACATGCAAATGAGTCTTCTCAGAGCTATTTGATTACTCGTAGTACGAAAAGTGACCATAACCAAAGCAATTATATTGCAAGTTATTCTGAGGCAAAGTTCTTTGCTCGAGGCTTTATGATCAATTGCTCACTGAAATGGATAAACAACAGATATGAAACTTATATTCTATTTATAGTGTAAGCTGTAAAAGAAATATTTTAAAGGACCAAAAAGCTTCTGTAATAGTAATTTTCATTTGATCTTTAGATTTATTTCTTATAAAAGACTGTTAAATATAGAAACACCAATATCTTACCTAAAGCCTATAATAATACAGTCAAAATATTTTTTTATTCATTACTTAAATATTTTTAGTAAAATATGTTCAAAAGTTTGTATCTAGAAGCATATAAATGCCGATTTTGAACTAAGTTTCATTAACTGTATAATACATGTATTGAAAAATTTATTAAAACAAACATAATTTATAGGAATATGTCATCTACGATTTCTCCCTGAATGTATAAAATAGGTTAAACTATGTTTCAATTTAATTTAATATAATTTACAAATCATCAAAGCTTAATCCAAGGATATTAATCGAACGTGTACTAATTAATATCTACTTTAAGTTTCAAGTCTAAAACAATATTTAAGGGCAAAATTAAATGCAAGGCCTTTGTTGATTGGGAGTTGTTTATGTAGAAAGCAGATATATGCTTGATTGTTTTCTGTGATTTTAGTACATGTAATAGGTCTATTAGCTTAAGGAAATAATGGGTTTGTAATAAGCAGAATTTCAAATTTTAAAAAGCTTTCGTACACATACTTTTCTCCTCAATACGATAAAATAATTTTATCATAATATCAATTATAACAACAAAACGCTAGCGTAAAATTTTACCTACATACGTTGAAATTAATTTTTCTGTTATAACTATAAAATATGATATGAGGAAATTATTAATTTATTCTAAAAAGTTTGAAGGACTACGATCCATGTTTTAATACACTAGAGGCAATTAGAGCAGAATCTACTGCTTGCAGCTGAATTTAACTAAGAAAATATGTGACGCATTAGAATTGAATTCAAACAAGAGACTCTGGTACCAAAATGTAGAGCGATATCTTACAAAATCTCATATAGTCAGTTCTTATAGGACCTAAATGAAATTCAAATTTATAGAAAAAATTTACGATTTTAAATAGGAGATGTTCTCTATTCTTTATTGCAGTCAACTGACGGTAAAATAGTTATGATGCTGGTTTTAAGTTTCTGATATCTTGGGTTTAGAAACCACTGCTTCAAAGAAGCTTTCTGTAAAAGTAAGCAGTTCCATTGCGAGGCTCTTGCTTTGGTGGACTAAGAAAATTACGTTGAGGTAGTAACTACCTGTGGGACGTCGTTCAGTAGCCGAAGTCCCCTTCCACTTTCTTATGTTATTTTACACTTGAAGCAATAGATTTTACCCCCTAAATTCTGAATTTTATGGAATTATCCATTCTCTCACTACCCAAACTGTCCTATTGAAGAATGCAGAATAATTTTGAAAATTAAAACATAAAATTAGAAAGCAATTTATATATATCACACAGAAATTTTGTATACAGATTAACGGAGAGAATATTTTAGTATATAAAATGTTTTTTAGTAAAGGAAATTGTGGAACACATACTGCACAAAAACTTTAGAGCGCACAAAATTTTATACAGTATGATCTTGTTATATATATATATATATATATATATATATATATATATATATATATCTGTGTGTATCTGCGTATGCGTATGTATATATAATAAAAATATTGTAAAAATCAACATGCTGTGTATTGAAATAAACTGTTTAATCAGATTTGCTTGATTTATATTACTTTGATATAAATGATTTGAACTTCTTGATTTATAAAAGTTATTAATGTTTTATGTTTCTTAAACTTTAAGAAATTGTGTATTTGAATTAGCAATTAGATCGGGATATAAAAATGCTTGTAAACTTATTGCTAAAAGAATAAAAGAATAATATTTGAAATTACAAATGTAAATCCTTAATTAGGATTTGTACTTGATTCTCTTTTCTTCAGAAATTCATATAGCACTTAAAGTGAGGGGATGGGGTCGATAGAGGATAATTCACTAGTTTTATGTTTGCAAGTCAATAGATTCTAATTCATCAATTTTAAATTTGTAAGTAGTGAAGAAAATTGAAACAAAACAATAATTAAAATGTGTCCAAGTTTAATATTATAATTTTATATAGGTGTAGTTATTTATGCTATTTGCTCTTTGTTACAAAGTGGAAATGGGAGAAGTGCAAAAATTGGATTGTGTTTTGGTCAAAAAGTATCTTAGATGGGCCAGGTTGGAAGGCAACGGTGTGTATATTTGTCAATTATAGAAATATTTTTTCTAGATTTTTTTATGGAATATTTATTAAGGTACTTTGACCTCACTTTTAATACTCAATAATTGTTATTGAATAAAATATAAATGTCCGTTTATTAATGTAAAGAAAATATTGAAAAATATTGCAAGCAAACGTTTAGTAGAACTTTAATAATTTCCTTGGAAGTCGGATATTTTAAGTTATTGCTGTGAGCAACTGAAATCAGCTACATAACTACATACATTTTTCTGTATGTCCTATAACAAAATTTTGTTAAAATTTATTACATAACTCGTACTACAATTGCAAGTTTAGTGATTACAATTAATTTTTTTTTAAATTAGATATTTTTTTTGTTTATTTTTAGATGTCTTTTATATTTAATTGAATAAAGAGTTTTAAGGATAGAGATATAAAACCACTTTAATTGCTTTAAATGCCTAAGGCTCTCTTTGTAGAAGAAAACATTATGTAAGTATTTAAAACGGATATGTATAAAAATGAAAAAAAGTAGATTTTTAGATCATTTTAAAAATTTTTAAAACACGAATATACAAATGATAGCAAAACTCAACACTTGGGGAATATCAAAGCTCATAGATTAGTCACCCAACTGCGGTATGACTAAAATCAGAGGAAATACTCTTTTGTGCTGCTACTGGTCATTGCTCACTTTCCCAAGACAGATTTTATATACTGGTTTCCGTCCACCACTGATAACCGGTCAAAGTATTCCCCCCTCCTCTACAGTGTCGAAAAATGTTCCTAGCCCCTGAGAAGATCTAAGTATTGCGCGGAAATATGCCCATCTCAGAAGGTTAATTGGAGTTCAGGCCAGTTGGAATAAATTTGCATAATCATTCTCAAGACATTGTGAAGACGCCCCTATGTTCCGAGCACGCGCCAAAACCAGCTGATCGGAAAATCCCTCTTGTTTCGAACCGTCGACAATAGCATGGCGACACTGTGTCTGGGATGCTGACAATTCATTTGAATAGGCTTCACGATCCTTGATAGGTGGCGGTAATGAGACGAGAGGATTGCACCCAGTTTCGAGATTCGGAACAGCCAGCGAATGAGGATTTAGCTAAAAAAAATCTAACTATAACTTTAGCTGGAGTTCTCAAGTAACTGGAATCTTAACTGACCCAAAAAACAGGGTGCGGGATCGCAACTGACCCCCAGGTATAAAAAGCCTACAATTTTGCGACTCGGGGCTTTTCGACATTCTTTTACGGTGGTACTTGATCTCCTGGTGGCTTTCGCGTTTTTTACCGGAGACAGCTTTCTAATTCGGGAGATTCTTAAAGTCCGCTCATATAGGGAGCGGCAAAGTCTCTGATACCGAACGGGGAGGATAAATTGGGTTTGATTGCAACCTGAAAAGCCTCCCCACTTGTACGAGATTATTAAATCTCTTTTTTCTTTCGACTGTGATCATCGTGAGGAAGTTATACCGGCAACCATCTTTTGCAGTTCGACATGATTTGGGAATTAACATCCCCTTGCAAATAGCCGTAGTTAATCAAGAATAAAAGTGAATTTCCAGTTATATCTTGATTGTGATCCATTCTTTTCGTTACCTCTCACTCGAGAATATTGAAGTCGTCACAAAAGTAAATTGTTTTAATATTAAGCACAAAATATAAAAAGATCTAACAGTAAACTGAATGATTTTTTTAAATTATAGTTTTTTCACACACATATCTGAGCCCAAGCAATGTTTTAAAAATATTTTAAAAAAATTAATTTTCAATATCTTTACTGCCTTGATGAAATTGTGTTTGATGCATATATGAATTTGATATCAATTATAATTTTCCCTGGTAAACATTAGAAAAATATTTGTATAAAATTAAAACTGCATACCTTGTTTAACTAAGTAATAACTGTTCAAGCTTTAAAAAAATAAAAGCAGAATATGTAATAGATTTATAGCATCATCCAAATAATGTTCGTTTTCAGAGATATAATACGGAACTACTCTTATGTAGAGAAGAAAATCACAATAAATTGGATAAAAGAATTAATTCTTCTATTCGTTCTTTTTTTTGTAGATATAGTATAGGAAAGTTACGAAAGAATAGGTAAGAAAAAGGAATTTTTCGTAGCTACAGTAAAAGGTGAACCTGTAATTGATTCATATATGCATCTTTGTGTAGCTTAGGTTAAAAATGCTTGCAATTATAAAACAAATGAAGGGTGCTGAAATATGGTGTTTTTCTTGCTTCCTTTGAGATAACAAGAAATTAAAAGAATTGCAATTAACAAAATTTGAAATTTAGTTTTTCCTTAAAAAAAGGTATAAACTTTCATAATGAAGTCATTTTTTTGCGAATAGGTTTATTGTTTTATTTAACTAAAAATTTTTTGTTGACCTTACTAATTTTGCCAATTAAAAATACCTTTTTCTCAGGCTGAATTATTTTTAACTTTTTGGTAACTTAAAAATGTTTCAAGACTGTTATTATCATTTTTTCCAGATTAGATTTCTGGATATTCTTTTGAAAAAGAGTTTGCATAAAACCAGGTGTACTTTTTTAGCACTTTAAGTAATTTGAAGAGATAACAATAAAAAAACTAAAACTTTATTCAGATAATGTGTTTATATAAATTGTATATATGTTGAGTGATTTTTATAAGTCTTTAATAATCAGTAAACTGTTAATTAAAGAAATTAACATGCATGACACTGGAAATTAGAGAGAATAATGTTGGAAGAAAAATTTTACTAGTTCCAAAACACTCCAGTTTAACCCATATTGGACCGCTGTCCTATAAACAGGACAGCAAATAAAATTCCATTTAATAATAAAGTTATAAATATTTTCTGAATGGATTTTATTTTAACACCTTTAAAATAGACACACTTTAGCATAGTAACAAAAAAACTGAGAAATCAAATTATATTGTATTGTAAAATTTATTTTCAGAAACCTCTTAAAAATTGTCATTTTTTAATCTTTAATTTTATATTTATTATTATTATTTTTTAAACATTGTGGAGGTTACTTTTAGTTTAAAAACAGAGCTAATAATGTAGCTGAAAGTTTTTGTTGAAAAATATATTTTACATGTGTATTTTGTAAGTATAAAAAAGGTGCCCTAAAATTAAGACGACTGTTTAATCCTGATTTTCCTATGAATTCGATATTGCATTGATAGCGCACATTCTTTTCTTATCTTTCATTGAAAACCAGTTCAAACACCTGTTCACACTCCTGGACACAACAAGGGGTAAATAGATGTCTATTCTATTCAGAAAACTGGAGATTTTTTGCAAGATAAAATTACTCTCTTACTGCCAGTTCAATAACTGTAAGAGAAAATCTACAACAGTATGCCTAAAATGTAACGTTGCATTTGTTTTGACTGTTTCCCCAAATTTCATCTATGAATCAGCCTAGTGCAATGTAAATGATATTTGTTTTTAGTAGTGTAATGGACAGTTGTCCTGTTTATAGGACAGCCAGTTACATAAAAAAATTAAAAATAATTTTTTTCAAAATTTTGGTTTTATATACTTAGTTACACCATATTAATGATATGGATTAAGTTTTAATAACTTACAGAAATATTTAGTTGGTATGGTACAATATGGGTTAATGTTAACGTATTTTAATATTTAATCCTATTGCATTGTTTATGCTTATATAAATAATACAGTTAAAAGAACACAACATATTATTCTTTGGAAACTAACACCTAAGAGTTTGTTACGATTAAACTAAATCTGGTTGAACACATTTAATGTACCTGAATTAATAAATATAAATTTTGATGTAATCAGGAATAAAATAATAAAAGTTTTGTTGGAAGGACTGGCATGAAAGAACTAAACAATATTTTCTATCGATATCGACTTGAAGATAACTCTGTGTGTATGTATTTCTGTTAAAAATCCTGTTTATTTCATTCTTCGACAACTTAAGTGGATACATAACTAATTAATTTTCGACTGTTTCTTTCACATTAGCTATAAAAGTAATGGATTTTACCTTTTCTTTGTACTTTACAAAATAATAATGAAATTTTTAATTTTTAATTCTAAGAATTTTTAGGCTTAGAAAACAATTATGTATAACTCTCACATTTATTAGATGCGTCATTAACCCATTCGAGACCAACGTCTCGTGGACGCGACGTAGCGATTCCACTCTTATCAGCCCAGTGTTGCCACCACGCGGAGAGCTCCGGTAGATATTGAGAGACCAGCGTCGCGTATGTGTAATCGGAGTTCGAAACGTTTCATTTGAATTTTTAAATACTAGATTTAATTACTAGATGCCATTAAACGGCAACGGTTTTCACAGAGATCGATTCGTATAGCATTCACTTGCTGGTCCTCAAGGTGTTAAATGATATCATATCCTAACGAACATTATAAACGCACATAATTTAATAATTCCTATTAAATATATTTTAAATCTAAAATCTAAATAATGAAATCTAAGTTTTCTTTTTAATTTTTTTTAAATTTTAAGTAAAAATTTAATATTTTAGTATAATTAATATTTTACTGTATGTAAAGATTGGTAATTTTTAAAAGTTTTTCTTCATTATTATTATTGCCAGATTAAGTGAAATATGTTAACGAGATTTCACAATTATCCATACAATATATGTTTAAACAATATGTTCTAAGTGAGAGAAATGAGGTTCTGTTTGTTTTAGTTATAGCATTAATTTTAAGCTGCTTACGAAGGTGGTATGTTTCTAGTTTTGGTGCAAGTTTATTAAAATTTGAGTCTTTGAATTATTTTTACAGGATTTGTATAATTAAATAGAGAAAACAATTGTTATTAGGCAAACTACTTTTGGGAAAATTGGTTCTTTGAAGTTTAAAGGTATTATTATACGTTAATCCTTTCCCAATTTATTTAGGATTCCTTTTTCCTACAAAGATTGAGATAATTTCTTACGTGAGAAAGAAAAATGTTCAAAGCTTTATTTTACTTCAAGGTCACGTGTAATAAATCCTTTAATCGGTTAAAAACTGCTCGCTATCAAATCACTAGATATCTTCATATTGTTCATCAGAAAAGGAATAGTAAACCAGATCTGTTGCTTTTTAACCCCGTACATGTTAATTCGTGATTATCTGTTTACTCAACTAGTCAGGAGTTTGAAACGATGCTGTTGTTATAAAAGCTATTGCATTAAAATATAAAAGTTGGATTTCACTGAAGCAAGTTGAAAATGTGAGTTAATTATAATTATATTTGTATATTTAAAAGTAATTTAAAAATCCTGATTCTGGAAATGGCATACGAAACATATTTTTTCAACTTATATTGAGTATTGGCTCATTTCATACATCGAGGAAAGCGAAAGATCCAAATTAATTTAACGTACTTGAAAACCTTCAATATTTAAATTTTCACATGTGTTGGCACCGTGAAATTATAATAATTAATTCAACACTTATATAAATGTAATCGATCCAGTTTTGCAAGAGAAAAACTGTAAGATGATGGAAAATTTTAATTATTAATTTCATTGGAAAATTATAAATTGAAAATAGGTTTTCAAGCATTAATTTCGTTTAAATTTCGATTTTTACATTTTGGAGAACAGAAAAAGGGTAGTTAAAGTTCATGTTTTTTGAGCTGAGAAAATATATATTTTTCTTGTAATTATAAGGATTATTATACTAATTATTTTGCGGAAAATAGGGATGTTTTATATATTATTATTTTTTCCTAACTATGTAACCAGTGAATGCTTACGATAGATGATAAGTTTTACCCTAAAGCCTAAAAGGTGTTCTATGTATAAACATAAATATATTATATGCAACAGAGATACGTGTGAAATATTTTCAATAATGTTAACATTTGTTGGCACCGTTAAATTATAAAAATAAATTCAGTATTTATATCAATGCATTCGATCCAGTTTGAACAAGAACAATTGTAATATGGATAGAAAATTATAATTATATAGATTGCTAAATTGAAAAAAAACTAATAAATAGAAATTTTTAAAATTTTAAATATTTTACCTGAAATTATACAAGGTCCGGCCAAATACATCTATACATATATTTGATTGTCTAAAAAACTATTTAGTGGAAAATTTAGAAAAATGAACCCCGAGTTGTGAACGTATTCTTATAAAAAATAATAAGTTGGCAGTAAATTTAGAAGACCAAGAAAAACATGAAAAAGAAGTAATTATTGAATTACCATATACCAAAAAATGTTGAAATTCATCTGTAAACTTCACCAAATATGAACATTAGTATACGCAAATGTTGTATGCATCTCCATAAGAAAAAGAATATTTTGTTATGATGAAAAACATGTCTATTAAAGAAATGTCTGCTTTATTTGAACAATGTCTGCTAAATACAAGCACAATTTTGAAGGATATTTTACACACCTCTCTGATTATTTGAGAGACAACAGCAGTAAAATTGCACAAAAATGTTAAATGAATATATTAAATGCACAGTGAGTTATTAGCTGTTAAACGAAATAATTTTTATCTATGCAAAATATACAATTCTGTGCTGCTAAAATTTTACAGTCAACTCTACAGGGAAACCTAAACTAAAACTCCTTTGGAATATCTTTAACATTAACCAAAATGCTGGTGATTTATTGAGCTGCTTTATGATAAGTTCAAGAAGGGAGGAAACTGATATGGACTTTTCACAAATTGAAGCAACTGGTCTCTGCATTTGATAAGAATATTCTGTGTAACATATTTTGTATTAGTACATTTTTATAATGCATCTTATCCTTTTGATATTGTTAATTAACATAATAAAAGAAAGGTTTGTAACAAATGGATGGTCTTAAAAACACATATTCCATTTCTAAAATGTCCATTATCAGTTTTTTTTATTTCGTGAACTTACTAAAAAGCAGCTCAATAAAATGCCTATACTTTTGTTAATTTTATAGAATTTTATAGAATTATATGGAATTTTAATATAAAAATCCCTATAAAATGAAATATGAAATGGCTGCGATAAAAAATGTATCTCTGTGCATACTCAGATAAAATTGAATTAATGTAGGCGATCCAAATTCTAGCTTTTTGCACGTTTTGTTTGTTTCTAAAATGCATTGGTGAATCATTTTTTAAAATGAATTTGTGAGTAATTTCATTCCCTTCTTGTGGTTAAATTTTATAAATACTACATCAAGTAATTATTTAGAAAATCTTAAAACGAAAATCTTAAAAATTAGAAAGTAGTCACATTATTGTGGCTGTATAAATGCTTTCTCATAAATATATTTCTAACACCATATTTCAAATATATTGATGAAAAAGAATTTGAAAGTGATCTTAAATTTTGAAAAGCTTTCTAAAAGAAGTTTTATATTTATATATCAAGTAAAAATTATAATTAGTTTCAACCTAGAAACTATTATTGTACTCAGTTTAATGAATATTCATATCTTATATATGATTTAGTGAACTTATTAAAAAGCAGCTAAATAAAACGTTTATAGTTTTGTTACTTTTTTAGATATTTAAGTGCAATTTTAATATAAAATTCCTTATAGAATTAGCTATGAAATTTTTGCAACACAAACATGTAACTTTAAAAAATCCCCTCTCTTCACCAATAAAACTTTAAATATACAATTTCAATATTTCATATTAATGAACACTTTCTGACCTGCTAAAATGGAAGTTAATTAAATCCGAAGTTCTTATTATCGATTTGGATAGAAAAATTCATCCTTTCTGGTTTGATTTTGAGTTGGTGTGGTTTCTCTTTTACAACACGAAGGCTAATGAGCCGGGACCTACTGATTAAAGCCGAATCCAAACGGCTACGAACATCCATGTCATTGTGTGTTTTGATTCCACTAACTACGGTACCGAAGATTACCGCCCTAACCATTGGGCCATCGTTTGCCTAATCCTTTTTGCAGTTTGATGTAATTTTTAATTATTAAAATCTATGCATGTAGACTCCTTTTTGGTAGAAACAAATTATTCACAAAAAATTATATATTTTATGAATTCTGTATATCTTCAAGCAAAAGAAGTAAGTACTTCGAAAGTATCCAAGAAAGTATTGTTTACTTTCAGTCATGTGGTTATATGATCATTCGATGTATTTTCACGTCTAACAGATATTTAGAAATTACCCACTTTTCCCCAATAAAACATCTTTAAATGGACATAGTCGAACGATGGCCGATTGGTTAGATTGCTGGCCTTCGGTAACGGAGTTCGTGGGTTAGAATCCCACTGTGGCATGGATGTATGTAGCCGTTCGGAATCGGCTTTAAGCTGTAGGTCCCGGTCTCATTAACCCTCGTGTTGCAAAAAGTAGACCGTAGTACTCCAAACCGAACCAAACGTTAATAGACATAACAGTTACAGTATTCCATTTTAATGAACACTATTTGACCTGCGAAAAATGAAGCTAATTTAAATGTAAGATCTTAACTGAGTATTAGGATCGAAATAATCATTTTCGTTTTAGTTTGACGTAAAAATTTAAATTATTATATCTTATGCAAAGTAATATCCGTAAACATCGAAATGAATAACATTTTGACTTCTCTCGTCATGATTTCTGTATGTATGTATGAACAAATGTATCTCGCATAATCCAAAAACAATGGTTACCCGTAGCAGCATCTATGAGCAAAAAACAGAATAACTATCATACAATTACTCTGCGTTCAACTTTTATAAAAAGTTTCTGGAAACGTTATGTAACCTTTAATTTAAAAGAAAGTTCATACAAATTAGACAAATATACTTGTAGAGAAGATTTTTATCTTGATGATGCAATAATTTTTGCGAAGTTAAGAAAACTTGATTTTTTATCTCACTTCAATGCAATTCATTTTTAATTATACTTCTTTCATAACATACTCATGGTTATGAAACTAAAATATACATTTTTAAACGTTTTTAATAACTTTAAAATTATTCATTACTTCAAATTTTCCTATGTAGTCGCAATTTTTTTTTAATTAATTATGTATTACAGGTGTTAGTGTTGTTAAAATATTTCATTTGAAAATAAGCAGGGCACAAATTTTGCAAACTAAATTTCTTAATTAAGATTTAGTTAATTTTTTCCTTCCTACATTTTATAGCTGAGTGCTACTCAAATACAATATTTCAGACATGAAACTTTCATGAGTTTTATGTGAATTGAAATGCACATTTTATTTAATACAATAAATATATTTAAAAAATGCAAAATTAATGTTTAAAAATGGTTATTGAGGAAATATTTGATGTAGATTCTTACTCGATACATTGAGTAAAAAAAAGATAATTTTTTATTTCCTTAATTACTCAGAAGAAATTAGTCAAATGTTGGTGGAATATTAAAATCTGATCATTCTTCATAAGCAAAGATAAGTTAGATAGAATATTTATTTTAGTGTTATGCAGTTATAAAACAAACATGGATTTTAGTATTTTCACCAGTTAATAGTTTTGAAAGTACATCCTTCGATTCTTGCAATACATCTGACACTCTATGCAACTTATTTAATTGCATCAAACCGCGCTTTCAGTTTCTTTGTTTTCATTTTGTCTAGCGCATTGATGTAGTACTTCAGTTCTGACTCTATTCCAAAATTTTAAGTAATCAGATTTTTCGTTTTTTCCTTTAAGTGCGAGATAAAGTGAGTTTTCAACGAGTTTTTTCGACGATTTGTTTTCAATCCATTGAGGCACACAATGTAGTGAATACTATTTTATGCGTTTAATTAATAATTCACGTATTTAAAAAAATGGAAATGAATAATAGAATATTTTATATCCATTTTTCTAAAGTTATGACTTAGTTTACTGCCTATCAGTCAGTTTAATATTTAGTTTTTAGGGATAAGCTAACTTTATGCAATGCTGCATTTTTTTTATTTATTGTGTAAATAAAATTAAATTTAATTTGTAAACTCAATGCATATAACTCTCACAGCTGACTTAAATGTAAATTATCGAATTGGGTATAAACCCTTTAATGAAACTTTGAATTTCATCAAGTACATTATGTAAAAAAAAGATAATATGTAATCTAATAATATAATTTTAAAAAACCATAGTTTTTAGGCCGCTTAAAATTACATCAAAACTATTAAATAAAACAAATTGTGAATTCATACAACAAGAGATTCATGGAGATCCTAGTTTGCTAAGTTGTTTTAGGTTTAAAGATCCAAGGTAGGCATTTAAGAGTGATTAAAATAAATAATGAAGACAGGAAGTTTCCGCTAAATACTTCATTTATCCTCAATACTTAATGGAAAATTCTAGACAAAATTTGCACAAAGATGTTTATTTAGCATTCATACATTTTTTTTTATAATTGTTCTATTTAAAATTGTAAACTAGCATAAAATGTTACTCTATTAAATTTTGTAATCAGATTTTTCATCTTTTCCTTTAAGTGCGAGATAAAGTGATTTTGTCTTCTAATCCATTCAAAATATAGTTAATACTATTTATGCGTTTAATTAATAATTCATTAAAAAATGGAAATAAATATGGAATATTTATATCCATTTTCTAAGTTATTACTTATTATGCCATCAGTCAGTTTAATATTTAGTTTTAGGGATAAGCTAACTTTATGCAATACTGCATTTTTTTTATTTATGTGTAAATAAAATTAAATTTAAGTATTATTGTATAAACATACAGCAAATAAAATCTATTTAATAATTAATTATAAATATATTATTATTTTATTTTAACATATTAAAATAGACACACTTAGCATATAACAAAAAAAAAAAAAAAAAAAAAAAAAACTGAGAAATCAAAATATATTGTATTTAAAAATTATTTTCATATATAATAAAATATGTCATATATTATTAATATAATATAATTTTATATATTTTATATTTATATATATTATTTTTATATGTAAGATATTTTGGAATATAAATGTTCATAAAAATAAAGTTGTAAAATTTAAATATAAATTTGGATGTTAATACAACGGATATCGTTTTCTATATCCCTTACCAAAGATGCCAGTTAAGAACTGCAATATGAAACCAACAACAGTGTGCTTAAAATATATTGTTTGATTTTGCTCAACTGTTTTAAATTTCACCTATAAATATAATGCAATGTATGTATATTTGTTAAATTTTAGCAGTGTATATTTGTCCTATATAGGACAGCTAATTTACTTAAAACTAAAACATTATAAAAAATATATAACTATATAAAATATATATTTTTAAATTTTGGTTTTATATTTATTACACCATAATGGTATATAAATTATAAAATATTACCGAAATATTTAGTTGGTGTGGTACAATATGTTATATTTGTAAAAATAATATATAACACACAGCTATTAAATGTAAATTATATTAAAATTTAATGAAACTTTGAATATTCATCAAGTACATTATGTAAAAAAAAGATAATATGTTATCTAATAATATAGATTTAAAAATCCATATTTTATTAAAATTACATCAAAACTATTAAATAAAACAAATTGTGAATTCATACAACAAGAGATTCATGGAATAGTTTGCTAAGTTGTTTTAGGTTTAAAGATCCAAGGTACATTTAAGAGTGATTAAAATGAATATTGAAGACAGGAAGTTTCCACTAAACACTTCATTTTATCCTCAATACTTAATGGAAAATTCTAGACAAAATTTGCACAAAGATGTTTATTTAGCATTCATACACTTTTTTTTATAATTGTTCTATTTAAAATGTAAACTAGCATAAAATGTAAATTCTTTGAATTTTGATTTTTTTTAGCAAAGTATAATGTCTTCTACTACTTAAAAAATTCAAAAATTTGTGTAATTTAAATACATTTCAATTAAACAATGTTGTTAGTGCTAGAAACAAACATTTTTTTTTTTCGAAATTTTGTAGCCCAACAGACAGCGTTACAAATATATTTATTGCAGATAAATATAAAAAACAGTTTTTGTATTATTCTCAAAATGCATACCCTTTTCATGAAAAATATATATATATATATATATAAATATATAATATATTTATGACATTCCAATAAACGACACTAATTACATAGTTTTATTCTTTATTCTCACAGTACATAATTATATATATTCTACATATATATATATATATAATAATATATATAAATATATATAAAATATATATAAAGTAAATATATATATATACATTAATATATAATATACATATATTATATATATACATATAATATAT
>CM063502.1:90953247-90960747 GCA_032207245.1 Pardosa pseudoannulata
CAGTACCACTTTTTCCACTTTTTTAATTGCATATAGTCCAGCAAACCTATTGTGGTGATCACCCGCCCCTAAATGTTACTTTACTCGCCTCTTCACATCAAAAATTTGTTCTAATATGCTGAAATGTGTCTATGTTTTGTTGTCTAAACACTAGATCTTGTGGACATTTAAGGTTTGCAATTGTCTCCAACTCACCCCTCCAGAGTTTAAGATAATTGTTATCCCCTTCATCTTCATCAGTTAGTTCACTGGCATCTAGTGGTAACACAGTAATTTCGACATCGCTCTCATCTGAACCTGAACTAATTAATAGTTCCAATTCTTACTCTAACTTCATAACTGGCATAACTTCGAACTGGCATGACTGTGAGGAGGTAAAGCGCCAGGTAAGATTTTCTTGAAAGTTAGAAATAACACATCAATTGCATGCGTATCGTCCCATTACCCTATCTGGAAGTCAGTTAAAAACGGACTGGCAAAGCTTAACTGTTGCTAGCAGAAACTTACGCATTGCTCTATATGTTCCAGCTTAAAAAATATTCGAAGCAAATAAATACTGATTTACACATGTTATTTTTAGTGGTGGTCTAGATAGGACAATAGGATAAAATGGGTTAATTTAGATCCTCCTCAGATGTGGGGTCTCACTGATCCTCGTATAGCAAAAAAGTAAACCTTAGTGCTCCCAATCAAACAAATAACCGACCTTAGATGAGGATTTCCTCTGATTTTGTACCAATCTCCCACCAACCCCTCAGGCAGAGGACATCCGGACACATATTAATCCTGCACGTAATGTGAGTGATGCTAATGAGCCTGGCAGACCCATACCCAGCACCCCGAAAGTTTTGCCCCGCAGGCTGACTATATATTAATTAAAAATTAGTAAATAAAAGAAACATGTGGTAGATTGTAATTTAGAGCAAGAAAAAAAAACATGTTTTGGGGCCGTAAACTTCTCTTGAATGAGCAATCAGAATAAGTATATCAGCTCACTAGTAGCAAACTAGTGATAAAATAGTATTAGATGTATTATTTTAGCTATGCAATTTGAAAATCTCTAGTATTTATTAAATGCAACAATTTAGAAAATGTTCTTTTTGTATTAGGCTTTCTTACAAACTTGTGGAATTTCAAGAATTTTACGTAGTTGTATAAATACAGAAAGGCCAAATTCTTGAAATTTGCAAAAGTGAAAGCACAAAAAATTTTAATTAGAGTATTTGGGCATGAAAGATCACAGATATGGAAGAATTTTATTGAATTTTCATATAGTAAAATACTATTGCTTTGTTTTAATTTTTGCTACAAACTTTCTCTTAAATATATAGTTATAAATAACTATCCAATTGCTTAAAACTACATTGTAGGATATTTGACTTAGATTAAAATTATATATATTTTGATAAAATATCAAATATTTTGTTATCTCATTATAAATACATTCAGTTAGTCTCGATAAACTGTATTTGTTAATAAAATGAAATCAATTTCTAAAATTGAGTCCTCATAAACCCTGGAAGTTTTGTTGTTATTGTTAAAACTTGTAATAAGTTTTAGCTTATTAAAAATTTATATTGTCATAAATTATTTAGTTAGAAATACTAATGCGTAAATTATATTAGTTTTAACAAAAAATATAGCAATGCAACATATATTCTTATAACATACTTCCTCAAAGGTAATCAAAAATAATAACACTTTCAGGTGTAATTGTCAAATTTGAAAAACTTTTTATCACAGTATAGTTAATATATTCATATGAAATACTACTAATTTATCCTAGTTAAGCCACATGCATATGAAAGATACATAGATATTTTTGGTCATAAAAATACCCCATTATTAGTTGAATTTTGTGCCATTTTAATTTAGCAAAGTGTTATTACCCTACTTCAATTTCAGAATTATGTGTATGCTTAAATAATAAAGTTATCTTAAATGTCTTCTTAAATATAGTTATTAGAAACAACCATCTAATTGCTTAAAAATGTCCCTAACTGTCGTTTTGAAAAATAAGGGCCACTTGAATAATACAAAATATATTACAGTACAATTTAAAGTAGTTATAGATCATAAATTAAACAGAAATAATTTTGGTAAACCCAAGAAAAGTAGCTTTAATAACAATATAATTTCAGTTCCTCAAATTAAGATATTTTAAAAGTAGAAAGTTGTGTCATTAAAATTAAATATTTATCATATTTCTACGTTTAATGATAATGAAATATTTGTATTGTCGTGAATTCTTTCATTAGAAGTACCGACGGTCAAATAATGTGCATTTTAATTAGGTATTGGTGAGTGGGTATTAAAGCATTATCCTTTCATTCACATTCAATTATCTATTCACTCTATAAGACGTTGATTCAGGGTTTAATGATGCGAAAAATAAATTTTTACTTATGTCATTATATTTTAATCCGAATATAGTTTTGCCTGAAAAAAGAGCGTTAGATGTGAGCTTCGAAAAATATAAAAGACATGTTTGAATTTATAAAAGAATTTCTCGGGGGAAAGAAATATAATACCTATGAAAATATGGCATTGTTTCTATCAGCATGGTTGAAAAATGTTGTTTACTTTAATATTCAGTTTTGAAGCTTCTGATAGATGAAATTCGCTGATAATGTTTTCCGATAAAGAAGAGTTTATACCAAGAAAGTTTTATTGTTAATAACTAATCTTATTTTTAGCCGGAAAACGAAGATCAGTTAAATGTTTTTAGAATATGATAAAATCAGTCAATACCTAAAATGTGTCAAGAAATAATTGAAATGAACATTTTCGTTGTTCTGTAATGTCAGCTTTCAATTGTTGTTTAGTTTGGAGAACTGTGGTCTACTGTTTTGTTTTATTTTGTTTTTTTACCAGAGGGATGATCAGAAGGGGTCCTACTGGCTAGATATATTTAAAAACTGATAGGAACATTCTTGCCAACAGTAGGTTATAAACCTACGAAAACAGGAACCGAAGATCAGTGCCCTACTTATTCAGCCATCTTTAGGAAAAAGCTTTCAATGACTTTTAAAGAGGATAGTATACATATTCACGTACAAATTCACACACATACATACATATATATATATATATATATATATATATATATATATATTATATATATATATATATATATATATATATATAATATATATATATATATATATATATATATATATATATATATATATATATATATATATATATATATATATATATATATATATATATATATATATATATATATATATATATATATATATATATATATATATATATATATATATATATATATATATATATATATATATATATATATATATATATATATATATATATATATATATATATATATATATATATATATATATATATATATATATATATATATACATATATATATATATATATATATATATATATATATATATATATATATACATATATATATATATAATATATATATATATATATATATATATATATATATATATATATAATATATATATATATATATATATATATATATATATATATATATATATATATATATATATATATATATATATATATATATATTATATATATATATAAATACATATATATATATATATATATATATATATATATATATATATAAATATATATATATATATATATATATATATATATATATATATATATATATATATATATATATATATATATATATATATATATATATATATATATATATATATATATATATATATATATATATATATATATATATATATATATATATATATATATATATATATATATATATATATATATATATATATATATATATATATATATATATATATATATATATATATATATATATATATATATATATATATATATATATATATATATATATATATATATGCACACACACATATTGTGGAATAAATTATAAAGCCACTTAAAATATCCATACTTTTGCAACAGAGGCAGGATTATTGTGAATTTCAAAGAATGAATGTAAAATATTACAATCGATTTACTAGAATCGTTTAAGCTATGAAAAAAAAACTAATTGACTATCTTTTTCTTGCGCAGTGCTCTTCCGAAGTCAATGTATCATAAACAAAAGACAACGTTTTCTTTGTTTAAAGTAGAAAATGTTATGATGAGTTAAGAGCTTATTTGTACCTTATCGTATTTAGAAAGTTAATGAAAAGTTGTTAGAAAAAATGAAAATAAATCAGACATTAGGAAATGAATCTAAATATTTGTTTATTAGTAAAAAGTTTCTCCGAATTGAACTTTTAAGTTTTTTCTACGAAAGAGTGTACATGAGAAATAAATAAAGTTTTGAATAGCTCTAAAACTGATATTTACAATGATTTGAGTAATTAAAGAATATTACGATATGAAAAATGCATTTTGTGTGATCATATAATGTTGTAACACGCTATATATTTATTTACAAACATAAGCTGAAATGTCCCATAAAGGAAACAATACATATATGATATAATGTCAAGTAAATCTGCTCCATGCCAAGATTGATCCATGGACTTCACTATTATATGAAAATATCCTGGAGGCAAAAAATCTAATCACATTTTCAGCGCAGTACGCAATTGCGATGGGTGGACCTCTGAATATCTGTGATTCAAACGTATGATATCCCGATTGTGTTATCTTTCTGTAGGTGCCCATGTACTTGGTAATACTTGCATGGAATAGATAGATATAAAAGATTGGAAATGATTCTTTTGTTTTGTTACTTGTGTAGGTCGTATCTATCTTAACCAAGTCTAAAATCATTCCATTTATAAACCCCATGTTTCCATCATAAAAAAATAACTTGTCTTGAGCTCAATCTGTTCATACGTTTCGTCTACTCGTAGATGTACGTACATCAGTCTCATGAAGCTAGACATTGATGTCTAAGCTAGAAATGACTTTCGAAAGATCTGTAAACATTTTTTTCAATGTTAAAATGTCGAAAGGTGTCGAAAGCTCTGTGGCGTGTACGTTTCAAAAGTACTTTACAAAAACTGCGGTTTTTAATTACAGTAATGATCACCTGTACCTGCTAACAATTTTAATTTAAAAACATATTCTTCTATAGCATTGTTGTACGTAAATCTCAAGGCAATGCTATGTGTAAAATAATTTTGATGATCTGATAGTATAGTTCCCCCAAAGTCATTTTATTGTATAACATCCATCATTATCCCAAGATAAAGAATTTATGTTTATCTTCATTGAAATTCCTATAGACATAATAGACGGCAGCAACGTTACAATCCAAACTTTATTACTACTACCTTGGAAATGCTTTGTCCCACCTCCCAAATACTGACTATTAGACCTCGTTCACAATCACTTGAATAATAATGACCAGCCACTGTATTTTGTAGCACAATAAAACAGAGCCACGACTTCAAAATATTGAATTTTAATTCTAAACCCTGTGTCTACATTTTCAGTTAGGAGAAGAGATATACTGAGCATTTTTTTTAGCTGAAGTCCCAAAACACACTCTAGTAGGAGTCATAAAGAGAGAGCCACAGGCAATATTCTTTGGGAGAAGATAAGTTTTTTTGGGACAGAAATGAATAGATTTTGTACTGCTGCTTTAAACCTATGACTTATAATAAGTATATAAGTTCACGACATAGGAAACTCTCGTAGCTTTACCGTTTCTCTTGTTATTAGTAAGGTCAATTTTTATTAACATATTTTTAAAAATTATTCTAGGTTGTCTGGTTCTTATCCCTCATTTTGCAATGTTGCAAATCGTTTTTATAATTTCTTTTTGTTACCACGTTAGATCGAAGACCAACCTGAAAACACAAATATAATAAATTCCGTGGCTGTTTGATGTATAAGTACTACTGACGACATCACCATAAGGAAACTACCAGGATTTATATCTTTCTTACATACGGTTGCTGTAAAATAGTTTCTGATTCTTTATATGCACATACACAAGCTTGTTTATTATATATATATATATATATATATATATATATATATACATATATATATATATGTATACATATATATACATACATATGCATACATACATATACATACATATATATACATTCATACATATCCATATGAATACATATATATATATATATATATATATATATATATATATATATACATATACATATATATATATATATATATATATATATATATATATATATATATATATATATATATATATATATATACATATACATATATATATATATATATATATATATATATATATATATATATATATATATATATATATATATATATATATATATATATATATATATATATATATATATATATATATATATATATATATATATATATATATATATATATATATATATATATATATATATATATATATATATATATATATATATATATATATATATATATATATATATATATATATATATATATATATATATATATATATATATATATATATACATATACAGAGACAAAGAAGGAAAGGAGATAACCTGTCATCTATACATATTACGCATCCAATCTCATTTAAGAAATACATCCGTGTTTTCTTAAATGTGATTTTTAGCATTAATTTTTTTAAACATATAAAACAAGGAGTGCGCATTTTTTTGCATTTTTTTCTTAAATTACATTATACAAATCAATATGTATATTTTAAAAGTTACAAAAATTTTAAAAAACAAAAGCAAAATACCAAGTAACAATCGTTGAGAACATTTAAGTGATAATCCCTTTTATTTATATATATATATATATATATATATATATATATATATATATAGAGAGAGAGAGAGAGAGAGAGATAGATGTAGATATATAGACAAAAAAAGAGAGAAGCCTATAATTCTATTCTATGCTTTTAAAAATTATTTTTACTACAATTTTCATTAATCTTTAATCCTCTATGCAGAAAAACTTAAGGTATTGGAAATCTTTTCAAATTCACATACAATGCTTTTCCGACTATAACGTGAAAGTTTATTGGTTCAAACTAAAGATAAAGTTTTAATATCGCCAATTTCGGCTGCAAGGAAACGGAATTCTTTATCTAATCTTAGGATTTCAATATTGCTAAAAATAGGGCGATAACCAATACTATCGAATATCGCTTGAAAATATTTTAAATAAGCTTTTGTGTGTGAAATATATATTTGTATTAAAATAACCCCAATTTTATTCGAATTTCATGCAGAAATATAAGTATAAATATCTAGCTAGGAGTCATTTTAGCATTACGGAATATTTAAATATTTAATTTCAACGCCTTTTAAAATATTATAGAACATTTCTTTTATAACACATTTATAATACTTAAATACTCAAACTTATAAAATGTAGGAACATATTTTAAAGTAAAATTAAAATCATTTTAATGTCCTAACTGCATTTTTTACTACGTCGTTTTTAAAAGTGTTATAATAAAGTTGTATAAAAGAATTCGCATTGTTATATATATTTTTAGTCTTTATTAAT
>CM063502.1:90968247-90993247 GCA_032207245.1 Pardosa pseudoannulata
AAATCAAATATAAGTTATTATAATGAAGACTATTTACCTCAAAAATTATTACGTCCCCTTTTAGATTATTGTTACATCTTTCATTTAAAAATATACATATTTTTCGAGTAGTAGTGGATGATAAAATTAACTGATTAACATGAATGAAGTATCTACTCCAACAAAGTAACCCTCTAATAACCGATAATCTGGGCAGAAAATTAATTCTTAGACATAAATTCTTAGGAGTTAAACATGCAGTTTCACTGCTGTTGAATGATAGCTCTGTGGTGTAATTACTAGGATTCATATCTGAGACTTCCAGATTAGAAGTTTGTCGTTATAATCATTTGTCTTTACAAGCTCGAAGTTAATGAGCCCTCCCTCTTTAACTCATTAAAGGTGACAGTGTATTTTTAAGGTAATTTATTTTGTTTTTTTTTAATCTAATTGAAAATTTAGCCTGCCATTAGCAATATAATATTAAAATAGTATTTTAATTTTAAAGTTATACATCATACACGTATTTTTTGAGTAATAAGTGATTTATAAAATTGTAGAATATCGTGAATCAAGTATTCACTCCAACAAAGCAGTTGTCTAATCACGATATTCTGAGCAAGACATAAATTCTAGGGAGTTGCACTTGCAGTTTCATTTTTCTTCAATGACAGGTCTTTGTAATTGCCAGGATTCATACATGATACTTCCAGATTGGAAGGTTCAAAATTCAAATATATATCCTCTAAGTTATTTAAGGTTCACTTGATCTTTAAAGTTCACTTATAAATTATTCTAAACAAAGTAGAACTTTATATTAAATCAAATATAAGTTATTATAATGAAGACTATTTACCTCAAAAATTATTACGTCCCCTTTTAGATTATTGTTACATCTTTCATTTAAAAATATACATATTTTTCGAGTAGTAGTGGATGATAAAATTAACTGATTAACATGAATGAAGTATCTACTCCAACAAAGTAACCCTCTAATAACCGATAATCTGGGCAGAAAATTAATTCTTAGACATAAATTCTTAGGAGTTAAACATGCAGTTTCACTGCTGTTGAATGATAGCTCTGTGGTGTAATTACTAGGATTCATATCTGAGACTTCCAGATTAGAAGTTTGTCGTTATAATCATTTGTCTTTACAAGCTCGAAGTTAATGAGCCCTCCCTCTTTAACTCATTAAAGGTGACAGTGTATTTTTAAGGTAATTTATTTTGTTTTTTTTAATCTAATTGAAAATTTAGCCTGCCATTAGCAATATAATATTAAAATAGTATTTTAATTTTAAAGTTACACGTATTTCTACATCATACACGTATTTTTTGAGTAATAAGTGATTTATAAAATTGTAGAATATCGTGAATCAAGTATTCACTCCAACAAAGCAGTTGTCTAATCACGATATTCTGAGCAAGACATAAATTCTAGGGAGTTGCACTTGCAGTTTCATTTTTCTTCAATGACAGGTCTTTGTAATTGCCAGGATTCATACATGATACTTCCAGATTGGAAGGTTCAAAATTCAAATATATATCCTCTAAGTTATTTAAGGTTCACTTGATCTTTAAAGTTCACTTATTTTTTACTGCTTTTAACTAATTAAGTTAACTGCTTTTAACTAATTTAACTGGTAATTTAAAAGGACATTAGCAACATACTTATGTCAAAGTCTTTGAATTTAACTCTTTTTATCTTGACGGTACTTATAAGTACCGCTTCAATCAAACACTTATATATTCCTAATAAAGCTGTTTTTCCTGATGGCACTCACAAGGACATGAACAATGCAGTTCCTACAACAGAAAAGATATGGCAGGACCAATCAGTAATCCTTTTTATTCTCATAGTAGGGATTTTATAATTAGCGTGTTGCATTCGAAGGTCATTTTGTGTTAAAGTTGATACACGTATTGTTCAGTTGAGTAAATTTAGTGGTTTATTACCAGTTATTTGGTACTATTATTTTTTACAGACTTCTATACTTCGCAGGTAAGAATTTCATTTGTTTTACTCATAATGTGATGTTTTATTTTCTATCATAGAGTCAAAAATATATGTTTGTACTAGAAAGTACCAGCTGCAAATTTAACTACTAACATATAGTAAAAATTAATTTTCTTTTTTCTATGATTATTCTTTATTAAAACTTATCTAATGATACAAAAGTGCAGTAAGAAAGTTGATGGTAAATTAATTCAGAATATAAAGGTTTAAAGGTTTAAATGGCAATAATTTACAAATTTTAAAATTTTTAATTGTTTTAAATGTAGCGTAGCATCATAAATTTTTCTATCTACTTATTTTTTGCGATCTCAAAATCTGTAACGGGAAATTAAAATAGAAAAAAGTCAATATTTGCTATAAATTCACATTTGATTTGAAGAGTATAAAAGAGTTTTTATGAAATTTTATATCTTTTCAGTTTGGAGGAATTCGAAAGAACACAATTTAAAATTCTACTAAAATCTCTATTTGAGTTAAAAGCGACTTTTATATCTTTCTTTTAAAAATATTCTTCATCTATTTGAATAATAGTAGATGATAAAATTAACAAATTATCACGAATGAAGTATCCAGTCGAACAAAATAAATTTCTATTAACCGATATTCTGAGCAGGACATTAATTCTAAGACATAATTTCTTTTTAATTAAACATGTAGTTTCACTTTTTATGAATTATAGGTCATTGGTATAATTACCGGGATTCAAATCTGAGGCTTTCAGATAAGAAGGTTGGCATTAAAATCATTTTTCTTCACACGCTCAAAGTTAATGTGTTCTCCATCTTTAAATCGTTTATGGTGACGTCTAACTTTTAAGCTTTGTTTATTTTGTTTTTAATCAATCTAATTGAAACTTTCATATATCATTAGAAGTATATTAATGTTAAGTCTTTAAATTTCAAATGTATTGATTATTTTCAAATTATCTAATTATTAATTATTTAATATATAGCTTTACAAAACTTTTTTTCTCGCATATATTTTTGCACGTAATATAAACATTTTCGTTTACAGGATAATTTAAAGACTTAGAATAAAATTTTATTACTACAAAGTAATCATGAAATATTTAAGGGGAAAATTAAAGTAGCAAAAGTATCCATTTTTGCTATATACAATGTCTTTAACTATAATTTTAAGTGTATATTATACTTAATTTTAAGTCTCAATGTATATTAATTTTCAAGATTTTATTTTTTATGCTATGAGATTAATAATACATACGTTTTAAACCTATAGAACCATAAGAAATAGTAATAAAAAGTTCCAGATATTTACAAAATTGAAAAATGATAATTTTGACTACACATTTATATTTCTTTTCATAAGGGATTTATTAATATATTGTGTTAACAGTTATATTAATTACATCCTTTATATTCTCGTTTTTTATTCTTAGTTAATTATCAAAATTTCATGACGTATAATATCCTGTTTTCAGCCCAGTTTCTCTCATCTGGAAATGAACTGAACCTTAAATAACACTACAAATATTTACGCTAATTTATCTCAGTTATTAAAGCTATTAAATTACCAATTACTGAAGAACGCGGATAGTGTATAAAATTATATTTCAACGTAAGTAGGAGAAACAGCTACAAGTAAATCTATAGAGAACTATGAATATCTGAAAGAAATATGGATTAAATTAAATGAAATATTAACGAAAACTGGAATTTCTTTCAGGTGTAACTAGTTTAGACTATAAACGTAGATACATGTATTTCAAAGAATAATTCCAATATTTTAAACAGTGCATAATCTTAGTTCCCTTCACATAATTCTAATTAAAAATGCAAACTGAGAATCATAAAACAATCACATAATTATTAAATTTGCACCAAAAGTTTCCGTTTGTGTATATTAAATTACTTTAAGTATATGAGGATTATAATATTAATTTTAGAACTGTTATATACAGAAAACTTTATCATTGAAAGAAGTCGTTCAAAGAAGTAATATATTATGAATCCTAAAAATCAATGGTATTTGTCATACGATAATAGATATATAATGAATTCTCAAATATAATTTTAAGAAATAGAGAATCGAGAAATTTTCAGACTCGGGAAGAATTTGTAAATAGCGGAGAAAAATAACATAACCGACATTATACTAATTATAAAGAGTTTTTAATTCTTCATTACCAGAATCATTTCTGCGGTATATGTATTAAAGAGTATATTAAATATAACGTAAAGTTGGAATGTAAAATAAATATAGAATTTAAACAAATTTGAATATTACAACCTGTCATCATTAGTGATCAAGTGCTATTTTCAACATCCCAGGAAACAATTGACAAAAGAAGAACAATTCCAAAAAATAAGAGGTGTTTTATATTAAATGTAAACAGTCTTGCAAAATGAAGCTCCAAAATAAATATAGATATTCGTCAAAAATTTCTGTACCTGTTGGAAAAATAAAGTTATGTCCGAGATTAAAAAAACTATAAAATGTCGATTAAAATAACCAAAAAATAAATAACAGCACATGTATTATATCTTAAAAGGGAAAATCATTCTAAAAGTCATAAAAAATCTAAAATCTATTTTTTGACTTTTTCAAAAAAGAAAAATAATAATGCTAGAATTAAATGTATTCAAAACACTGTGTACGTTAGAGGATATTTTGCATGCTTTGACATCATTTTTCAAAGAGCTTAAATTGTGTCTCTCTAATGATTGCAGAATTTAAATAAAAAAAATTCTATTTTGTTAGAAAAATTCTATGATTAAATACATGCAAAACGGTCATAAAGGCTAAAATATTTCATCGCTTAATTTGAAATATAATTCAAACAAAACAATATCTCCTTGTTAAAGAACTGTTGAAATTTAAAAAATCAAACTCAGAATCATATAACAATCACATAATTATTAAATTTACAACAAAAGTTTCCGTTTCTATATATTGAATTACTTTAAGTGTATGAGGATTATCATATTAATTTTAGAACTGTTGTATAGAGAAAACTGTATCAGTGAAAGAAGTCAGTCAAAGAAGTAATATATTGTGAATCCTAAAAATCAACGGTATTTGTCATACGAAAATAGAGATTTAATACATGCTCAAATATAATTTTAAGAAATAGAGAATCGAGGACTTTCTGACTTGGGAATAATTTGTAAAAAGCGGAGAAAGAGAACCTATCCGACATTATTCTAATTAAAAAGAATGTTTAATTCATCGGTACCAGAATCATTTCTGCTGTATATATATGAAAGACTATATTAAATATAACGTCAAGTTGGAAGGCAAAATAAATATAATATTTAAACAAATTTGAATATTTCAACCTGTCATCATTAGTGAGCAGCTGCTATTTTCAACATCCCAGGAAACAACTGACAATAGAAGAACAGTTCCAAAAATAAGAGTTTTTTTATATTACATGTAAACAGTACTGCAAAATAAAGCTTCAAAATAAATATAGATATTCGACAAAATTTCAGTAACTGTTGAAAAATAAATTTATGTCCAAGGTTTAAAAAACTAAAAAATGTCGATTAAAATAACCAAAAAATAAATAACAGCAAATTCATTATATCTTAAAAGGGAAAACCATTCTAAAAGTCATAAAAAATCTAAAATCTATTTTTTGACTTTTCCAAAAAAGAAAACAAAATTAATGCTAGCATTAAATAATAATGCTAGCATAACAATGTATACGTTAGAGGATATTTTGCATGCTATGACATCATTTTTGAAAGAGCTTAAATTGTGTCTATCTAATGATTGAAATTTTATATAAAAAATTTCTATTTTGTTAGAAAAATTTTATGATTAAATACATGCAAAACTGTCATAAAGGCTAAATATTTCATCGCTTAATTTTGAAGTATAATTCAAACAAAAAATAATTCCTTGTTAAAGAAATATTGAACATTATTTAAGTTTTATTAAAGAAACGAAAATAAATTATGACAAAATATGAAATTATGAAAATAATTATGAAAAAACGAAAATAAATTATGACCTAAGTTTTTAATGGAGAATAATATGAATTCTTTGCAATCTTTTAATTTGCTTAATAGATAAGTGGTGCTCAGATACATATAAATTGTATATTACTTTAAAAATACTTTTTTAAATGCATATTTGTCAATTGGAAGAGAAAAATATATAATCTTTTAATGTTACAATATTGACAAGATTTAGTCTCTCAAAAATAAATATTCTATTGGAGGAAAAATATCTTAGATTGTATAATATTTACTAATATCAAATATAAAGTACTTATTTACTTAAAGATCCTTTTACTTTAATGTTTCCAGTTTTCAAAATCTCTTTTCAGTCGAAAGGTTTTCATTTTACTCACTGTCACTCAGGGTTTTAAACTCAAAATTGCCAATATTGAAGTGATATGATATCACTTGCTCTTATCTCTTGGATTTTATTGTTTTAGATTTTCAATTCTTTGTAAAGTGTGATTGGATTTCTGCCAGTAAGTTTACTTTTTTCTCAATTTTTCTTTTTTGTCTATAAAGGATGATGCTCTGTTTGATTTTGCCTCTAGCACTGATGATTTCATACAGTATGGTGCTATACAGTTTTTTTCTATATATACTAATAACAAGTGATATGTCATCAATATACAAAGTTTGAATTATGATCAAACGACTGTTGTTAACGAAACACAAACCTACATTTATATAATATGTTAGACTTTCTGTGCTACATAATTTAACTTATGTTTCTTAATACATAAATATTAGACTTTGTCCATTCCTTAATTTAACACTAGTTTTCATATTTTGGTGCCATTATAGTTATCGTTAATCAAAGAAAATAAGTGCCTTTCATGCTGATTTCTGGCGCTTATTTCCAAGTAACTTTCCATCAGTTACTCAGTTGAATATTAGTAAATGAAGCAAATAAATGAGTATAATTATACCCCGAAAATATTTTAAGTGTTGTTTGTTAATTAAAGCTATAATTAAGATATGTGAACTATAATTAGGATATTTTCTGGTATAATTGTGATGCGCAGTTTAGACAATTTACGCTTGCGAAATATGTAAGCAATTTTTTCCATTTTATCTCTGGTATTAAGTTGTGTTCTTTACAATTTGCTTAATGTAATGTAGTATTTATGGCAACGGCATTGATTCGGTTTCTCTTAGTGACAGATCAGCGAAACTTCGAGTAAAGTTATTTACATGTAATTCTAAACTAAGAAGGGCATGAAACAAAGAGATCGCTTAGCATTCCTTAATTAAAACGGAAATGTGTGACAAAAGATTACTTTGCAACAGAGGTATACGTGAGCTTTAACTCAAAAGCTAAACGGTATGGTAAATGTTTTGTAAAATAAGATAAAGAATAAGATATTTGTTACAATGTTTACCATATTTGTTAATTAAACATTAAGAAATATATCTAGAATCGTGTTATTTTACTTTTTCTTTATGATAATCTCGGTGTTTTTTGAGTGTTGGGGTTTTTTGTCAGGCCTCGAATTTGTTTGATACATTTTGATTATTCAATCGCGAAATTTAATGGAATTTTTACTAGTAGATTATTTTTAATACACTTTTCTAATCTATCAGCACTTAGAAACTTTATCATTTGTGAATTAAAGATTAATTATACATAAAAGTATATTACTTGGTACGCTAATTTATCATAAAAAAATTAGGTATTATTACGTATACCTTTTGAAAAAATGTTTCTTAAGTATAAACACATTATAACAAATTATATTATCTTCAACCTTATATGCTGGTGATAAAATTAAGGTAAATTTAAAAAATAGTATTCAATTGTGCAAAAGTGTTTTAAATTCTTGGAGATAATGAGAGAAGATTCCCGAAATACAAGAGGAAATGAACAAATCTGTCCGTAAAATAAATTGGAAGGAGTATAAAAGAGTGTTTTTGAAAACTTAGCAGGAACAAATTAGACAGAAGACCAAAACATGCATATGACATGTGACTCATAAGGGAAATCAAGCATTTTGCTGAGGTTATGATTACACTAAAGGTTTATATCGCATGATCATACTGAAAACAAGGTTGTCAACAAGCTATTTTGTCATTACTGTTAATTCTTCTTGTAGCTCCAGTAGAAGTACTAAATTATTTATTACCGTCTAGTGCCATAATTTCAATTTCCTAGAATGTCCAACTCTTAAGTTGCATTTAAACATAGGATATTTGCAAACAAATCGGTGAATTAAATATCTTCCCTCTCAAACAGATATTCCAAGTCAGTGTGTGTTGATGTGTAACAGTTTTGTTCGCTAAGATCGATGGAGTACCCATAGTACCTCTAAAAATTGCACTTGTAAAGGAAAACCTCAGAACAATAGCAGACATCAATAACAGAAACACCTTGGAGAATGTGAAGGTAGTACATGTACCAAACAACACTTCCTCTTCTAAAACGATTTATTCGATGATGCTGAATAGCCTATTAAATGTTTTTCGATCTCTGAAGATGTGTATACTTCCACCATAACTATTCATACAAAATTCCCTTTTTTCTAACTCACAGCTGATGTGTTGATTTCTTCTGTTTCTGGCACCTGAGATAACGTGTTCCATAAAGCAGGCGTTAATGGTCACAGCGTTCTGTCTGTCATGTAGTATATTATCATTATACAGTGTCTTATTCATGGCAAACGTTTGAGGTTTTCAGTGGTTTGATGCCTGTATATGACTATTTCTCTTCTTCTCTCACGTCGGTTCTTTCTCGTTTCTAGGATATTATAATACAGATAGTTATTTTTAGACGATCATTGATGATTACTCAGACACTTGTTCAGGTCTTTTTAAATCTTTTCAAAGTTCTCGAAACGATGCTGTAGAATATACTCCATGGACATACTATTCCTACTTCAACCTTTCTTCAATTTTCTAATTATTTGACCATAGGTAAAGTCATCTGAATATCGTCTACATGATTGTCTGACCTAACATTTTGAGACAGCAACCTTACGTCGTTTAAACTGATGTGCATAGGGCAATATCTTTATTAGATATTGAGTGTACAGCAACAGGATATTTGTACTTTATACTTTTCAGCACTTACTACTTATACTGCATGCAGTACACAATTCCGGTTGGTTTTCTGATCAAAGTTTATATACTTCCTACTGCTAGACTAATTTTCTTATTATCTGTAATTATACATTTTTATTTTGGATTATCCAACGGTAGCTTCAGACTGACTAGCTAAGACAAACAGAAGAAATATTCATCATGGATAAAATATTTGCAATAAAAAAGTTAGGTCATCTAGAAATAATTTTTAAAATTAAATTTCACTTTCAAACTAAATATTTTTTTTAATTCAAGGATCGATATCTTCTTTGCCGTATTAAGAAAAACACCAGGTTTAGTTTAATTATAGATTTCTAAGCTTTTAATCCTTGTGGATATGTTTTGGTTTTCATTTTAAATTAATTTTTTATGCCTTTTAAAAAGGATATTACTGCTATCAATATCTTAATAAAAAATATGCACTTTTTAAAACTATATTCAAACACTATAAATTTTAACTTTAAGAATTACTGTTTTTTAAGTAATGTTCTATATTCAGGAGTAATAGTTCATGAATATAATCTGCCATATGTGAACAAAGAACTACAATAATAAATCAGTATATGTTAGGGGAAAGAAGATTGTAGAAGAAACGGTTTAATGAATTAATGAATTAATTCCTTAAAATTGGTTTTTTTAGATTATTTTATTATTTTTTTTCTAGTAAACGAAATTTTATTTTCAAATGTGCGTTTATACCATATGAATTTAATAAACGAATTATGGTAAACTTAAAAAGAGTACACTGATAAAAGATTATTTGCATATTATTTTTCCCCAAATGTCAGTAATTACTTGTAAAACTTTGTGGAACAGTATTAATTTATCGATGGAATCCAAACCAATATAATAAAACTGGAATTTGAACTTCCATATTTAAAGACAGAGATATGTTTGGATGTAAAGCAATAGATACGATTTCCAGGTTGACTTATAGCTTACTAAATTGTTTCGTAGAACTGCAATTTATTTCGCCTTATAATGTCGTCGTTTGTTATCGAAGAAAGACATAAACCACCATCCTGTTAATATATTTGGCTGTTTCGTCTTCTAGTTATCTTTTTTCTCGATGCTTATATTATACTCCTTTAAAAATCGCGTCCGCGTATTTATAAAAATTCGAGGACATGTTAAATCGTCATGTAGATTCATATATACATGTGAACGTTTATGAACGTTTATGTGTATTTAGACCTGCAATAAATTTCCCTATAACTCAGCTTTAGTTTATATTTGGGGTTTATCATAGGCGTGATACAATTTAATGGCTTTAAAAATTTATTTTAACAATGGTCCCAGAACCTATCGACTTCGGTTTGAAAACTCCCAAACTGTTGGAAAATGAAGAAAGTTTGATATAAAAAAGAGATAACAAGCCTATTATAGTAGCAATACAGACAGAAAAGCTTTATATTTAGGAAAACTATAAAAATCACCAGAACTAAAGCAATAAAACTGTACATACACTGAATTTTAAATATATTTTTACAGAACATTCCTATGAAGACTTAAGATTCGTAAACCAACTAATGGGGTTTTTATAGCTATTCCTTTGTTTTTCCATAATTATTTAAAGAGCTACTATTTGAATTATTAAATTTTTTTTTTAAATAATACTATTTTCCGTTTAGTAAATGTATTTATAGATATGCACATGTTAATATTAAATATATACTAGACCCATTAAATTTATCGATACTATCAAGATATTCTTATTTTCTAAAGATATATTGAGGCTTTGTAAACATGTATAATAATGTACTAATTTTTGCATTTTAGAACACAAATATTTCTAAATACTTATATTTACTGCCGTTTTGCTTTGATAATATCAATACAAAAGCAACTGCTGTTATAAACTCCATTTCGTTAATCAAGTATTTCTTTGCATCAACATGTCACAACAAAGTCAATAACAAAAGTGAATTGTTATTTTGATACTAGAGATGCTGAAGCATTTGAATATTTTCTAGTAATTGTTTTCTAACAAACTTGTCATTATTTATTCTAACAAGACTTACTTCTTGATCCATTCTCGTTTACGAGAAAATTCTGATCTACTCCACTCCTGAAAAAGTGATAACTATATGCCTTGTCTTCAGTTTATCCACTGTTAACGTATGATTAAATTAATTCTCGATATTATAAAGAAATAATTTGTAACTTTTCGTTTAATTTATTCAATGGTAAATTTCTTTAATACATGAATTTTAAAAAGATGAATAAAATTCATAGGTTATTATTTTAAAAATGTTTGATATTCGTAATTTAATTTTCGAGAATGCCTATAATGTAATCAGGAAATGGGATGTATTTGTTGACTATTATAAACATTACAGTATTAAAGAGAAGCGTCAGAGTCTCCATAATTGAATGGTCATCACACTATAAATACTATGATCAAGATATCATGAGTTCGATAGCAAAGATATAATTTAAAATGAGTGTAAATATTTGTTTAATTCATTTATATATGTTCTACTTTATTTTGTGTTCTATGAAATTCTGGACCTTTCCTTAGTTTGCCAGAAAAGTGTTCTGGGAGTAGCATATAGTATGTCATATAATTGGATCAGTACAATTTTTAATTTTCCAGAATTGTAACATACCCTATGAAACTGGTAAAAAATGGTTTGTTTTTTTGTCTGAGAATTATCTGGTACAAGCTCAATAATTTGTTTATCTTCATACCCCTCTAAAGTATCCCGATAATGAGAATGCAGTTTAGAATCACGTTGATTTCATTTAGAAAGATAATTCAAAGTTTTCATAGCTACGTCGAAACTATCGTCGATTTTGCGATTTTCAGTCTGCAGTTTTGGAAACCTAGAAAACTTAAAAGTAATAAAAGATTTAAATCTTGCTATTATTTTTAATATGTTTTCATTCTTATGGATGTTTTCACTCAGATCGCAAACGTAATTGCATTTAGTTTAAACGAATTAACATTTAAGTTGGATTTTAATTATTATTTCAACTAGCATATAGCCCGTCATAAGACGGGATAAGTAAAATTTTTAATTTTCTAGAATTGTAAATTACATTATGAGGAAGGTAAAAAATGGTTTGTATTTTGGCTCAGAATTATCTAGTACACGCTCAATAATTTGTTTATCTTCATACTCATCTGAAGTCTTCCTGTACTGTGAATGCAGTTTAGAATCATGTTGAATTCATTTAGAAAGATAATTCAGATTATTAAAGATATTTCAGATTGGTTTTCTTAGCTACGTCTAACTTATCTTTAAGTTCTTCCCAATTTTTTCCACAGTAAAAAATGGAGGTAATAGAGGTAATAGAGGTAAAGAAATGAAATTATCATTTCCACTACAGCCTGTAGGTAGATAGAATTTGTTGTTAATACCGGTGATAAAACTTTCATTTCAACAAAAAATAATCGATCATTAAATTAAAAATTATTGCATATGTACCTAATCTATATTTTAACGTTTGTTTAACGGGTGACAGCGGTTAATCTCTGTTTAAGAGGAGAATTGCATCCCACCATTGGTTGGCGCCTTGGATTAACCGCGGTTAAGATTTAAACGACTTTGATGAGACCAAACCTAAGCCAAATATAAAAGAAAATTATTTATGTAATACCTAAATTCAGTGAAAACACTTATAAAAATAATTCAGACGATATTTAAATAATTTAAAATAAGAAATGATTAAATGAGATGGTTAAAGAAATGAAGTTATAATGCTAGAAAAATGTTATTTTTCCCTATCTATTATGGGATAAACTTAATAGCTTGCTCTTAGCAGGTTAAAATAGAACCATTTTTTTTATATTAACCATCATTTTTAAAATGTAAAGAATTAGTATTACATAAGCCTTGAGAAAACAGGAGTTTTAAATTTGTGTTCTTATTATTCTTAAAATGTCATTTAGTCTCCACCATATTACGAAAGGATGACAGCTTAGCTCTTTATTTGATAGGTCTTTTAGTAGAATAAAAATAATAGCCTCTTTTCACAGTGATTTACTTTATCAATAGGAGTCTACTTAGTCTTTTAAAGAAGAAATTAATAGTATAAATATGAAGCAGACTTTTGATAGTTTAGACACTAGATAGTGCCAAAGAAAAAGCAGCACTACACATATTTCCAATTTTATTGCTCTGTAGGCCAATCTGCAATATCCCCCTAATTATTTCTTGTCTTAATTTGTTATTTTGGCATGAAATCACTAAGCTTCACACATGTGGGATATGAGTGAACTAAATTAATCGTATGTAACCAGAAAGGCATTGAAATTTTTAAAATGTGAAAGAATTACTGTTAGTCTCAAAGACTTAAGCCTTCAGAAAACAGGAGTTTAAAATTTTTATTCTTACTATATTTAAAATGATGGTTAATATAAAATAATTATAATGATGGTTAAAATAGAATAGCAGGTTAACCCTTTAATGAACGGTGGTTTTGCAGCGAATCCACCTGTTAAAAGTTTATTTTTCGTACTTTTTAAAGACATATGAATGATTTTTTTTAAATGTTCTATGTTTATGAAATTTCATACTTACAGTAGATAAAAACACTACACTTAATTCCTTTTTCCATTTGAAATATGCATTTTTAAATTTGCTTTACCCAGAAAATTCAGAAATTCGATTTATCTTCCTTGTGAACCCAAATACCTATATTATTCAAATAACACTTAAAAACTGTTTAGCTATTTTTATATTCTACACTTTTAATGATAATTATTCATTGCACTCCCACCTTAATGAAAATTTTAAAATAGGTGTTATCTTCACACAGTACAAAGGAATGGTTTTGCATTTAAACCAGGTCTCTAACATTTTTTCCTTCCAATGAATGCACATTTTTTTCATATATTTTACATTTATAAGGCTCATGGGTAACATTTATAAACTAAATTTATTAAATCCTAAAAAATGTATATTAATGTCCTTTAAAGGGTTAAAGGAATGACGTCGTAATGCTAGAAAGAAATGTTATTTTTACCTATTTATTATGTGACAAATTGATACATTTAATCGCCTGCTCTTAACCGGGGAAAATAGGTCTTGAAATAATGGCATTAAATGAAAGAAAAGGGAGGAAGGGGTAGATTTCGAAAGCTGCTACCCAATATGGATGCCTCTATCCAGTCCAGGTACTACCGCTTCATAAATTCGAGGACAGATGGACAAATAACATAAGCTATTATTATATAGCGGATATTCATCATTTCTCTGCGTTGCGCAGTAAAATTTTCATCACTGTCCCAGACAGATTTCTGCAACTTTCCAGGCTGCTATAAAAGCTAAAGGTATCTCAGTCGCAGAGAGTTCGGATTTTAGAGTTGTGCAAAGCTTGCAATTGTACTTCGCTCTTTGAGTTGAGTTAATAAATTAGATTAGCTCTACTTCATGTATGTGTTATTGTGTTTTGCATTACGCCCTTACGTGACAATATATATCAACAATGACGGGAGAGGAAATTCTCGATGAAATAAATTCCTGTTTAAATTTTAATTGTACCTATTTAAATTATCTTATCAGAGTACAAATTAAACATTTTATCAAAAAGCGATTCAAATCTGGAGAATCAATGTAGTTAAAGAGTGAACTGAAGTAAAAGCGGAGACAAAAGTTGACATCTGAAACAGAGTATTTAAATAAATTAAAAGTCCATTAAAATGGTGTGAAAATTCCAGGAACTGAATTAATTGTATGCCGTTTAATACCTTCCGTTGTATCGGCTTGAATATACAGGTAGTTGATTGTTATTACCTTGTAAATTAAAGTTTTGTATTTTTCAAAAGTTTAATTTAACAGTTTTTGCCTTGCAGACAATTTTCAAGCATCGATTTATACTCATTAATATAATTTATTTTCACTAAAACGGTTAAGGGAACAAAATGCCTAAAATTGGTGACAATATCGAAAACAAATTTTATTAGCACAATTATTTAGGCTCAACTTTTTACACATACATGGAAAATCTGAAAAGTGTATCTACAATGTTTTAAAATGTCTTTTGCATTTATAATGAAGTCAAGAAGTTAAATTTCGGTACTTTTAATATAGTTGTAGAAATCTTTTTTACTAGAAATAAAACTAAAGATGTTATTAAATCATTTAAATTTTTTGTTTAATGACACTGATTAAATTATTCTGATGGTTATAAGGAACTGTCTTTGATTGTTTCTAAATGGAAACTGCAGGATTTTGCAGTCTACAGGTATTTTTTAAATGACCTTTTCCACTTGTATGTTTTTATTCAATTACACGCATTCAAAATACTAAGATTTTTTCTGTTTTAAAAATACAATTTTAATTATGTTACAATGTTTTCTAGAATTCATAGAATGAAACATTGCATAAAGCTCACATTAGGATTTATTGGTAATTTGTTTTCTAAATCTTAAGACTAGAGAATTTGTTGTGTACTCTAATTTGGAGTTTACTAATATGATTCTAAAAATGCATATTTCTTTTAATTGAAATTATGTGCTTAAAATATCTAACATATGCTTTGGTTGTATATCGGTATTATAAATACATAGATAATTTATATATTATTTAGATTAAATAGACTATTTTTTTTAAATGAGAACTTTAAATGATGTTTTTACATGTTTAATTTCTTCTATTTTCTGTTTATAAAATGCTAAGATATTATTTTAAATTTTAGATAGAGGTTTCAGCTTTTTTGTGGCTTATCTTAATTATGACTATAATAAATTTCTCACGGATTTCGTAAATTTTAATTTTATTTTATTAATAAAATTATGTACACAATCGTTAGACTTCACATTTATTTTTTTTCTATACGTATCACAGAAAGGTTTTTTTTATTTCTAATATAAGTCCTAGCTAAAATTTCTAGCGCTGTCTTTTGTAATACATTTTAAATATTGGAAATAAAATTGAGGTATAATTATTTAAAAAAATATATATTTAATATTTTTAATTTTTAAAGTATTTAAAATTTAATAGTAAAATTTAATATTTAAAATATTTAAAAAATATTTAAAATTTAATATTAAAATTTAATATTTAAAATATTTAAAATATCGAAAATATTTAAAATTGTAGAAGCACATTTTAAATTGGTTAATTCAATGATTTTTTATGTCTTTAATTAAATATGCAGTTTATATTATTGTTTTCAAAATATATTAAAGTTAAATATTTTAGTGTATTCCATTCACTAATTTTATCATAACTTTAAAATGTAATAGGCCCTCTTAACCCCTTAACAGTTTCATTTTTTTCACGAATTCGATCCAAAACATGTCACATTAGTTAATTGCATATTTTTGTTCACTTTACACTTGAAAGATGGAAAATGTAATTAAAAGTAATATTTCTAATTATTTTAAGCATGTATAACTTCTTTTTTTACATGAAATAAAATAATGTGTTTCCTTAATAAATAAAATAATAATTGTTGGAAGTCTTTTCTGTCTCAAGTTCGCCAGACAGGGAAGCTACGTTTAGTTTTGTATATAAAAAATACAAATATTTTCTATTACAATTACTACACAATTATTTTAGAATGCAAAGGCTATAAGTACACTTACTTAACCTATTTTTTTAAAGATCAGATTTAGTCTGACGTCACACTTCAGGATAGAAATTGATAGTTTTATTTTTAATTCTTTGCCGCTGTCATTTTTCTTCAGTGAACACACATGCACTGGTTTGCAGGTCTTAGTTTTTTTTGTCTGAAATATCTATCAGAAAGCCAGTGCTTTTAAACTAAACAGAATCCACTTCGAAAACTAACATCTTGTGGACATCTATACGACTTATTTGATATTAAAAATACTAAATACTAAATAAAAAACTAAAAAATAATACTAAATACAAAAAACTGCTAAAACAGTGAGAACAACAAAAAAATCAGATTGCCCGTTTGCAGTACGGGCAAATCATTAAAGGCACGGTAACCACACCCATATTGCGTACGTGTAAAACAGGCAAGGGGTTAAAAGCCTCTTTCTGAAATGCCAAGTCTCATTAAAAGTCATATAAAACTTATTTTATTCATTTCAGTCATAACAAAGAAGAACATTTTCAGATCCATACAGATCTTAAACGGTTTAGATTATTATTTATTTCGCGTTAAAACATAATTCCTATTCATTTAATTTGACTCAAAGCCTAGAACGAGGTTATGTTTTATACAGTATCGTGATAAATTTTTTCCGAATCTTTCACCTTAATATTCACATAATTTTGCTTACAAATAGGGATTTTATAACCTACACTAGAAACAAGTGAATGTTAGATTCTACATATTGATCCCTGCATACAATAAAGGAAATTTATGGTCTAATCTTCCATATGAAATAAGAACAAATTTTATGCTTTAGAAAATTATCTATAATATATAAAGATTTAGATGATTAGTATATGCTTTACAGACATTCAGTATAAATTACCATTCGAATATATTTAAAGAAATATAATTTTAAATTGATTACATTAATTAAATATTCTCCTAATTTTTAGTGTTTGAAAATGGTATCCATAAATTCAACCTCTGACCACACATTTGGTTGTAAATTTATTTTTAGAAAACTTATTACCCAAATTGCAAGAATTCAGGTAACAAAATGACAACTAAAAAGAGGTTAAAATTAACAAATAAAGGTTTTAATAATCGTTTATATTAAAATATTAAATATTATGTAGAATCTGTGTTAAGCATAATTTTTTTGGGAGGATCTGGATCACGTTTAAAATATAAGAATGCAGCGATAAAAATACCTCTCAATTTTGACAGTAATGTCACTACCAACTGATGTCTTGAGGTAAGGATAAGAGCAGTAGTTTATAATCTAAATTATATATATATATATATATATATATATATATATATATATATATATATATATATATATATATATATATATATATATATATATATATACATATATATATATATACATATATATATATACATATATATATATATATATATATACATATATATATATATATATATATATATATATATATATATATATATATATATATATACATATATACATATATACATATATATATATACATATTTACATATATATATATATATATATATATATATATATATATATATATATATATATATATATATATATATATATATATATATATATATATATATATATATATATATACATATATATATATATATATATATATATATATATATATATATATATATATATATATATATATATATATATATATATATATATATATATATATATATATATATATATATATATATATATATATATATATAGATATATATATATATATATATATATATATATATATAGATACGAATATATTAGCATATTATATTTATATAGAATTTTTATATAGTAGATATAAAAATATTTGATAAGTGGCTTAGATGCGGCATAGATTTTTTTTTAAATCTTAGACATGATTTTTTTTTAAATTTTAAAAAAAGACAAAACCATACTGGTTTTCTTTAATAATGTCAAATTTATTTGCAATTGGCTGTAAATACTGAGTAATAGAGGCATCTAATTTGATAATAGAAATAATAACTTTCTATTATTTCGCTGTATGTTTTCAAAATGTAAAATTGTACTTATAAATAGTGAAGCTTGGTTGAAAAAAATCGATAATAGCCTTGCAGCACATATGTTGTGTTGGATAGTTGGTGTATATCCTCAAATATTGTCTACATCCATTTAATAGCCTGGATATACAATTACATGAGTAACAATACGACATATAGAGAACGATATATAGAGATATATAGAGAAAACGTCAATTATAATAGAAAGAGCAGCAAAGTTTGTTTTTTAAAAAAATAGTATGTACAGCATGTATCTGGTCATCCAAACAACTTGAAGATCTGAGGAATGGGAAGAGAAAGACTGATGTAAATAACACAGAATCAAATCAATTTACCTCTTTTTTAGTTATTTGAATTCAAATAATTAATTTTAGTTTTCCTGAAAGCACCTCTAGATTTGTTGGTACATGTTTTTCGCCTAGCTATGTATTATTATGAATTAATAATATATCCCATCATAATAAAACCCAATAGATAGATATCCATGGATATAAAGTGAATTTCCTAAGTGTATTTTAGCTACATTATTAAATTGTTTTATTTCTCTCTCGCTTAATTATTTTTCTATACTGGCTTGTAATTTTTGCTTAAAAAACCAGCCGAATTTCGTCATTCCTCAAAATTTTAAGACGTAAGTCAAGATACCATTGCATACTATAGACAGTATATCTTTAGCACATTTACAATAATGAACATAATAATTGAAATTATGCCGGTTCTGTCATTAAAATGAAATTAAAAATGTTTTATTTTATTAAATAATTTGTTAATAATAATAAATATGTAATTTGTATATAATAATAACATGTTTAATAATATCTTAACAGAAATCAATCGATATTTATTGATTACACATACCATATCTCAAACTTTCTTTTAAATGCGTAAGACTAAAACTAAGAAAGTAGACATTATGACACAATTACAGACATTTTGTGGTATAGAGATTGTATTTATTATAATTATTTCCCTTTCTTGGGTTTAATTTAAATTCAGTATATTTTACCTACGCAATGAGCTAATTTAAAAAGTTATACATGAAATAATGAATAGTTTTGACACACATCAAATACAAAATAGTTATAAAGGTTTATTAGATAGGTTTGTATCAAAAGTTTATAGTTATAAGTACTGAAAATATATTTTATAATTTATTTTATTAGCTTATTTGCCTTCATTATCTTTTCTAAACAAACGATAAAGAACGAATTCATAAATATGACTGTATATTTATTTATAATATGACATTTCAGTAAAATCATAAAAAGATATTTTATTGTTTTATTTTATGTATAGGAGGACTTACGATTTGTTAATTGCAACATAGAAACACTAAATAATTGTTTTTTAAATTATATGATAGGGAATTCTTTTTTTGTTAACATACCTATTAAAATACTGAAATATTCTGTTTTGTAATATAGAGATAAAAATTTGATTAGTTTTTATAATAGATATATTTTTAATTACACTTGCACCACCGTAATCCTAGTAATAATAAGGTTCTTAATGTTAGGATATTTAACTATAAACGGAAAATAATTTGTTTTGAATCTAGTGCAAGATATAAATATCAAGTACTTAGTTTTAAGAGATACAAGAAAAGGAGAAAATTACAAGACAGTTAAAATGTTCGGTCACTGAAAAGCATATTGTGAGTTCTGAAATTAGTTCTAAAATGATAAACTAAACAAATAAAAATGCTTCAGGAAACTTATATCTCTGATGTATTCTGATTAGAAATATTCATTAATCTCTTTCCTTTTCAACTAGGGAATCATTTTATCTGGAGAGCCGTTTAAAAAGATTGAAGATGATTTTTAATATTCATCATATTCCCTTTGGAAAAATTCCAGTGGCTGCATAAATTGATAATTTATTAAGAATTTTGAGAAATTTGAAAAAAGGCAGAAAGAACTGATTAATCAAGGGTAAGCATAATTTAAGATAATATTTATTTATATATTTATAGTTTATGTAATATCTATTCATTATTTCAGTATCTAATACTGATTTTTATAATTTATATTTTAATATTTAGTTCAAGTCTCAGTCTAAAGCAGTTGATTGGAAGGAACAATAGAAAATAATAAAAATAATAAAACCATTCTCTAACATAAAATTTCGAATAAAAATATATTTCCATTCTTATGTTATTTTGTTACAAATTTAAAATAGACACATAAAGTATATTTACGTAAAGTATGTTGAAAATTTAAGAAGCTTAAAAATTAATAATGTAAGGAAAATTTAATTATGTAACACATAAACATAAGAAATGAATATACGTAAGCGAAATGTCTTGAAATCTATAATTAAAAGCATTTCGTCTCTTTGATTAAATGAAACGTTTCTGTCAATCTACACTTAAAAGCCGTAAATTAATAACTTTTATAATTTATTTTTTTATTAAATAGTGTAGAAATTCCTTCATTTTTGTGATCATTCTGAGTATTTTTCATATTTTACGGTAAGTAGCAAGAATAAGTGTATTTCAAACGATCGTGAGTCACTTTAACCTATTTTCTCTCTTGAAATTCTTTAAAACTTTATCCGCATTTCTCCCGCCAAAAAAGTAACTGAATCTGATTTTTGAATAGAAAAAAAGGCAAAGTTCCCTTGAATCTTTTTGTGAGAAAAACATCAATTTTTGCATCCCTTCACTCTCGCTCGTAGTTTTATAATAAAGTTAAAGCCACATTTGAGGTGTCTATTAAGTCTTCAAAAGTTTTTCTGTTTTTCACTTGTTATGTAGTACAGAGCAAGCAATTTTGAAAACTTTGATCCCATTGTTTCTTCCACATTTCATATGGAACTGAAGTTTTAGAGACTTAAATTATTTGCTTTACATATCATGTTTTCTCATAAAATGTTTATCTCGGATTTCATATTTTGTAGTTCTGTGAGGGCTTTTTTAATATCTATTCCCCAAAACTTTAAAAGTTTTATCTTCAAGTATAAAAGTTTATTTATTACGATTATAAAACATATTAATTATTGTCATTTTGTATTTATATTTAGAATTTTTTGTAATAAAATATAAAATGTTTACACGCTTTTTAAATTTTCAACATACTTTACGTATATATATTTTATATGTCTATTTTAAATTATGTATGCTGAAAGGCATTGCAATCCAATTACATTTACGCAAGAAATTGTAGTATGCATGTAAAATATACCTTGAAAATATGCCTTGATAACAATTGAAAATTTTGCATTTTAAAACAGAGGGTGAGATAAACAACACATTATATGAAACTACCGTTAGCCCATAATTTAAGGCTCCATTTTGATTTCCCTACTGAAAAAGAATTAACAGAAGGTAATTTGTCAGTAGGAACTACGCAGAGTCCCGTTAGAATAACATCGCATTTTCTAAAACACACATTCGAAGAATTTGATAAGTCAAAAAGTATGCCAAAACTATTATACATTAAAAAAAGTTTCGATACATAAAATTTTCATATAGTACGATGCCATGATGTCTGAAAACTTCGATGCATTTTTTTCAACATTTGAAACGACACAACATTTATACTGAAAGAAATAATATACATCATATATAGTATTTCTATGTAATTTAAATTTTGATGTTTTTTATCTAAGATTTCATATTTAATAATTTATGCGATGAATTCTTTATACACATTTTTAATAGAATTATAAATTTTGTGGTCCACTAGAAGTTTACACATATATATGTTAGGATTGTGCACCATTTTAATTACTTTCATTGTATTTTTAAATTATAAATTTTTAGATTTAAAAATTTCAATGTTTCATGCTTTTATCATATTTCTAATTTATTTCAAAATATACATATTTCATATGTGTGTTTTATATAATGTATTTTGTAAAATAAATTTGTAACTACTGTACGCAAAAAAAGTAATTTAAGAGCAAAATAAGCATCCATATATTAGTTTGAATATTATATTTTTTAAAACAAATACAAGGGCTTAAATAAAATCTTCTTATAAAATTTCTGTTTATCTACTTATGAAATATTATAGTAATATTTTTTTAGATTTTATTTTCATTTTTATCTTAATAATCGATCTTAGTAGTTCTCCCATTTTAAAGAAAATGGACCGAATAAGAATCACACTATCGTCAGTCATATTTTAACCTCTTCTTCTCTTGAACGTCTTTAAAGTTCCTTCCGTTTTTCCCCTCAAAAGAAAAAAATAACAAAATCTAATTTCTCAGAAGGAAATAAGCAAAGTTCCGCTGGAGCTTTTGTGAAATATCATTGCTTCTTCTAAGTCACATATTGGTATTTTTTAATAAAGTTGAAGAGTGTTAGAACTATTAAATCTTCAAACATTTTCATTAAAAAATATTTTTTATGTAGTAAACTGCAAACATTTCCGCTAACTCTGATACCATTACTTTTGCGGTGTCTCAAATGATTAGTAAATTAAAATATTTGCACTTGTTACAAACTTAAATTTTTTCTTTTAGCTTTTACGTGATTTAGATTGTCTGTAGAATGTCTTGCAAACTACTTCTAACACTCTCAAAAATTTTGTGTTTAGATATAAGAACATGTACTTTATGAATGTACAGAAATTTTCGGAATATCATTATATTTTTAAATTTACATTTTTAGCATTAAAATTTAGAATGTTTTTTGTTTTTTTTTTATTTTCAATCTAATTGGTGTATAATTATTTAAGTATGTATTTAAAATTTTGTATATTGTAGACATATTGTATTGCCTATTATAAAGAAAAGAAATTGTATTCCTTAGTCTAAAATATATTATTTAATCTTCAGCTGAAGATTGTTGTATTTTATTTTGCATTTTAAAACATAATTTAAATTAAATAACTCATTAAAAATTTCTTTCTAAGTATTACGTTACATATTTTTAATGAAAACTAAATATCTAAATATATGTCAGCAGTAAACACATATGCAAATATTCTTCAAATTTATTAAATCATCTCTAACGAATAATATATTTTGAAATTTCTATTAATCCATTGATTTTAAATATTATTTTGTGCTAATACTTTTTGATATTTCACTGATAAATGACCCTTTAATAAAAATACGTTTAGTTCAGGAAAATTATATATGTTCCTTGCTTTGTGTTTTCACTACTAAGTTTAAAATTCTAAAAGATTTTTAACAATCCAGACAGTTGGTAGATACATAAACATAATGTTTTCCATGAAAGTCATTAAAATTTTGCATTATTTTATAAAAGAAATTATTTTACCGTTTTCGAATTTATGTGTAATTCTCTCTATTTATGTTGTTTCTTTTTAACCACGAAGCAGAAAACTATGCTACTACTTTTAGTGACGTAAGACAATATTTCATTGTCTTTCTTTTTGGGAATTTACTGACCATTCATTCGTGATTACATAGAATGTTATGATCAAAAAGTTTACATCATTTATGTATCATATTTCTGGTGTTTCTTTGGAGACGGAAACAATTCATTCTCCATTATTGGATAAAAAAAGATCCAAGAAAGGGGACATTGATATATCAACATTATTAAAAATAAGTGACTTAATGTAGAATGCTTGATCCAACATATTACTTACGGATTTTATAAATGTAATCTATAACAACATGAAAATGATTTATGTTTATAAGAACAGACATATTTATGCATTCATATATGTTTGTCTGTATTTATATGTTTCTTCTTTTTACAAATTTCTTGGTGTGCTAGATGTTCACCAAATTTTTCACGATGATTGTTTGAAACTTTAAAGCATTAGCGTTAATATTAAAATATTTTATAACCGCCTTGTATCCTTATTTTATTACTTCGGGGATAGAGAATAGGCCATTTAGAGGTAGATGATAGCTCAATAGTGTTATTTTATCACTCAATAATGTCTATAAATATTTTCCTTAAACTCGGGAAAAGTATATATATATCGTAAAAACTGTCTATACTAGTTCTGTAGGTACCTAAAAAGTATTATTACAGACCGTTCAAGTATTTGCTTATCCTATATCTATTTAGTAATGTGTATCTAATTTAATTTAAGTTATTTTCATTTTAAATGTAAACACCTCAATTACAAAATAGCATAAAGTCTTGGGAAATGTATCCTTTTAGTGATATTAGGCTTTTTTATGGTTGTCAGAATCTACTTAAAATTCAGTTATTATTCTAGATAGTAATCTGTCATGTTTGTGCACTGAATTTGAGAGAGGTGTGTCATACATAATGAATATTTCTTGAACAAGAGAATCACAGTGGGTTCTATATTATATATACACAAGAAATTGTTTTCCGTAGTGTAAAATATGTTCTGTTATCTTTCGCTAATGATTGTTGTATATTTTTACATTTTAATGCATTATTTAAATCAAATAACTGATTATAAAATATACTTTCTTAG
>CM063502.1:91000747-91020747 GCA_032207245.1 Pardosa pseudoannulata
CAAAAGACGAAATTTCTTTATTTTTTGCGAAGAAAATATCAAGCAATATGGAATTGCAAGAAAAAATTTAAACTGTAACTCAAGAATAGTGAATTTCCGATCTGTTTAACACTTTGACTGCCATGGCTATCATATATGATATCCAGTGATATTTTCGTTGAGACACTGGCTATCCGATATGATAGCCATGGCGTTTTAACACTTCAGGCCATGGCTATCAAAGATGTTATCAGTTACATGAAAATCGCATTGGAGTTTGATTGTTGGTCTCCCTACGATGTGTTAGGTATACGTGGTTTGCGCAAATTGGTATATGTGACGATTTTATGAGCTAAGTTTTATGAAAAATTAAATATTTGGAACATGCAACAAAAAAGGGAATATATATAAATAGAGAGAGTTTGTTTTAAAATATTGTTTGTTTTGAAATATTGTTTTTATATATAGTTTTATGTTGAAAATATACAAATTACACAAAAAAAAGTTTGGCCCCTTTGTAAACATTTGCAATTTTGGCTTGGCAGTCAAAGTGTTAATAAGCATGAAGGCTTGTAATACCAGCAAAATTTTAATACCAATAAAATCGTTTTACACGTAAATTTGAAAATATACTGCTAAATATTATAGGTATAATACCAGTAAATTTTAAATAAACCACCGGTAATTTTTAAATAGAAAATATATCTTGTAACGTTTTTATGTACAACATTCGTACTGATTATCTATTTATAAGTGTTAAAAGGTCTGAATTTCGAATAGTGTGACCTCCTACAGCTCCAAAGATTTAGAGCAGGTATACACACAATATATATGTATACTTATCTATCTATATATGTGCGTGTCTGTAACAAGGCGAAAGTGCATAAAAAGTAATATTATTAGAAGATGATTTTAATATATATAACTCCTTGGTGATGTAGATGAATTAATGATAAATAAAGTAAATTCACAAGACAGAAACAAATTCGATCATTCGTGCCCAAATATTTTCTATTCCTTGGTGAGTTAGCCATTGTTTAACCACCAATGCCACAGCTATGTAAAAACAAGAAGGAGGGAAAATTTCTCATTTGTCCTAATATAGACTTCTTAAAAATAATGATTAGGTTTTGACACATTTATATTAAATTGTATTATAATAATTATGGTATTTTTAGCATTATACGACATAAATTCAATAAAAAGGCTGCTATACACTTTTTTACAAGGAAAAATGTGTAGTTGATAACAATACTTTCAGATTGTCAAAAGAGAAATGGAACAATCATATGCAATAGCAATGTACATGATTCCTTTTAAAATAATAATATTTTAAAATTTACACCAAATATCATAATAAAGGAATTCTTTTAAAATTATAAAATTTGTTCCGTGGTTATGAGAAAAGATTCTAGAGAAATCGAAACTGATTTATTAATAAATGTAGAATGAACATCAGTATGTTATGTGATAGAAATTTGGAGCATCTATGTAAATGAGAGAATTTCAATAAAAGCACATATTTTTTTCCTATATATGGATGAAAGAGTGTGTAATGAATAACGGTAACTCAGTATAACACCCTTATAGCAATGCCATAAACATTTTAATTTGTTTTCATAGAAGCATAAAAATCATTAAAATATTTAAAAATCATAAATCACATTATTTTGTGTTAGAATAATGAAAATTGGAATAATTGGAAAATTGGAATAATATAAGAAAATATTTCACTGTAACTGCACATGATTCAGATAGAGTGGGCATCAATTGCATGATATTCATTACAGAGTTCAAAATTATGTGTTAAATTCCAGTACTACAAAAGGTCAATCTTATTCCATTAAGAAGGGATATAATAGTGCTATACATACTATTGGTTCGTTATAAATTAAAATATTAATGCTATAATTATATGGAGTGGCATAAGTAGATTATCTACATAAAAGCATACATATCCATAAAAAATTTAAATCACAAATCATACTACAATTTAATAGAACAATAAAAATCTGGTTTAGATCTACTAGAAAATATTATTGTGATTTAAAATGATATAGGGGATTTTGGAGTGTACATTAAAATCTTGATGTAACAGAATATTTTTTTAGGTGCAGATAAAAATATTTTATGAAATTTCTATGTTTTCTAAGAATGGAATTTCATTTTAAGCTAAGGTATATAACAATCCTAAGCACAATATACAAAATCTACAAGAGTATTAGCTGTTTTTCATAATTTTGTCAGTGAAATCGACTTTACGATTTTTCCAACTCTTGTAAATTTTCAGCCGGTACATCGACTGAAATCAATTCAACTTTTGCTCTTATTTTGAAAAGACAGCTTTTGCTCCTCATTCAGTATTGTGTATACATGAAAACAATTGCTTATAAAGAAAGTTTTCATTTTTATAAATAACCTATTTTGATGCTTAAAATGACAGCTAACAATGAATAAAGCAGGTTGTAATATTCAAAGTTGTTTGTTTAAATGTGTCTGTTTTGTTCTGTGCATCTTATAATTTAAATTTAAAATATTTATCAATATATGTTGATCAGAAATGACACGGGAATTAATCAGTAATTATGTGTAAAATTACGGTCTTATGTACTAATTAAAATAAAAAAATATCATGGATTTCTTTAATGTAAAAATTTAAGAAGATTAACCCTCTGACTGCTCAATTTTTAATCCAAGATCTCTTTAAAAATTGCTTATTTTTTGCATAGTTTAAGTATATCTATCTATCTATCTATCTATCTATCTATCTATATAATCTATATATATAATCATATATATATAAATATATATATATATATATATATATATATATATATATATATATATATATATATCTATATATCATATATATATATACAATATATATATATATATACAAATAACTATATATCTATATATATATATATATATATATATATATATATATATATATATATATATATATATATATATATATAAATATATATATCCATATATTATATAATATATATCCATATATAGATATATATATATATATATAATATATATAATAAGATATATATATATATATATATTTATATAAATATATATATGTATATATTTATATATATATTAATATATATATATATAAATATATATATATATATATATATATATTTATATATATATATATATATATATATATGTATATATCCATATATATTATATATATATATATATATATATATATATATATATATATATATATATATATATATATATATATATATATATATATATATATATATATATATATATATATATATATATATATATATATATATATATATATATATATATATATATATATATATATATATATATATATATGTATATATATATATATATATACATATATATACACACATATATATATATATATATATTGGAGAATTGAAATACTAATTCTTTTCTAGAAAAGATTTTTTTATATTGACTTTTATCATGAGAAAATAAGCTTTCAGAAAAACTAATTTCAGATGTTATCACATAAAACATTTATTTTATAATAAATTTCAACTTTAACATAGTTTCTATTTATAACATATTATCTATCATTCTGTTATCTAATATAACTATAATAGTTCTTGTCATATAATTCTATTTACCTAATTAAATGTCTAATACTGTGTATAATTTGTTCCACTGGTTAAACAGTGAAAAGGCTGAATGTGCTTTTTAATAAAGGAAGAAAAACACATGCCCGCGAAAATCGCGGGGTGAGCAAATTTTGCTACATTTGAATTTGCTACATTTGCCCGTGGAAATAGCGGGATGAGCAGTCAGAGGGTTAATAAGTCCTCCATATGAAATAATCATATAGAGTGGTGGAAGTAAATTAACCATGGACGATGGCGATGAATTAAATTACGCAAAGAAACGAATTCATGCAGATCCTGAATTTTGGAGCATTACACAAACAGAGAAACGTTAATGTTATGATATGCGGATAAATAGAAGGCGTTGTGGGAAGAAATTGTGTAATCGATATCACTTTAAATAGTATAAATAGATCACAAGTGTCTTGAGTCAAAATTAATACCGCAAGTAAATAAACCGTCCAGGAAAGCGACACTTTAATATTTTAATAAGACAGATATATATATTTTCCATATATCAGTTCAACGTATAAATAGTTTTCGGAACATGACTCTCAGTTACTTTAATGAGCAGTAAATCCCTGACCTAATTCTCGTTATAAAAAACTTAAGGGATGATAGGAGCAACTGGTTTCTGGAAAAACAGTTTGTTAAGTATTATTAATAGAATAATTTACTTAATTATTTTATCACATCATCATGATAAAATAATGTTTGCTTAGTTTTATATAACGCCCTTGTCAGGTTCTAATTGCAGACATATTTCTATAGATATAATTGTGAGCAATACAAAAATTAATTTTCACATGCTTCAGTATTTATAAATTGTTCTAAATCATAAAGTATTCATTTATGGGTATTGTAATAAATTTACTCGAATTATCTATATTATCATACACTATTCATCAGTATAACAATGAAAGTAATCAAAAATCATTCCTATATTCATATGTATGTATATATATATATATATATATATATATATATATATATATATATATATATATATATATATATATATATATATATGTGTGTGTGTGTGTGTGTGTGTGTGTGTGTGTGTGCTGGGGTTGCTTTCTTTGTTCTATTAATAAACGGTACTTCTCTTTGTACGTAGCATTTCTTTACCAGTAGTCACTATGGTAAAGAAAATTATTAACATTCATGATCATTTCCTTTGGAAGATTTGTAAGATGATTTCCTTAATTTTTTTAGATGAAACTTTTCTTGTCAATGTATACGCATCTCATATCTTAATTTGAGATCTTTTAAGGTTAATTTGAAAGGTACAGTAAAGCAAAGTTGAAGAGCCTTTTTAATCTTTTTGGCGTTATTGAATTTATTACATAAAAATTAATTGCATAATTTATATGTGAGATTTTGAGAGTTAATCACATGTATTTAATTTAAACTCTTTGTTATATTATATAGTTTCTTTAATGGTACAAAACAGCTTGCTGCTTTATTTACTACAAGATTTCGCAATCCTTGTTTTCTTAAGATAAAATATATAAAACGGTGGTATATATTTTTTGCTAAATGCGAATTTAAATTGTTAAATATATTTGTAATTTAAAAGCATTAACATTTAACATTCCTTGAATTAAGTTACAACAATGACATACTTATATATAGTGGAATGACAAATTACTGTTATACTTTAAAGGATTAAAAAGTAAGACTAAACCACTAAAAATTATGTTATTGAAAATAAATAATTTTTCCGCACTGTGAATTAAATAATCTAAGATTTGTATTGAAATCAATGTTAGTAAGAAATAAAGTTAAAAACCGGTATAATATTTTTCAAAATAAGTTTGTAAAATTAATCAAATATAGAAAAACATGTTCATTAAAATATGGTCAAATTTTAGAAGTATATTTAATATTTTTTATGCATAGAAAAGTTTTTATAAATCATGGTAATTTCCTTAGAAAAATAATTTATCTTTTAGGTTCTAAACTATACGGAGGTGCAATTTATTTCAAACATTTAAGCAATGCCCATACTAAACGTAAATCATTTTTTAGGGTTTATGTAAGTTAATTATTTAAACTTATATTCATATTATTAGTTTTAAAATTTCTTTAGTTTTTATAGTTAAAAATGAATACATATTTACTATATTTTCTTTATCTATATCGATTTTGCTCAAAATGCATACATCTGTTTTTGTTGTACTATGAAAAATTTATTATTAAAAGAACTCTGAACAAAAAATAAACTATATTTGCTATCTAGTGAAAATAATTGAAAATATTTAATTATAAATTATATATTTCTATTTCTTGTAGAGATTTCTTTAGTTAAAAAATGTTGTGTTTATAAGAAATTCCGAACCAAAAAATTTTATATATTAATCTTATGAGTTTTTGAAATTGAAAACATATAGTTCTTATTTAATACTGGAATCAAGAAATATTATAGTTAAATAAAGGTGCTTGGTTAATTTTTCATTATAGATATTATAGATGAATGATATGCATTCAATATTTTAGATATTTTAGTACTTTAGGTATTTTGTACTAATAAAACTGATGTTTTTCTAGTATATTGGCAATAAGAAATGTTTTAATAGAAATATTTTAAAAACTAAGACCAATATTTTAACTATTTTGCATCTTAGAACTGTTTGGATAGTTTTTTGTGTTATTACTTTCTCGTTATTTTGAAAACATATTAAAGATTTCATAATTTCATACACTATGTTTTAAACATTTTCAGGCTGTCTTACTTGCCTAATAAAATTATAAGTTTTACTATTTTTAGATAAAAATTTACTTACTAAAAGCTTTAATTTCATTTCAAATTATATATATTTATACCAAAAAAAAAAGACACTCAATTAATTAGATTTTATTAGATTTTTTAAAATGTATAAATTACAAATAAAATTATTACATAAAATTTAAGTTAAATATATATTTATTCTGTAAATTTAAATATTAAAATTTACGTGTTTGTGTTTTAGAATTTTAAACTATCAAAAATGTTAGGAAATTTAAAATTTAATTTTTTAGAACTATCATTCTTTGAAAACACGCACATACACACATACACACACACACACACACACACATATATATATATATATATATATATATATATATATATATATATATATATATATATATATATATATATATGTATATGTATATGTATATGTATATGTATATGTATATGTATATATATATATATATATATATATATATATATATATATATATATATATATATATATATATATATATATATATATATATATATATATATATGTATATATATATATATATATATATATATGTATATGTATATATGTATATATATATATATATATATATATATATATATATATATATATATATATATATATATATATATATATATATGTATATGTATATATATATATATATATATATATATATATATATATATATATATATATATATATATATATATATATATATATATATATATATATATATATATATGTATATATATATATATATATATATATATATATATATATATATATATATATATATATATATATATATATAATATATATATATATATATATATATATATATATATATATATATATATATATATATATATGAGATAAAAAAAATTAGATTCATTTTGATAAATGTTTGCATTTCAAACTATATTACTTGAAATGATAAAAAATATTATGCTGAATTTTTATCAAACAAATTGTAAAATCCTAAACCGAATTTATTTTTATTTTCAAATATTTTTTTTTGTTACAATAATTTAATAAGATCATTATGTTATTCATTCCCAAAAGTATTATGTGTCTTTCAAGTCTTTTTGTTTTATTAAGCAATTTCTTTGTCAAGAAAGATCGTATTTCATGTTGAAAAAATGACATTAGCTACTTACTACGGTAAGTTTTATGAAAGGAATTATTGCGAAAAATACTATAATATAAAACATACTTTTCTGTATAATAAAGAATTTTATGATATCATATAAAATATAAACAAAATAAAGTACAGTGTGCATGATAAAATGAGGAACAAATAGTAAAAAGTTTTCTTATGTATGAGTTTAGTGTTTGCGATTCATTTTTGAAAACATAATTGTTTTTATTAAATGTCTAAAACTATAATTGTTTTTAAGGCATATTTTGTGAAATAATAAGATAGATATTCCTGAAACAAAAAGAGGAATTGTGATGTATTAGATTGTGTATAATTTATCAATTAATAAAGCAATAACTGTAATGTAAGTTCGAAAAGTTAAATGAAGAAATCATAAAATTTTTTTTAATAAATCTTAAATATATTTTTATCCTGCGATACCTCTAGTCAATTTTTTTTTTCATTTGAATATCTGTTTTCTGTTGAATTATCTTAAAAACATTTTACTGCTGGTTTCTAAGTTATTAAGATAATAAATCAGTAAAAAGATTTATAGTCTTTCTGCGTATAACAAGCTTGTTTTTAATATTTAGTTTGCGTATAGTGCAATAATTAGCCATAATTAGGTATTAATGTTTATACTAAAATTATTAAATTTCTTTGAATCACTCAACTTTGCTCAGAACCAAAACCAAAGAACATAAACAGATAGCTTATTCTTCAGTTCTATTTATATTTTTTATAGGACATTTGATGTCGTAGTTTAATAACTTTTAGCACTGTCGTAACTTTTTTCTGAGTCTTATGGTAATTTATGTACGTTGTTTAAACTTCAAAATGACATTAAAATACCTTCTTCTTTACTTAATTCTGAATATTTATGTTTGATTCTTTATTGCTAGTTGCTCTGTTAAAAATTTCGTTTTTGCAAAGCTATAATAATTTTCTTTTCACAACAAAGGAGTTAAATTTTATCATTCCCAGAAAAAATAATACTTTTTAACTCGAAAAAGTAAAATTTTCTTATTAAAATGTATAAAAAGTAACGCATTAAAAAGTAACGCATTAAAAAGTAACGCATATTAATATATTATTTCTAAATAAATATTGAAATAAAGCATTTATATAAGACATTTTTCAAAGGTAATTTCTAATTTTGAAATTCTAAGTTCAAGTTTTATTCTATGTTTAAGTTTTCTAAATTTAAGCGAAGAAAAATTCTTATTTTTATTTACAGTCCAAAATAAGTATTTCCAGTTTATATTAAGAACATCATAAATGAATGTGTAAACATTTGTTTAAGGGATGTGTTTTTTCAATTATAAAAGTTAATATTTAATAAAAAACTAATAATAACTTACCTTTAATAAAATCCACAGCTTGTTCAAGGCCGTAAGTATCTTTATCACAATCATCTAAGACATAGCATCCAAGTTTTATGCCCGGGAGAAAATTTTGCTTGTTTATCCAATCTACTGTATACAACATGCATTCTAATGCTTGAATACCGCCCTGAGGCATAATAGGGCCACAAATCCTTCTATCTTCTCTTTCATGAACCATCATAAGCCCACCTAGAATAATATCTCCTTCAATCTCGGCTACCCTTTTCAGAGGCCACGTGTAATCTTCTGTAACACTTTTCCGTTTGTTTTTAAAAGAGCCCCTGAATAAAGGGGATAGTTTAAGAGCCCTCCTGACCGACTTTCGTCGATAATTATGATTCGGGCTCATTAACGATCGATTGAAAAAATCAAAATTTTGCTTAGATAAATTATAATTATAATTACTTGATTTCGAAAGAAAAAAGAAATTTTCCGGTTTGTTTATGTTCATCCTGCTAATTTCAATTTTGGATGTAAAGGTAAGAAAAAGGAAAAGAAAAATCACTCCCGGTGTGATATTCGGTGGGATTTCCATCCACTTTGTCATAGCGCCATAAAAAAAGACCCCCGCAAACTTTGAGGATTTGGAAGTTTCATTCGCGTTGACCGCCGTCGGCAGAACTCACTGGTTCAAATGATTTGTTCGAGTCCTCGAACATTCCCCCATTTCTTTGAGACGCTTCTGTGTTAAGTGAGCGCCATCTCGTGCTTTGATGTTTAGAGGAAAAGAGCGCATTTTTCCGCACATCTCATTTGCGCCTCGGCTCTAATCTCGGGATTGGGTTTTTCAGTAATATTTTGCAGGATTCTAAAACTTGTTGAGCATGTCACGTAGCAGGGATTGGAGAAGGAACGACTTTTCAACAGGCGTAGCAAATCTACGAATTTAAATTACGCATCGAACATTTAATCAGACTATTTCTCCTTGTTCATCAATGTACACAATGTTTAATATATATATATATAGAGAAGAGAAATTTAGATCATATAATCAGTTAATTTTCAGATATAATAATTAAAATTTTATATATAATATATATATATATATATATATATATATATATATATATATATATATATATATATATATATATATAAATTTAATAAAAATTCTGTTCGTTTTCCCAATACACGAATGATGAATTACATTAATAGTACATTTTTTATTCGAATAGTTGTTCTGATTGATTATCCTATATTTTTAGGATTGGTAAAAATCCCTTTTATTGAAAAATTATGTAATAAGAGGAAATGCATAATTTTTGTTTTATGCTCTAATCACTTAAAGATTTCAAAACTTTTAATATTTGGAGTACATTTACTTTTTTAAATTATGCGTAAAAATAAAAGTTTTACTCTTGTAATATATATCACAAACTATAATGAAATCTCCTTATTATATTTCTATAAAGTATAAATGTCATTTTAAATTTGATATATTAATAGATGCAGCGCATAGTTTAAATAATATTTTTCCTTATAATTTATAAAAATACTTATTCTAATATAATTTAACAATATTTGTAAAATAAAATATATGTTTAAAACATAAAATTCAAATATTTGTTACAGAAAATATTCCTTAGAGAAAATTTTAATTGAAATATTAATCAAATAAATTTTATTACATATATTACAAGAAATTCTATTAAGTTTTTAGGAGAGGAAATCAAGTAGATATATGCACGTACTCATGAGTTGTGCGATTTGTTATTTAAATGTAATTGAGAGGCTTTAATTAAAATTTAGACAGCATAAGAGTTTGTTACGAACTCAATTTAACTTTTCAATAAGACGTAATTATATGTAAAATTTAATATTTCTCTTTAATTTTTCTCATTCATTTTTCGTTAAATATATTCAGATTACCAATACAGTTAAGACATTTCTCTATTAAATTATGCATTTCAGCGGTTGTTCTGCAAATGCACCGGTGATAGAATACCTTCCCATGACTTTGCAAACATCTTTGTTTTGGAAAGTTGGAGTTAAATCTAAATGAGAAATTTTGGTTCTTTTGAAAATTTCTAGATACGATTTGCATTTAGATCACGTAGTTTTCGCTAGAATGCTTATATCTTGTTGGCCACAACAGACGAATTAAGAAAGAAGGAAACACTTTTGTTTTAAAGATGGTACTAGTAGCTTGTATTCGTAGAAATAAAATGCTTAGTTATTCAAAAATGTTGATAAGATGATTTAAGTTTTTAGATGTAATCACTATTCTTTGAATTTATAAAAGCGACGTATTTCGTTTGAAGCGAAAGAAAATAAAGTTTTGGGGATTTTACTTTACATATTTTTAATATTTTCTAAGTCTTGTTAACAGATAGTAATTTAGAAAAATATATCTTGTTTCCTCTTGATTTTTACTTCTGACTATTTTTAAACATATTACTGTGAATGCTCAAAACCTGTCACTTCTAAAGCAGTAACAGATGTTTAATTAAGTAAAGAATTTCGATAATACTAAAGAAATGGGAAATTGAAATTTATGTGATAGGAATTATCTGTTAAGACACACTTTATAAAAGATCTATCGGCATAAAAGTTATAAAAAACAATATATTTCAATTGTCCATTGCTTAGTAAATTATTTATACCAAAATTGATATATATTTATAATATTAAATATTGGTATTTTTAAGTGATATTTGATTAGCAGAAATAAATTATTATACCACGTTAAAGAAATCGAAAATTCGGAATATAATCCTTTAAAGAGGTCTATTATTATTTAATATCTAAAAAAGCGATTTTTTCTTTTTAGTATATTATAATGAACTAGGGACTCGGAAAATTTAAAAAATCGATTCAAAAATAATATAATAAATTTTAAAATAATAAAATAATAAATTATAGAACATAGTTTTTAAGCATAAACTCTTTCATCTATACTGAAATTGCGATTATTAAAAGGCTGCACGGTTTTTTAATAATTCTTATTGTGATTTCTCGCATATGATATCGCTTGAAAGGTTAGATGGAATACTTTGAAATTCTGTGTAAAAATGCTAACTCAAGTGTAACTGAAGGGACAAACTTTTTATTAATTACACCTTAATTTAATCCGAAATTTAATAAAAGTTTAATAAAATCTGTCGCTTCTTTTAATTTATTAAAACTTGCTACTCAAGTCAAAAAATATGCAAACCGTATATTGAAGATTAATTACATTTAAACGTTTCGAAATTGAAATTAGAAAAGTCCAATTATTTTCATAACAACCTAACATACAAAATTATTTCCTGTAAATTGACTATTTAATGTATAGAAAATAAATAGTAAAAATATTTGAAAGATATTTCAAATTAATAATATAAGTAAAATTTAAGTAAAAGACCCGCGAGAAACATTATAAAAATATTCTTTAAAATATTTTTTATTTTAATTTTACTATACAAAATACTTGAAATATTGTTAAATATGAAATTTTCTGCCGTGCATTAGTATATATGTCTACAAATTTTCATAATTCTGTGTTTATAATTTACCAAAACTTTTTCTAACAACCTCTGAGCCTTTATATATATATATGTATGTATATATATATATATATATATATATATATATATATGTATATATATATATATATATATATATATATATATATATATATATATATATATATATATATATATATATATATATATATATATATATATATATATATATATATATATATATATATATATATATATATATAATATATATATATATATATATATATATATATATATATATATATATATATATATATATATATATATATATATATATATATATATATATATATATACATATATATATATATACATACATATATATATACATACATACATACATACATACATACATATATATATATATATACATATATATATATAGGCTCAGAGGTTGTTAGAAAAAGTTTTGGTAAATATTCTGAGCATATTGTGAGCACTTAAATACTCCATCTTAATGACAAATGATATATGTTTTTATTATCAAATTAAAAAAATATCTCATGTGAACACCACATGACTCTCATGTAAGCCTATTAAATTATATATATTTCACAATTTGGTATAAAATACCATCAGAAAAATGTTTTGTACAGTCTCTTCAAGATCCAAAGCATATCAAGATCCAAAGCGGATCCAAAGCATTCCGTTTCTTAACCCCTTCTTAGCAAAAATCAAAATCACGACATGAGTTTTTGTGCCCTATTTCTGGTGTCTGTGATATTTCCGGCCTGGAGTTTTCAAAATTAATGCACCAAAAATATTACAACAATCCTTCTCATATGCCCGAAAACATTTTTCTTCTTTTACTCGCCAAATAGCAGATCCAGTCCAGTGTTTATGTCATTGGACATAGTTTTTTTAAACTAGATGCAAGCATTATTCCTATATGTGTATTTTTCTACGTATTTTGTAATCTATATTCAACTTGTTTAATTAGGCTACTTATGTAAATACACATGGTTTGTGTTCTGAGGTAAAATATATTATTTAATAGTGTGTGCATTATGTACTTATTTTGGATTCCATGTTTTTCCGGAAGAGATGATAATAAGATAATAGGATAATAAGAGATGATAATAAGAGATTACGGAAGAAGCTTTGCACTACTATCCAGATTCTGACGTTCACTTTTGAATCTCCTGTTTTGAAGTTAACTGCATAAGAAAAAAAAATTACTAATATTTATTTCTATTATGCTTAAGTTTAATTGTTTTTCCTTTAAATACTTAAAATACATTAAAAAAAATTCCTTGCTTGAAAACCAAATTTTCGCAAAAACCCTGAATGCTGATTTTTCCAAAAAAAATTTAATTTCTTTAACTTCAAGCTTAAAAATTTCCAAAAGATAGAAGTGGATATATATTTTATTCATACACTTATTTTTATATAACTTTCTTACATAAAAAAAATTCCTTACTTACTGAAAAAACAACATTGTCATTGTAATACTGAATGTTAACTGTTCCAAAACACCTAAATTTCTTTAATTTCAAGCAAAAATCAAAGCTAAAAATAGATATATACATTGTACATACATTTATTTTTATTTAAATCTCTTGAATAAAAAATATACTATAAGTATTTTTAATGTTTAAAAAGCATTGATACCACTTCACATGAATATGTTGATATATTTGAATTCTACTGCTATTGAGCAGTAGAATTAATGATAGCCATAGAGCTTTTCTTTAAATAGAGATCGGAATGCAATTAAAAAATGGAGAAGAATGGCTAAATTTGAGTTCCCCCATCTCATTAATATACATTATATTTTCGAATGTAAATTGTTATCAAAAGAGAAAGTACACAACGAAACGTTTGAATTAGAAAAAAACTAAACTCCTCGGCGCAACATCCTCTATGGAACAAAGTCCTACTCTGCCAATCTCCGTTTATGTGACCAAGGGCCCTGGGGTGCGAAGTATATGTTCTGGTTGGTGGTTAATCTTACGCGGAAACCCCAGTGTTTAGTTTTCAAACACGCTTGGTAATTAGGCAATTATCCTTAAACAAAAAGTTTAATCATTCTATGGCTAATCATTTTTTCATTATAACGTTTTTTTTCATTTAAATAGTGCAAATTTTGATATTAAAAGAGATGCACAACAAGATCTAGATATTATAACAGACTTAAATACAAACAATTCAACAATCTACGACTAATCGTTTAAAAGATGCGGTTTGCAGTGTTAAACTTTGTTATATTGAAATGTTCCATTACATAGGATACATATGGGAATTAAAATAATAGATGCACAACTTCATGGTATAGCTGTGCTAAACCCAAAATTTCAACATAATATAGTTAATTGTTTTATAAGTATGTACTACTGCCCTTGATATAAATTGTATTGAAGTTTTCCGCTTCATAGAGATAGCAAATTATATGGAAGGAGTAAAACTATATGTTATGGCAGTCTTAAAAATAAAAGTTCAACATATACGGTTATTCATTTTTGAATTATGTCCCCGAGAATTAATTTACGCTATACTGAAAGATTTCATTATATCAAGTGCATGTTGCAATAAAAAGGGGAAGTAAACAGTCAGACATCATAACTGTCCTAAATTTAAAATTTCGCTCTTTTATGGCTAAGAGTTTTTGAGTTATGCGAGATGCATACATAAAGATAACAGTAATAGAAATCAGTTCAGGAATAGAGAATATTTATAAAGGGAACTTAAGTCAAACCTGTATATAATGTTTCGATGTACGTACGTACAGTCGTAACACTAAAACTTGTCAATTTCAATTTAATCATGTTCGCAATAAGTTTGTTTTTCGAAATTTGAGCTTTGAAACTTTTGGGAAATACAATATTTCCTTTAATTTGTATATAAGTGTATAAAAGATATGAAAAGAGACCAGACATGAAGCACGAGTAAAAAGTATGCCAATTATTTTGATTTTATTCACTTGTCCCAAGTACGTAAATGATTACAATTTGAAAGCTACTGAAAATAGAACTTCATGACGAGTTTCTATAATCTGCAATTAGCCTGGAAAAAAATGGTTTTGAAATATTGGGTGTTTCGTATACAACATGCATAGTTTGTAATAATTCTGCAGAACTTGCACAAAGATTGATGATTAGTTTAACTCAAGAATGGTACTCTTTGAAATATTTATGGGAATGGTAACTATTCGAATCCAAATAGCGTATGTAGGCTAAAATCATTTTATAAATATTTATTAGAATAACATTATACCCCATGACGATCATTTTATGATTGTCTATCTTGAAGTAAGCTAGAAAGTATTATTAATAATTTTTCAAGCAATAATTACATATTCATTTAGTGGTCTTTAATCAATGTTCTAGAAAATGTGAAACAACATTTGGGCTTCATTCTTCACAAAGTATGCTAGTAAAAGGCTCAAATATTTTTATGATGCTTCATATTTTTATGATGAGATTACTCAAATTATTGGATTCAATTATCCTATTTTAAAAGTTTACTAATACGTTTCCTTGTTAATAGTTAGAAATATGTTAGTGAGACACTAAAGTATCATGTAACAGAAATGTCTTTACTTAGCATTACCACGGACCTTTTTCTGAGTATATAAAAATGCGTATATAAAACTTATATAAAATGGTCTTATATAAATGTATTTATATAAATTGTGCATTAACTAAACTAAAATTCATCATAGCATAAATTAGACGCCATAAGTTTTTTTCTTTTCTACTCACTGTTTATGAAATACTGTGTCTAATCTTACATGTTACTACTCTTTTGTATAATTATATTGTATAAGATAACGATTATATAAACTGTGCATTAACTAAACTAAAATTCATCATAGCATAAATTAGAAGTGATACTCAAATACTGTTTATAAAATACTACCCTGTCTAATCAGATCTACTACAACTACTTTGTATAATTATAGAACAACTATTTCTGGTTTTCTCCTTTGTACTCCTTTGTTAAGTTTATCCAAAAAAGGACAACATATCTATTTGGTTTCATTTTATATGGAAGAATAATTTTTCCTGAATCAAAATAATACATTGATTTTCCTGCACTTTGATTATGAGCAAGAGTTCTGAAGAAATTTATCCTTCATTTTTGTCGAAAGTTCTAATAATTGATAAAGTCATTGAACTCTCGCGATTACCATATAGGAGTATCAGGGTTAAACAATTATCCGCCGTAATGTCTCTGAGTATCCCTTGAATGTAATTAATTTTCCGATGAAACAAGATATTAGAATTTCTCTAGTTTCAGTATCCGATTCCGAATAAGGTATTGAATGGATCATATAGTTCACTCCTTCATCATACATCATTACTAATTCGATGTCACATTTTGAGATCTTATTAAATATAGATATTATAAAGGAACACTATCCTCGAATGATGCCGCAAAACGTTACAGCTTAACAAATTTCTGTGAGGCGAATACTGTTATCAAAACGATACTTATAGAATTATTTCAGAAAAAACGCTGTTATATGTGGTATTCATATGTTGTACTGAGGCACACTTTATATTTCCAATTTTGTGGGTGGGAGGTCAGCGTTATTTGTTAAGGTAGTGTTTCTTAACCTTTTTGGCACAATGGACCACTTTAAAAATTTTAAATATGTCACTGACCCCTCTGTGAAAAAAAATTGCTTAAACATCATTTATTACAAAAAAATCTGTTTTATTATTTAATTATTTTAATATTTTTATTTAAATAGTTAAAAAAATTTGAAGAAATTAAATTTTTTAATGTGAAGGCTGTTGTTGCTTTTCCTTGATTAACAGATTGAATTGGGTGATGGTTTTCGACAAAGCAAAGCGCATATCATGTTCGATATTCAGTCGATTTCCACATTTTACATAATTTTCATCACACTTCCTTTTTTTGGACATTTTGGACTACAAAAAATATCAAATAATCAAATTAAATATTAAGAATTCAAATGAAAAAGTAAAACAAATATTTTGTTTTAAAAATTTGCAAGAACTTTGTGGAACTGATTTTAAAGTCACTTTATTTATAAGTGAATTAAAACTCAAAGGTTACTTTGTGCTTCTAAAAGTTTCAAATTTTATAGGGTTTGCGAGTGTTTTTTCCTCGTATTGTAAAGGTCTCTATTAGGAAATGGCAGACAGACGGCTTACAGAGGTTGCCCGTGACAAAAAAGTTTTTTCTAAAATATTGATGCAAACATTTTAAAAATTAGAAGCAGTGGGCGGACCCCCAAAATATGACCCATGAACCCCCAAGGGGTCCATGAACCACAGGTTAAGAAACCCTGTGTTAAGGGCCTATTCAAGGAGTCAAATGCAAGTTGCATTCAACGGTTAAGAAACATTATACTGGAATTTGAATTTGATATTAGCTAAGAGTTGCTATTCATTTTTATAATTTGTAACTTCACATAGAGTAAAGGTATAATTTTGATTAATATAATTCAGCTAAAATATTTCATGATACCACAAATATTGTCATTTTAGTCAGCATAATAAATGTAATTGTAACCATTTTAGCATAATAAATGCAATTGTGACCATTTTAGTCAGCATAATAAATGTAATACAATGTTTAATGTATCATATTAAATCGCCAAATGCTTAGGGATGTTACCAAAATTTCTTTTGATTACACGTATTTTAATCGAGAAAAAGTTTCCAAATTTAATAAAACTTAAAAGCTTATGCAGTTTATTCAGCAAAATTAGATTACTGCAAAAAGATACTTAATTTATAAATGTATGGGATTTTTCCTGTTTGTGAAAAATCTTTAATTATATTAAGATTCATTTAACTATTTAAAACAGCTTAATTAAAGGAGAAAATTTCTTGTATCTACAAGGATACGCAGATAAATTTTTCACATAATTTGCTGTAAATAATTAGCTGAAAAATTTAGCAATAAAAAAATATTCGCACTGCATAATTGGAAATTATTAAACTTTATAGTTCATAGTTAAAGAATTCCCTTCACATTTTAATATATTGATTATTATTTTGTAAATTTTCGTTATACTTTCTCTCTAAGTATGCAAAATAGAAGAGATATTTTTTCTAATATCTGTTTTTGCTATGATAAATTCAAACTAGAGAAATTCTTACAATATCTGTTCCCATTCATTGATTTTTGAAATTTAAGCAACTTGAGAAAAAAAAACTAGCAACATTATGAATCATTCGAATAACGTTTTTAGTGATGACTTTATTATGTTTTATCTATTTAATTATTTATTTAGGATATTATTTATTTAATTGATTTGATTTGACTATTACTATAGTGACTTTTTCGAATGCTATGGCTTGTCAAAATAATTAGAGTAACATAAAATTTGATAATTAAAAACTCAATATAATCATATACTTATTTATTTTTGTAAATCTGCTATATTTAGCAGGGTATATAAAAGGAGTTTAATATACTATTAAGGGTGACGTCTCCTGAATTATAACCGATTTTATATGAAATAATCTACATTTTAATATTTCAACCTACGTTGAATCCCTTTCATATGATTATATTAATTTCTGATTGTACTACTCTAAAACTAGTTTGATGAGAGATTCAACATTTTCCTCCATTAAATGTAAATGTACAAGGATTAGAAGAGAAAGCTATATCAATGAATGGTGGGTATTAGTTATTTGCGGCAGAAGCATTTTGGAAGTCTTCCCCCTTAATTTACCATTCATGTTTTGAGGCTAATAATTACACAAGCAATTAATTGTTTTATAATTGATCATACTCATTGATGTTCAAGAATCCAAAATATTAATCATTATTAAAATGGTTTTGTAGAGAATTATAACTTTGTTATTGCGAAATAACTCAGGTACAAAGGAACATAAATACTTGATTCATTAGAAATTTATAATCTACTGCTAGGTTGAAATGAATCTAATTGTGATTGAGCAATTATTATTTGCTAAATGAATACAAGCTGGTATTGGCAGTATATACGGATTAACATATTGTACAAATCTCTAATAGACATCTACTTCATGACTGACTTAAGCAATTAGAAAATGGGACCACTTAGCATCTATGATTACTTCAGTACTTAATTTTTAATGTTGAAAATAACAAATGAACATATTTATTTTACTGAGAGATTTAAATCAAAATACATATTATTAGCTTAAATTTATAATTTACATTCTTTATTACCTCGCAGTTAAACAAAATTACCACATTATAAAAAATATGGCCTTATATATCATACATATATGAAAATAAAAATTTGATAAATTATTTTAAGAAAGTAATATAATATAAAATGATTGCTGTAGATACTTTAAATTTAAAAGAATATTTTTGAGGATAATGTTCTTTAGAAGTCTATTATTTGAATAATTATCTTGAGATTTAAAAATATACAGAGTAAAATAAAAATAAGGATCTAATAGCTAGGTTTCAAAATGCATATATTAAGGGAGATATTTATTACATGTAAAATTCGTAATATGATAAAAATTTATGTAAGTCATTTGCAGTCGTATCAATAAGATATATCCTAAATTTTCATAATGAGAATATCAAATGCATAATGCTTCGTAATTCGTAACATTTATTATAAATAAAATAACTCGTTTAACTAAGAATTATAGTATATATCATGAAGAAACGTATTGGCAT
>CM063502.1:91023247-91050747 GCA_032207245.1 Pardosa pseudoannulata
TCTTGTTTGAAAAGCAGACCGTAGAGTTCCAAACCAAACCAAACCAAGCCCCAAAACTTGCTTATCTAATGGAAACGAGAGATACGCTTTTGTCTTTAATGAACTTTAATTTATTTAATGAACTAAAGAACTTTACTTTGCGTTTTTCGATAAAAAATAAATTTTATTTTCTTTACCTTATATGAAATTACCGAATACTTTGACAATATTCCAAGAAATTTCTTACGTTCCATAATGTATGTTTAACATAAGAAATTCTTCAGATTTTTCTCTTTAGGATTACAAGAGGAATTTCAAAATATGACATTTCTCATTATATCACACGATATATAAAAGAAAGAAATATCACTCGATATCAAAATCTGAATAAAAATGATAAATGTAATGATTTTCGAAACTTGTCATTACTATAAGAAAAGAGGAGCAACAGCTTGCTTTACAATTTTTCAGTCCTGCTAAAACACTCTTCTTAAGTATCAGTTTGACAAACAGTCGAAAAATTCTCCATTACATCTTCTAAAAATAAAAACTGAATTAGTTGCACAAATTCTTTAACATAGCTTAATTTATAGTTATTAATAGTCATTTCAGAAGATTAGTAATTTTATTTTGACTGCATTATTTTTATAAATATATATATATATATATATATATATATATATATATATATATATATATATATATATATATATATATATATATATATATATATATATATATATATATATATATATATATATATATATATATATATATATATATATATATATATATATATATATATATATATATATATATATATATATATATATATATATATATATATATATATATATATATATATATATATATATATATATATATATATATATATATATATATATATATATATATATATATATATATATATATATATATATATATATATATATATATATATATATATATATATATATATATATATATATATATATATATATATATATATATATATATATATATATATATATATATATATATATATATATATATGAAGTCATTGAAATAATTTTGGCTGAAATTATGAAAACTATATTTTATTAATTCTAAACATTTGAACATTTATCTGATCTTTACTGAAATATAATAATGTTTTTGAATATTTTATCATTTTTTAATTAAGTATTTTTAAATAGTTAGTTTTCAAGATTTAAATATTTTCATTTTTAATTTCATTTATAATTCAAAAATAGGTATGCAATCAGTAAAACAAGTTTTTTGTCTATGAATTCATTTTGTCTATGAATAAGAGTATTTTTATGAAAAAAATGGCTGAATTACCAATACACCACAGAAAAAAACAGCTACAAGTAAAATGGCATGTGAATTGAGATGATTGTATTGACCATATAATTCACAAATTTTGTTTAATAGTTTACAATTTTTCTTCTCATTCAAAAAGTTAAATAATCTCATATCCTGTAGAATACTTTTATAAAAATATAAATTCCCAAATAGATTTCCAGATTATAAATAATTTGTTAGGATAATCGTTGGAAAACATTAAGAATATATACGAGAAGGTAAAATCTCTGTGCTGTAAAATAGCATAAAATGTAGGGCCAACGTAACTAAGCCCAAATAGCAATAGAAAGTAAGGACACAGCGTTTTCGTTTCCTCGGACAAGACAATGTTCTTAATTCGAGAGAACTGAGGGGCTAGTAAAAAACGTGACTAGGAAGTCATCAGCTTATAGACACGCATGCCGAATTCTAAGGACAGATGCATACATATATGTGGCAGCCTAAAAAGAAAACTGAGAACTAGCGAAAAGAGAAAAAATAATGAGGAAAAATAAAATTTTTATTTTATGATTATTTTGAATTTTTTTTTAAATTAAGAGGAAAATTATATATATATATATATATATATATATATATATATATATATATATATATATATATATATATATATATATATACAATCTCAAAATGTTAGGTAAATTAGATCAAAATGTTAAGTCGTTAATATCATTAAAGAATATAGAATCATTTTTGAAAATATGGATAGTTTCAAAAAAGACAATATTGAGATGCCAAAGACATCGTTTTAATGTTATAGATGAAAAAAATATCGAAAAATTGTTTCAATGCCGCAAAGGATGAGTGATCCTGATTTAGATCCTGATTTTTAAGGTAACTCTAATTTTTTTTAACTGAAATTTACGAGTATGTTTGTTCTGGCCAATGTAGAGAAGGCCAGACTTTCAAAATAATTGATAGATACTTCAGCTATTTTAAACGTTTAATAATGTTCCAATATTTGAAAAAAGTTTTTTTCAACAAGAGGAAAAGTGACTCTGAAAGTAGACTTTTAGAGAATTTTGGTATTCTGCTGACTATTTTTATTAAACAAATATAAAATAGTCAACTTAGTCTACACAGAAGCTTTCTACACATAGAATTAGTAAATACTGTTTCTACTCACGGTAGTTCACAGGAAGAGTTGGCAACTTAACTTACTGGGCCAAGCCTTCCAGCTCAGTATTTACTGATAGCTGTATGCATAAAATATTGAGTTGACATGACATGAAGCTAGAGTATTAATATTGAATTGCTTCTATTTATTGGAGAAAAATAAATTAATTAAATAAAATTTAATCAATTTACTATCTTCTATTTTCTCGTTTCTCTTGAGCAGAATTTCCTTTTTGGGCCCTAGTGGACATCGTTTGCCCTATGTGTTCGTTACTTCGTGCATCTCTCATTGGATTCCTGTTTGCTTCTCTCAGTCTATTTTCATAAATCATTGAGTGCTTTCGCACTAAAAATATTGCTTATTCAAAGCATCGAAAGAATCAATAATTACTTTCTCTCACTTTTTGTGTCTTACTCATGAGTTAAAGTAATAAGACACATTTAAAATGGTTAAATTGGATAGCATTTAAAATCTTATGAATCCCGAATTATCCAATCTATAATTATTGAATTAGGTATGCAAATACACATATAGCTTGTTCTGAGGTTGTAATTGATATTTTGTTGTTCCCCATATTAATTTCAAACAATTGAACGTAACATCAACATTAAGGTGTAAACCTAAAGATCATGTTTCTAAACGTCAAAATCATATAACACATTTCTCGCAACATCTCTGGATCAATTACAATCGGAAATCTTAGAATATCATTTTACGATATTTATTTATTATAATTATTCAAGACTCTTTTTAGTTTTGATCTTTATTACCACAAGAGATAGATAAAAACTAATTCAACTTTATAAATGCTTATATTCATTTTAATGCCTTCATTACTACATTATTTAATTTCTCTAAAATAAGATTTAAAAATTCTCAAATTACTTTGAGAAATTACATCTAAATTTTTATAGTAAAAATTCAAATTAACAATACAAATAGTTAACCAAATTGTTTGAAAAATAACGTAGTATCCTTGTAATATACAAACACTTATAGTGGAATATACTGCCACATTTCCTCTGTAAAATATATATACTCTATTCAGCCAGATTTGCATTGTTTGAAGGAGGCAATAATGAAAATATGAACTTCTTGCATGGGTTGAAAATTACATCTTTGTTTATATCGTTCCACATTTTTCAAGCACATTAAGTTTTATTTTTGGCCTAAAAGAAAACATTTTGTTAATATAATGTCTAAAAAAATTGTCATTTACTTTAAGCTTTTGTTGAAATTAACTAAAAGAGTTAAAACTGAATGTCTTGATTTCTATAGGAACAGTAGAAAAACTGTTAATTTTAAGTATACTTTGAACATATATACTTTGTCGTGGTATTACTCTATAGAATTTAAGGAAATATTACAGAAATGTACATTTTGTTGCTGTTTTAACTACGAAAATATTTACTTAAAAAATTCACGTAACATCTTTCCTTTGATAATAAACGAAAAAAACCTCTTGACTAAAAATAGTTTAGGTCTGCATAAAAGTTCATGCAATAGATACTTTATTTAAAATTATAAAACGCATTTTCCTGGAAATAAAATTTCTCAGGGGAATAATACCGTGTTGTTTTTACACTTTAATTTTAATTGTAACATATTTTTTTCTCGTGTCATGATTAATTACTACTGCAAGTTTTAGTCATTTAAGAGTACTTCTTTGAATTTAATGGGCTATAAAAATGCTTAAAATTTATTCTGATTTAAAGTTGATAAAAATATTAAATATTTAAAAAATGTAAGATTTAGATAAAATAAAAAAAAATGTAGAAAACTGAATACACAAATTCTGCTAGCATAATTTTTCCAAGAAGGACTTTATTTAAAATCTATATCTAAAGAATAACAAAAGAATATTAGTATAATTATGTCAATATCAGATATTGTTTCAATCAGATCCTACTCGTAACTAATACAAACGAATACTAAGATTGGAAAAAAATTTTAAAATTTAGAAAATGTCCCAAATAACAAACTTTAGAAAACAGGTAAAACTACAATAAGAATATGAACATGAAACTAATGTTAGAAAGATGTATATTTGAATTTAAACAATTTGAATGATCCTGATAATGTCCACTTTGCAATTCTCTGAATTATAGCATCGACGTTCTTTACTATTTGGTTGATAGATAGTCATTCAATCGATCGACTTTGTGCGTGTTCTGTGAAAGACTTGTATATTTCTAAATTTTTCTTCAAATTTGTTAAACAGGATTCTGACATATTTGACAACAGTTCTCTAACACTAGGACTGCTTATGCAGTTATTATACTGCATATTATTGTAAAGAAAATGAGCCTTTAAAGAACTTTATAGCAAGTATAACCAAATTGTGTCTTAAAATATTTAAATATTTTCTAAAGTAAGCAATTGTACAGTAATTATTTGAACTTGAAATATTGTTCGGGCAGAATAAACACTTTAAAAGTGAATTTTTGTAATTCAAACTTTTGTTTTTGTTATTTTTGTTTATTTTTCAGCTCAAAGTTTATCACAATATTAGAAAAGTTATTCACGTTAATTTCTGTTTCCCGTGTATAGAAACTTCTTGTTTCATAATATATTCAATGTCTAATTTTATTCTGCTCAAAATGAATCATTAAATCCTAAATCTCTATTTAGCAATATACATGCTGCTCCTTTTTAATTTTGTATTTGCCTTAAGCTATGAAATATATGTTGAAAATAAAATTATAGGTTAATAATTTATTCAATTGACGTTATTACATAACTGACATCGTTTAAGGAGTTGGAGAATCATCATTATAACTTTAATACCCAGATTTGATATATGGGGAAATATGGAGCTTTGCGAGTGCTTCAGTAACATTTATTCTAGATAATGCTAATTAGATAGTGAGCTATTGATTAGTCAACTAACATTTTTTTCTGCCTTCAGTGTATCTTAAATTAATCAGAATTTTAATGAACGATATGTTAAAATCGATAGCATACATTCAAATCCGAAGTTAAAAATATTTGCTAAAACTGAATACATTAATTTATGCTAATGTTAATTTGTAGTATAAAAAAATGGAATTTTTCTTAAAATTTCCCTTTCTGATAGGAAAACTTTTCTAACTGAAAATAGCACTATAGTAATTAATCAGGGAACAACAAAGGCATGATTATTTTTTTACATTTTACAAATAAAGATATTATTAAAAATATCACTAAATAATACAAAAGGAAGTGAAAACAATTTTCGTGCTTTTTTCACGTTAAAAAAATAAAAATAAAAAGTTCTTTGTTGAACAGTATACATTGATTTTGGACCTAATCTTTTCTGGACTACCACAACCATATATTAAAAGCACGAAACATGACAAAAAGGAATGAAATGGATAAAAATTTGTTTAAAGACCCTAAAAATTGAAAAAAAACAGTGATAATACAAGATATCAGTGAATTCTTGTGCTTAAATAAGCTGTTTAAGTGGGCCGCATATGTTGTTGTGGTGGTTCCCCCCCCACCAAGAGTCTATGACTAATGGTAATATGTAGCCTTCCTTGAGCAAGGAACCACGAGGACTGACTAAACCTCAAATGGATCCTAGTAATTTAGAAGCAGATAAAAAACCACGGTTTGGCCCGTCACCTGCAGAGGTCCTGCATGATCCTCGTTTAGGATCATGCAGGACATAACAACAATGAACCCATTTTATCCTAACCACGAATACTGGCTACTATGGAACTTTTGCCACCTCGAGTTTTGATCCCGTACTCTCCGGATACTAGATGACTGTCTTTATCGAATGAGCTACCACGAGTCAAAAATGCGGAACTCTTCAGGATTCTGCGTGTAGTCCATGAAAACATGTAAATATGGGAAATAGCTTTTCTAAGAATCCAATCAGTGTAACTGAAAAACTTTGAAGTGGGTTAATTCACCGTTTAGTCGGCTGTGGACGCAAAAAATTAGTATTATCTTTTTTCAAAATTAATTTGCTTGAAAATATACTTCTGGAGATATATTTATATAAAACTGGATAAAATAAGAAGTTACATTATGAATTACATTTAAAGCAATTAATTAACAAATTGCTGAAAACGATCTTTAATGAAGATATTGTATTCACAATTTTTTATATATAATATGATCCTTTTTATTTAAAACTGACATTTTAGAGTTTATAAAAAATATGTACTAGGCACTCGACGAAAATCTATAGAAAAAATAAAATAAATGGTTAAAATGTCCATTTCTTCTCTTTTGAATGTCTATAACAGTCTGTTTTAGTGCAGAATTAATAAACAACGTGTTTCGAAACATGTCAATTCTAACCAACATTTATTGTTATGTCATAATGTAAATAATTTACTGTTACTACTGAAGGACTGCAATGCATCAACGCATCTGTTTTGCTATTATTCTATATGGTATTACGTTCTAGGTGGCATTATTTACTTATTGAAATTTCACATAGGTTTCATGCTTTTAGATTTTAATACTAATTGTTTTACAGAATAATACAGACTAATGTAAATAAGTTACTGTTACAACTGAAGAACTGAAATGCATCAACGCATCTGTTCTGCTATCATTCTAGATGAAATTACGTTCTAGTTGGGATTATTTACTTACTAAATTTTCACATATGCTTCATGCTTATAGATTTTAATACAAATTGTTTTACAAAGTAACTAGTATAAACTGTTTTATATAAATGTTATGTTTTAAAAAAGCTATGTTTAAAAAAGCCATATGTTTTAAAAAAGCTTCCAAAACATAAGTAACACAATTTTAACAAACTATAATTTCAACACAATATTTTGATATTATTTTATATATGTTATCATCTTATATTCAAGGGCTCTCTGAAAAACTAATTCATCTGCGGAACATATGCTGTCCCCGCCCCTTTGAAAAGGTTAATAAAATTTTTATTAGATTTTATTTGTACTAAAAAAACTGTTAGACTAAAAAGCTTTTAATAGTATGATAAAATATTAAATTAGACCCCATTATTATATCCCTTAAGACTCACAGGGCTAAACGTAAACTTATATAAAGTTAAGATCATTCAAAGTTATATAAGTATTAAGAACAAAAGTTAAAATTTCTCATGAGATGTTTTTCCTAAATTTTAGAAAATTTAACCATAACATAATTTTCTTTTGTTTCTTAAAATGCTGAATATGTTTCAGAAGACTCATGGTTAGCTTGGGCAATCAAATGTTTACAGACACTGAAAAAAGCAATATGACTAGAATTAAACATGTATAAAGAGGATTCTACTGTATTAAGAAATAATTATAAATAATAAATATCATTTTTTAATAGATTGTCTCTTTCAAAACGTTATAATCAATTAAAATGTGTTTTATTTCTCAAAAGAAATGAAACACATTAAATGAAAGAGAAATATTTTTTTAATATTTCAAACCTCATACTCATCAAGTAATTCTGAATTTATTCAAACTAAACACCCCTATCTACTAAATATTTCACATCATTCCATTAAATTGGGGAAAATACAGTTTTAAATGCTTTTTTGAGAGTAATATTTTTTCAGTAACAATGCAGGAAATTATATTTGAAAACCACGCTTAATATAGATTTAAAGTATATTAGTAAGTATAATATTAAATTTTCTTTATATATCTAGACTATTAAAAAAATTAAATATTGAATTATTCGAATTAATTTTCTCGAAATCAGCATTCTTTTTTAAAATCCAACAACAAAAATAGAAACGCATAGTATCATGGACAAAAAGGTTTTCTTTTAAAGTTTAAGAATTCTATTAGTTTCTGCTAAAAATAACTTCGACTCAAAGAATCAATGAAAAAAAAATTAACCTAGAGGCTAATTAGCTTAGTTCAAATTTGCTAAATTTTGTTCATAGGATTTCACACTTATTTTGGAGGTAATTTATTTCTGATTGAGCTTTTGCGTTTTCTTGCGCGACTGACAAATAATATTTGGTCTAAAAAGGAAACTTATACTAACTATTTCTGTTTCTACTAAAAGTAAAATTGAAATTATAAGAGTTTGAAAATGGTTCTAGAAATATCTGTATTGTTTAAAAACATTTTTGCATTAATTTCATTATAAGAAAATTAAACCCTTTGAGTTGAAAATCAGCATTATTACAATATTTTCTGGATTTTTTCATGAAATAAAGAGTTTTATTCATAGAGCTTTTAATACCTGTATAAATTAAAAGTCATTTCTTTGAATTCAAGACAAAAAACATAAAATATTTACGTCAGTTGAAAACATTATCCACAATTTAACTTATGAAACACAAAAATTAGAAAAGAAATGTTTACATTAGAGTTAAATTTCTATTCATTCTGGGAACTTCATAGTACTATAAATATTCTATTTATTTTTTTGCTAAAAATTATTAGTTTGTTAAATTTTAAAATTCTTATAATATTCAGTTTTTTTATATTTTAATAATTTGATAAGACATATTTAAATTTTTCGAATACAGAAAAAAATATTTTACTGAATTAATTTGCTTTAAACTAGTACTATAAATATTCTATTTAATTTTTTTGCTAAAAATTATTAGTTTGTTAAATTTTAAAATTCTTATAATATTCAGTTTTTTATATTTTAATAATTTGATAAGACATATTTAAATTTTTCGAATACAGAAAAAAATATTTTACTGAATTAATTTGCTTTAAACTCTGCATAAAAATTAATTTCAACTACACGTAATTCAAACGTTATTTTGTAGTTACGTTTTTTTCAATTGGTTTATATATATATATATATATATATATATATATATATATATATATATATATATATATATATATATATATATATATATATATATATATATATATATATATATATATATATATATATATATATATATATATATATATATACATATATATATATATATATATATACACATATATATATATATATATATATATATATATATATATATATATATATATATATATATATATATATATATATATATATATATATATATATATTATATATATATATATATATAATATATATATATATATATAGTATATATATATTAATATATATATATATATATATATATATATATATATATTAATATATATATAATTTAAAAGAGAAAAAGGAAATAATTCGTAGAAAATCAGTTAGTTCCTCAAAAACTTCTAGACATTTTATCCTAAAAAGAACAAAATGTTATTATGAATCGAAAAATATTTGTCATAATGCATTATTTATGTTCTAAAGGTTTCTATTATTCCAAGTCAAATAATAGAAATTCAACATGTTTTTAATAGTGTTTATTAGTATTCCACAGTTTTAATGAGTGTGCGTGTAATGAGTTCACATCCTTAAAGTAAAGCACGTGATTACCATCCGTCTCTCCCTAAACATATATGTGAGTCGATAAGTGTATTACTTTCGTTGGAGAATGGAAAGGTAATGTTTTACGATCTAAGAGAATTTATAATACCGAAGAAACTGACATATATATTAACCTACTGCTGTAGAAAACCTTGAGAAGAGGCACCACTACGTCGTTAACTATGCTATAATATAAATTTTCAGTTTACTCAGCCTCTATTCCCTAATATTACTTAAATACAATATAATTCAAGATTTAATGCAAACTTTTAAATGAATATAACATTAGTTTGAGAATTTTAATTGCCAAGTTTGGAAGCTGTACGATAATCAAATAGTAGTATATAAAAAAAAAGTTAGTTCAAATCAAAATGTTTCGAAAAAATTTATTGGGCGTTTTTACCGTAAAAAAAACAATCACAAGTATTTTTTACAGAAAAATCAATATTTTCGCTGTTCTAACTGTTTTAATATTTTATTTGAATGCTTATGGTATCTACTAAGTTGCACACTAGAAATTGCTGCACTTCAGGTTGTGAAATGCTTCACGTATTCTAAGTACGTCAGTGAAAAAGAGTAATACGTTGTCAGCGAATGTGTACGAGTTATGTACAATACAGTTAATATATAAGTAAAAATCACTAAATTAAGGATTTTTAAAGATCCTAAATAAGAAATTTTAGGATTCGTGAAATCATGATCTCATTTCCATACATTCTGTGCATATCAACATCTTTCTATGGTTTTTTATTTTTTTTCAATTTCTTTACTGAGTAGTTTTTGTGTTAATACTCAAATAAAAGAAGCATTTTTTAATTTGTGTTTTTTCTGTTAATGTCTAAAATAATTTTATTTCAAATGTGTTATATCTATTGTATGTAAATATGTAGGTATGGGTATAATAAATGCATAAACTAGTTGTTTTTCAATAAAGAAGAAAAACATATTTTGCCGTTATTATTTAGACCATATAAATATAATTTTTATCTTTAAACTACGTATATTTAATAATGTATACCTATGCTAATCTGTAATAACAGTTTTCCTAAAGCAATTTTTTTTTTAGTTTGGCAAAAATATGCTTAAAAACAATTTTTTTTCCAGTTACTGTGGAAAATATTAGATTTTAAATGCAATTTAATAACTGAAGCTGATATAAATTTTCTTTCTATTACGTATTTTAGTACATTCTTTAATTTAAAGCGTCTTTAAATAAGCAATCTTTAAATAAAATTTGTGATTTAAACTGAATCTACTTGGTAATGAATAATTTATGATTTATTTACAAATTCGCCGACCAAATAAAGAAAAAATCTTATGAAGATATGAATTTAGTATGATTTAATGAAATGCCACATTTTATCGGTATAAATTTAATTATGAACTCAAGGAGAAGTTACATAAAAGATATATAACGATAGTTAGATTTAAAGTAGTGGAAAATTGCTTGAGTAATATATATAATTTGACTCAAAAATGTAAAAATATATGCTTTTATTAAAAGTATAATAATACTGCATGTTGTAATATAAATTTAAATTTACGTCAAGACATATCACTTTAGAAACGAATAATTCATACACCCATTAAATTTTTGTTTCTAGAACGATAAGTTACATCACGTTTCTATAATGTCCAGGAAATAATATCACTGGTTAGTATAATCCGGACTTTGAAGATAATGATAATGAAACACGATGTTAAAGTTTCTAAATAATGTCTTCCTCTATCTATTCGTTTTAATTAGTTTATCATGACATTAGTCTCGTGTGAAAATTGTGATAGTAGCGTGTAAGGAAATGTTATTCACTCCTGTATCAAATAAAAATTCCCAACAGAAATTAAAACCATGAAAATTAGTAAGATCTTACTCTGTTGCGTAGAAATTTTGTAAAATATTTACATAATTTACGATAGAAGGAATAATAAGATATTTTATAATTATGGTCTAGAACCGATTTTTTTATCACAATAGCCAAAAATCTCTACAGAAAAAGGTAAGTATTAAATTAATAGAAGTATATAAGTTGTTTAAGAATTTCAATCTTATCTTATCTAAATCGTATCTTAGAGAAAAGAGAGGGCTCCATAACTTTTCTTAATTGCCTCTTAGATAGTCTTAAAAAATGTCCTAAAAAATGTACTTAAAAATTTTTAAAGTGTTGTGATTAAATGAACATATGTATATAATAAAAATTTACATACTTTTACTTTGGGTCTTTATCACTGTTTTTCAAGTAGCTAACTATTTAATTTAAAATTTGCACTATAGTGCAAAACATTTTACTAGCATTTAAATCTGCTACTATTTGTTAAACCGTGTGAATAAACTTACAAAAAACAAAATTTCTTCCAATACTTATGAATGCTCTAGATCCTTAATTCTTAAAATCGTATCGTATCTAGAACTTTTAATTGATTGATATATATTTACGTAAGTAAACATAACATTTAATGAAATAGATAAGAAATAGGTCATGGGTTTAACCTAGTTTATTAGTTTGATTAATTATATTAGCCTTATTTAATTCAAATATTTCTAAGTAAACACCGAAAAATCTGATTGCTATAATGAGAAATATACCGTAAGAATATAACGAATTGTAATGAACTGTATTTTGTATTGAAACCAAAATCTTGATTAACTAGAAATAACCTATATATTTTGAATGGGTTAAAAAATTCCTAAAATATTTACTACAAAGAATTAATTTAATAAAAGATAATTTCTTTAAATTAAGCATTTAGAAAATGTTCGATAAATCTTAAACTAAAATTCAATGAGTTTAATGCATTAAAACAAGAAAGCCAAAATGATAATACGTAAATGCTTTTATTTCTGTAACCAAAAATACATGTTAGAAAAAGAGTTGAAGATATACAAAATATTGAAGAAATGATGTAAAAATTTGAAATAGAGAATAATACGATTTTACTATTACACACTTCAAATAAAGAAACAAAATAAAATCTTCAAAAAATATTACTAGTTAGACCATGATGAAATTTAGTAAATATTCCTTTAAATAAACTCTTAAAGCTTATATTCCGTTACGCATTATACAATATTATAAAGGAGAGCAGATGAAATTTCATATTACAAGGCTTTCGGGAAATTTGTCGCTATATGAAATAATCTTACATTTCAAGTTCCTTTTCACATATGTTTCAGGCGAAATTTGAGATTCTACTTTCAGTGATATCTAAAAGTTAAATAAATAGTCACCAATTTCAGATTCTTAGAACAGCACTCTCAAAATAAAATTTGACACAAATAAAGATTTTTCTTCTAATGCAGAAAGATATTTTGAATCACATTACTTTTTACAAAGATTTTCTTTGTGCCGGATACTTTATATGTATATAATTTCTTTGAAACATTAAAGTAAGTTTTAAACCCTAAAAACCACTTCTAAAATATTTTTACATAATTTATCAAATAAGAAATAAAAATGCATCAGAATGGCTTCTACATTCAAGTGTTTTTTTTTTTTTATTTTAAATATTTATACTTATTTGTATTTTAAAGATATACGAGCTAAATTCTTCAAAAGCACTTTAAAATATTTATTAGAAATTTGATTCCAGTCTTAAAAAAATTGATATAAGAAAGCTTGTTTGAATCATTGGAAATATTATTCTGACAATTTTGAAAACTGATATTGAAATCAAAGTACTAAATTTGAACACTTTTGAACTTTTTAAAACATGGGGTTTTGATTGGGGGTTCTGAATTTTTTTAAATAATAGTGTGATCTCACTTGTTAAAAAATAAATAAATGATAAAAGAATCAGGAAATATTTTTGCGAACATAACACCTAGTAATAGTAGATTTCTAAAAAAGAAGACATATTTAAAAGAATAATTGCTGTTAATGAAGTTTATACATTATTATTGTATTTCACAGTAATAAGATCTTATATTATCTTTCTAAAATATGGCGTTTATTAAAATAATGAAAAAATTGTTATGTTCAGCACACAGCAAGGCGATACACGTCGAGAACAAATCTCTGACTAACATATATTACCTTTTTCCAATGCATATAGCATATATTGTGACAATAGAATTTGAAACTTAATACTCCCTCCAATTATGCTGTCATTTAAAATTACATTGATAAATTAATAGTAATTATAAAACTTGTAAAATTATTAAAACTGGTGTATGAAAACATTAAACCAGTCATAAAATAAATGGAGATTTTAACTCCACAAAAAACGAATAAGAATAAAAAGTAATTATTGAAATATGATTGATATGAGAAAGGTAATTACTTACCTCCTCCCATATTCCGGATGGCAAACTTTCAGCTCAACACACACAAAATCCATTAAAAAATATAAGACTACTATTTAGAATACGGTATCTTTAATAGTTTATATCCTTCCACAACTAATAAAAAATTCCTTAAAATTACGAAAAAAGTTCAATAAGGAATAACATAGATTTAATTAAGAATAACATAGGATAATAAATAATAACAGAATTTCTCTAACTCGAATACAAATATTTTAGAATGAAGCTTCCGGTTCATATGGAAGCGACGAATAGTTCTACTACGAATAAAAGTTCAAAGTTTTTTTGTTTTGTGTTTTCTGGACGCGACGCTTCCCACAGCTTGGCGTTTTTATTCTGTTGCCACTGGAGATTCAACAATAAAAAAGGGTAAATTAAAATATTAAAAATTCTACATTACAGAAATTAAAAGTGATAAAATTTTTGTGTAGCATAAGTTAATTAATATTCACTCAGAATCACACATGAAGTCCAGATCGTTTCTTATATTGCACAATTTCCTGATTTTTTTTAAAATTAGGTTTCGGAAGGGCTTTTGTAAAGATGTCTGCCAGTAGTTCTTCAGACCTCGTATAGTTAATGGTGAACTGCGGTAATTCAGTGGGACAAGGCAGGATCTCCTAAGTGAAATGTTACGGGTTCTGACATCGAATACCGGGGCCTAAGATCCGCCGTGTTCATTAAAGTTGACTACTGGGGCAAGTAAAATATGTTTGTGGCTACAATTTCCTCCAAGTTCTCAAACGATACCTCTGAGGGTGGCAGGCCAAGGGGCCTTCTGCTTAAACCCTACTTCTAATTTACGAGGATCCAGTAGGGGTAATGTTACTCGCGTCCGTAGCATACTTTATGCTAAATGTGCTTCCTGAATGGTGGTAAATGGGTGATAGCTTCAAAGCGTTGTATTGGCCTAAAGTCATATAGTGCCTGTATTGACATCTGCGTTATTAAAAAAAAATATTTAATGATTACTGACCCATCTTCATACTTTTCAAGGATGAAATGATATCGGTCATCAATGTCTTTTGTGCGTTTATGGATGACAGGATTTTTTACCAAATTAATATCACTTTAATTAACAATAACCAGGGAAGTACCGTCTTTGAAAATCTAATTATCATGTATGTCTTCTAAAAGCTGGCTCGACCATATATTTTTACTGCAGTTAAAGCTGAACTATATAAATACTCAATTGTGATATGTAAACAGTTGGTTATATCTGGATTCATCAGGTTACAAGATCATTGCTGATTTTGAACACATGCAAAGATTTTTACTCTTCTTTCGTTGATGTCATTGACTAAACTAGCATTATATTATACAACAATATGATTTGGATGGACAGTTACTGAGGAGAAGTGAATATCAATGTTTGGTGTGGTCTTCGGGTGTCTGAAATTGCGTTTTGCAAAATTCCATTGCAATTGATCTGGGTTACTTTGGTATCGACTCGACCAGGTTGGTAGCAAATGCTATTCCAGGACATGTGGCCGTAACAAGAAACATCAAAGAACCAATAGGTTCTCTATATATTATTCGATTTAACATCATATAAATTGAACATTTTTAAGATGCATTTTATGTAATTGTTTGAGTTCAAGAAAACAGAGTCATCTGCATTGTGTACAGTTTCAATCCCAATTATGCCTCCTGTTTCACGCATAGTAGCTTCAAACGTTTTTCTATGATCTTTCACAGCTTTAATTAAAAATCCTTTCTTTCACAGAACAATATGGTATCATCTACATATAGTATTTAAATTTTCATCTTGCCTTGGAATGTAGACACAGGAGTCTGTAGTGTTCTGCTTGAACACAAAATAAGTTAAGAATTCAGCAAAAATGCCTATTCCAACTCCTGGATTCTTGCTTGAATCCATATAAGGATTTGTTTTATTTACATACCATATTTGTGTCAAAGTTCAATTCCGGGGGTGGTTGCATGAAGATCACTACTTTGACATCACCAAAAAAATAAACAGTTTTTATGTCGATTTTTATTCACATTCCATCTTATCCCTGAAGTTAAGGCTAGGGCAATTCTTATGGTGTGCAACCTTGAAGTTGAGAAGACGTTTTCATTTAAGTCTACTTCCTCCTTTGGTACTCGAATTATGGCAGAATGGTTAGGGGGCTGACCTTCGGTACCACAGTTTGTGGGTTCGAACCGAAAGGTGGCATGGATGTTCGTAGTCATTTAGAATCTCTTTAAACAGTAGGTTCCGCTCTCATTAGCCCGTGTGTTACAAAAAAGTAGACCATAAAACTTCAAGCCAAATCAAACCCTCCATTTTTAATAACTCTTTTCTGCATACTCTGGGCTTTTTGATTTTTTCCTTGGATAGTTATTTAACTTTGAATACCGATTTGGATCCAATTGCATTCCGCATATCTGGAATAAGAAAAAATATCCCTTATTTTAAATCAATTCGAATCTGTTAACAAAATAGTTGAGATTGTAAGTCATATGAGTAAATGCTTCATTTTCCAGAAACCAATGCTCTTCGTTCCTTACTGCTTAATGCACAGTAATTTGTAGTATTTCTTCTTTCAGAGGATTTTTTAAAGAAATTTAACAAATAAAATCTGTTAAGATATTGAAACCTCTCTATTTAAATTAATGTATTTTAACGTAAAATAATATATATAACTTATACTTTATTTTTTTATATTTTAGCATGCTGTAAAATAAAATATATTGTTAATATAGTAGAAGTTCGAAGAAGAAAACGTAATTGTCTTCTATTGCACTAAAAATATTAGTTCCTAATTTACAAATTTCATAAATTATCTTGTGGGTGAGAAATTTATTTCGTTTCATGTATTTATGTCATGTATTTTTAAAAATGTATTTCTTCACATAAAAAACTGAACAATTTTTAAAGTTAAACCCTTATTCATGATCTAAGAAATATTCTGTTCTAAATAGAAGAGAACATTTTTTTATTATGAAACAGAAATAGGCTAAGATATTACAATTATAAATGTACTTCGTTCTCATAATATTATATTTTAACAGGAATTTATGAACGAAATTTGTTGAGAAATTTGTTGATTTGCTTTAAAAACTGCATAATTCAAGGAAAGCACTATAGTAAAAATTTTAAATAATTTCGATAACTCGAATTTTTATATTTTAAGGAGATTTGAGGCACTTCACAAGCATTCGTAAGTATGGGACAATTTAAAAAGTCATCTAATATTTATTTTGTCGAAAAAAGTTTACAGTAATAAAAATGTTTTAAAAGTGTAATATGTTTGCTATGTACTTAAAATAACTGTAATAGACACGCTGTATAGAAAAACCACGTACGGGTTCTGTTATTATGACTTTTCAGTCTATATTTTCTGTGAATATTTATGATAAAAATGAAATTTATAAAAAATGCCTAAGAAGTTTCTTATAACTAAAGATGCGTATATTATACTTCATAATATAGTCACATAGGGGCTTAATGTGCAACACAAACCAGTGATCCCTCGTTTTTCTCGGCTAATGGGGACTAGAACCTTCCGCGAAAGCTGAAAAACCGCGAAATAGGATTTGGCTCTAGGAAGTTACATGTATGCGGTTTCACGAATGTTTTAAATATGTAAATAGTATTTATAGTTTACACATTTAAAACAAAATTACAACAGTATACGTATTTACTTAAACGTGTCAGTGCTATTTAATAAGGTTAATTACAAAACCTTATACAGTAATAAACATTAATCACCATTGCTTTCTGAGAGAGGCAAAGAGTCTCTTCTGTTGTTGGCGGAGGAGAGGTTCTCACTTGACTCGTAGCAGCTTTAGACTCACTCGGAGACTCTTCTGTTGGAGGACCTGGCAGTAGATCCGGGGATTTTATTTTGGTGAGAAACACGTTGATGGGTAGATGTTGTCTTTGTTTTTTCTCTCATTGGTTGATGTCGCACCGGAAACCAATCACGTGCCTTTATGAGAGCTCATGGTATGTACCCTGAATCAACTCATCTTTGTTTGACATGCAAGGATCCTTCTCTAGCGTGCATCAGCATGAAACAACTCTCTTTTTCGAAATGTGGCTGCCGACACGGTTGTATTTTTTCATTTTGGATGAATATGTGGGAAAAACCCGGGAAAAAAAGACGCAAAACAGGAAGTGTGAAGTGGCGAAGGAACGCCGTACAATTAATCAGTAAGTAGAGTTAACCTATTTTATTAACTCTACTCAAAGAGCGAAGCACAACCGCAAGCTCTGGACAACTTTGATTTTAGAATTCTATATGACTGAACTTTTATAGCACCAGGTAAAGTTCGAAAAATCTGTCTGGGAAGGCGATGAAAGTTTTATTGTGGAAAGCAGAGAAATTGTGAATATTCCAGAATACTTTTTTGGAAAACTAAAGAAAGGTTCAGAATCTCTTGGAACGCGAAATAAAGTAGAACATAAATAAATGATATTAAATAAATATTTACACAGATTTTAAATCGTATCGTTGTTACCGCAGATCGAACTCATGACCTCTTGATTATTGTGATGATCATTCTGCTGTAGAGAATTTAAGGTATCTGTCTACGTTCAAAGAACTTTATTCTTTAAACTTAGAAACTAGTTCATATTTTTACAGTTTTAGATTTATTTTTTTACATTATCATAGATAACTGCACTTAAAAAAGTTATTCCTGGAGAAGTTTTTATAAAATTTCTAATAAAAGAAGAAAATTTAGTAAAAAAAAAGTGGGTTTTTCAAAAGGTCTAATTTTTTAATAAATTAAATTATTTTAATATTTTTTGATGCAACACATTTCTTATACACTGGACTAGTGAACCACCTAAACTCTTTGCTTAATTTATATATAGTAAAAATTTTGATCCTTCAAAATCATACACATTGAATTTTTAACGAATTTTCATTACCTTTATATCTAACTATGAGTGTTACATTATTAAAATTTATCCAAATTTAAAGCTTTTAGGTCATTCACTAGTAAGTACTATTAAAAGCATTCATAATAATTTTCAACACAATATTTTAAGATCTTTCTGAGAAATCACATTTCAAGTTTCAACATTTTATTAAAAATACCGTTCTGAGAAAAATGCATTTGAAGTTAATGAAAGCTACTTTAACTATTAAAAAATTAAAATACATGTTTAAAATTCACCACACTTTCTTGCTTCAGTACATTCTATTTCCAAGTTGCTAATTATTAAAAATACTAGAAAAATGTTTAAACTAATCTTCATGAAAATTTAAAAAGTTTTGTCCAAAAAATGCTCTTTAAAAGGCTTTAAATTCACAACTTCCGATTCCGAAGTCGCTACTTCCGTTTTGTTTTGACAGCTGTCACTAATGTTTAAATAGCTGTAACTTTTCTTTAAAATGCCGTAGAGACAAAACAAAAACAGATTTAGAAGCCTAAAAGTTCAAATTCTATAATAGAGAAATAAAATAAAATAATGATTTTTGGCAAAAAATGACGTTTTAATCGTAGACCGCTTTCCTTCAATGTGGCAATATTGATTGTGAAGAATTTTCAATAATGATTTTGAAATGATAAGACATTAATAATACGGAAAATAAATATCCCTCTCTGTGCTTTGAAACACTTTTATACTTTAACGTATTGCCAACGTTATATTTTATTTTAATGAAAATCGATTGAAAAATATAGTTTTTAGAGACCCCAGTCATTTTAATAAAATTTATTGTAAAATATATATTATTTATAGTAATCTATCTACCAATACACACACACTCTATTTCTTTTCATTTGATCCTTCAATTCTCAAAAAATGTCCTTTGTATAATAAATTTTTTTTTTTACTGGTGAATAAACACAAGTCATAAATCATTCACATTTTTTAAAATATGTGCAGTTTGGGTTTTCTTTCTAGAAACGGGTAATATTCTGAAAAAATAAATTCAGATCCCTAAACATATTAAAGTAATCACTTGAATAGTCAAAGTTACCGAACGTGTGTTATACTTTATTATCCTTTGAAGCATAAATTTTACTGCTAAATCCATGAGGGCGTTTAACTATTAATACAGAAGCAAAACTGCATTTTTATGGTTCAGTCATTACAAAAGTTAAACAATTTTTATTTCAAAGTGACAAAGTTTTATGCTACCAAACTATAATTTCAAACCTTTTTTTTAAAGAAAAGGGAAGGGTAATATTTTTTACAAAACAAAAACTAAAGAATGAGAAAATTTCCATACTGCAAATGATATTTTGTATCTATAAATATATTATTTCGATAAGAATTGCAATCCTATCTTGAAATAAAACATTTGAATAGATTTGAAAAAACAGAAAAGATATAAAATAATTTTTACCTGTGTTAATTTATATATTTTTATAAAACCATTAGAAAAACAGTTATTTAAAATAACATATTTCTTAATGAGAATATTTATAAAAGTAAATGATTCACCTTTAAGATATAAAATTTAATTAAAATAATGATTGTAACTGACTAACAAAAACAAAAGATAACATTTCTAAAATACCATTGGATTTCTTAAAGAAAGTGAAATTAATTAATTCATTTGACTACATTGAGAATAAGACTAATATTTTTCCAGTATATATTCTTGAAATTCTGCATTGTTTTATTTTCACATCATATATCCGACGAATGTAGTCAAGATTTCCAGTGAGAATAGAAGTCCAGAGAGTAAAGAATCCAATACCATTGGATTTCTTAAAGAAAGTGAAATTAATTAACTCATTTGAACTACATTGAGAATAAGAGTAATATTTTTCCAGTATATATTCTTGAAATTCTGCATTGTTTTATTTTCACATCATATAACCGACGAATGTAGTCAAGATTTCCAGTGAGAATAGAAGTCCAGAGAGTAAAGAATCCAATACCATTGGATTTCTTAAAGAAAGTGAAATTAATTAATTCATTTGACTACATTGAGAATAAGACTAATATTTTTCCAGTATATAGTCTTGAAATTCTGCCTTGTGTTATTTTCACATCATATCTCCGACGAATGTAGTCAAGATTTCCAGTGAAATAGAAGTAGAGTAAAGAATATACCATGGATTTCTTAAAGAAAGTGAAATTAATTAACTCATTTGACTACATTGAGAATAAGAGTAATATTTTTAAAGTATATATTCTTGAAATTCTACATTGTTATTTTCACATCATATAACGAAATGTATAAGATTTCCATGAGAATAGAAGTCCATAGTAAAGAATCCAATACCATTGGATTTCTTAAAGAAAGTGAAATTAATTAACTCATTTGACTACATTGAGAATAAGAGTAAAATTTTTAGTATACATTCTTGAAATTCTACATTTTTTATTTTCACATCATATAACCAACGAATGTAGTCAAGATTTCCAGTAAATAGAACCAGTCAGTAAAGAATCCAATACCATTTTATTTCTTAAAAAAAAATTAATTAACTCATTTGACTACATTGAGAATAAGATTAATATTTTAGTATACATTTTGAAATTCTAAAATGTTTTATTTCACATCATATAACCGACGAATGTAGAAGATCCAGTGAAAATAGAAGTATAGTAAAGAATCAATACCTTTTATTCTTAAAGAAAGTGAAATTATTAACTCATTTGACTACATTGAGAATAAGAGTAATATTTTTCCAGTATATATTCTTGAAATTCTACATTTTTTTATTTCAAATCATATAACCAAAATGCAGTCAAGATTCCAGTGAAACTGGACAGTACTGTTAAAAGTTGTTGAACATTGGTATAAATATTAATAAACTACTGGAATAAATTTAATATAAAATATTTTAAGATTATAAAATCTGAAAAAAATTAATAATGATCTGAAAGGAAAAGATAAAATATGTAAGAAAAGCCTTTTGCTACCCAAGAAAAATGATATTTAATAATCACTTGCTTAAAATGAGAATAATTATAACACTTACTTTATTTATCATTTACAGCTACAGTAGATGAAATATTCTTTTTTGGCATTAATTCAGAAACGAGTTTGGAAAAATTCCTTAATAGGACTCCATTGAAATAACATGAAATATTAGTTAACATGTTACTGTCATACAAGAAATATCACTGTACTATCTTTTATGTAGCAGATTTTATACTAAATTTGACAATAATTTTTATATATGAAACAAAAATAAAAATATAAGCAAATAACCTTCTACTTTTAAAGAAAACAAATTTTACAAACACTTTGATTATAATTAAAATAACCTTGGTTTGTTTTGCAGTATGTGTCACTGAAAATCATTAGTAATATTTACTCTGACTCCAAATAATTTCAGGAAAGTTGCAGAGATTCCTAGTTGAATTGATATTTTACTCTGGAAAGTTACGAAATTTTGGTAGAAATGTTATTAATTAAACTAATGCTATAAATTTTACAACAAAAGTTTTATCCGAGTCCCATAATACCGCTGTATATTAAGGTAGCACATTTATTTCCTCGCATTACTCTTTTGCTCTGAAATATTTGCATTTAAGACTTTTCTCGTCACTGGATAAACATGATTCTTACAAGCTCATTTCACTTTAGCTTAAAATCTGAACAAGCTTCATACTTTTCACTAGTATGCTGATCTTAACAGCAATATTTTAAATAAGAACAAAATATTTAAACATTAATGGTATTCAGGAATTTATTACCATGATATACTTCGGCTAAAATATAATTATAAATGAAATTTCAATAATTTCACTGCAGTTTAATAGAAATAATCATAATTAAAAACAACTATTTGCTTCTCTTTTCTTGTGAAATACAACAGTTTATTACAATTTATTTTATTATTTGCTTTGTTGAGTGTAAATTAGACTATTAACAGTCTATATTAAATATCATATATTATTTCTGAAGTATGCGTCTTTTTAGTAGGTCACTTTTGGATAAGATATAAAGATATAAAGGCAGATATAAAGGCATCTTAACAAATGAAATTTACATAATCAAGAAAATGTCTCAAAGTGGTGAATAATTGCACTTTGAGTCTCAAAAATATTAATGGTTTGGTTAAAAATTCAAAATTTCGTTTTCTACATATGGGGTAACAAGAATGCAATATTTGTACACGCTTAATCCTCTCGCTGCGCATCCCGCGATTTCCAAGGGCAACATAGATGTAGCAAAATTTGCACAAACCGCGATTTCCGCGGGCATGCATTTTAGCCATCCATTTAACTGTGCAACCCGCTCTTTCCCCGTTTATTCTTTCACTTTAGCTTTACTGTGATTTTTAATTGTTTATTTAGCTTTAAACTAGCAGATGGATTTAATTGTCCACATTTTTGCGAAATATAGAAGAATTTTTTGTAGCATTTTGAGCGCGCTGTTCATAGCTCGAAGATGTCTGTCAGGAAGCGTTTCGCGAGTGATATAACCTATACTCCTGACGGTATTTCCGCCACCGATAGCACTTCTGACTGTTATTTCAAGTATATTGAAGATAGTTTTAGCGAAACTGATGAGAATTTCTGGGATTCCTCTGCGGATAGTGATGAATCTGAAAATTTATTTTCTATTTAAAGTGTTCGACAGTGGGGAAAAATTGATATACAAAATATTCCACCAGCTCCTGCTTCATTTCCTTTCCTTGGAAATCCCAGACTAAATTCCACTATGGCAAATAATGCAACTGTTTTGGATTATTTAGAAATTTTTTTTGACGAGGTTATGTTGCAAATAATAGTAAAAGAGACCAACATGAGAGCAATAGACCCATGAGACTAACTGCTCTACACTTTGCTAGCCATATACACAAAAATCCCATCAAGAAAGAGCCTCGTAGATAGTGTGCCGTCTGTTTTAAAAAAACTGAAGGTGGAACAAAAAATTCGAAAAGAAACACTAATTTGGTGCAAGGATTGCGAGGTAGGACTTTGCATCGAGCTTTGATTCGAAATTTATCATACAAAACTTCATTTCTAATAAATGTTTTGTAAGTCTTTTGTATTTTTTAATTGGTATATACCTTTTCCTTTTGTATTTTATAAAATAAATGATAATTTAATAAGATTAAATTTCAAAATTAAGCTTTTATATCATTATTCTACAATTTCATTTTTTTGATCACCTTTTTTTAGGACCTAATTCTATATTAAAAAAAAAAAAACTCTTTTACAAAATTTTTTTGTATATTTTAACTCTAAAATGTATATAGATTTGAAATATGTAATAAAATAAATACGCATTTTTTAACCTATTTCGATAAAATAAATACGCAACGAGAGGGTTAATGCAATATGCAAAATAAGACTGCTTAAGACATCTAGGGCAGACCTGTTTAACTCATAAGGCTCCAGGGTTATATTATATAGCTAGTGCACGCTGATGGGCAGCAATGACCAATTTTCTTAAATTCTAGAAGTAAGGCAAAATTGCCAGTGGAAAATTTGCATAGTTTAACAAAAAATATTAACACATACAGTTGGAAACTTTACCTCATAAGATAAATTTTTGGGGTTCATGACTGTTTGTACATTTTAAATGTAAGAACAAACATGAGAAAGCTGGAAAATATAATAATAAAAAATAGTTTTTCTTTGCCATTACACAAAATAATTAATGCGCTTATTCCACTATTTATATTACATTTACATAAAGGAGTAAAATTAAAATTAAAAATTAGCGAAAAACTACTGCACCTCAAAAGTTTTAATTTTGAAGATGATAACCACTAATGAAGAGGATGTCCAACATGAAATCTGATAATTCCAATCTGAGAAAATGAAGCAAAGACAAATTTGACATTCGAGTTCTAAACGAGATTTTTTTATGAATATCATAGAAGTAAAAACTACAGAAACGTTATTTTTCTTTCAAAACTCTTTAAATCAAAATTAGCCTCAAGAGCACTAGTTGAAAGCCCTTGGTATAGAGAGTAAGATTTAGATTGCGTAAAACGTTCTAGAAAATCCCATTTATTAGATGAGATGATGTAAGCGTTGGTGACAGCTGTAGTATTGGTAATACATTTTAATATTTAAGTAAAATAACATTATGCAAACTTCAAATTCAGCTGCATCACTTTTCTTTATGAGTCCAGGTAGCTCAGTTGGTAAGATTGAGGATCTCATAATCCTGGAGGGTTGTGAGTTTAATAAATTAACTGAAAAAATATTAACACATACAGTTGGAAACTTTGCCTTATAAGATAAATTTTTGGGCTATTTGTTCATTTTAAATGTAAGAACAAACATGAAAAAGCTAAAAAAATATAAATAAAAAGGGAATTCTGCATTTAAACAATATAATTAATGCCCTTATACCACTATTTATATTACATTTCATAACGGATTATAATTAAATATTAGCAAAAGGTTACTGCACCTCCAGAATTTTAATTTAAGATGATATCTACTAATGAAGGGAATGTCTAGCACCAACACTGATAGTTCCAATCTGAGAAGATGAATCAAAGCTTTGAATCCACCACGTTCCCGAAGAGAAGCAGGGTAATATAAAATAGGTTCGAGGTAGCAGTATCCTCCCAGTTCCTTAACGATACCTGTGGAAATGGCAGCCCAAGACTGGGGGTGTTCTTGGTTCCTGCTTTTAAATTTCGATGGCTTAACAGGGGCAATGTTTCTCGTGACCATAGAGCTGTACGTGCTCATCGAGTAGTGCTAAATGAGTAATAGCTTCAAAACTGTGTTTAAAATAAAGATATCTTCCTTTTTTGCCAACTGCATTAAAAACTACCCTTAAATTTCATTAAAACTTCCATCACTTGTAACATGTAACTAACATATAACTACATACACTTTTCGATAAAGGTGTAAGGTACCTTCAGAAGATTATTCAGGTTTAAGGGTAGCATGTGTCAGAATGTTTAAAAAAAACTCATTTAATGTACCTATATATATATATATATATATATATATATATATCAGTCGATGCATTAATAAGCATCTTCGTGTTCCTGTGAGCCTTCATATATATATATATATATATATATATATATATATATATATATATATATATATATATATATATATATATATATATATATATATATGTGTGTATATATATATATATATTCGCTGCGCGCATCTGGCAACGAGGGGAGTCTTGCAGTAGACGCGAGAGAGGACAGACGTACCTTTGACGGAGAGACGCTCGGGTGTTTTGGAGAGGGCGGACGACGGCCCTAAGGAGGAACAGAGCGTGCAGACGGCAGCTCTCCCGGCAATTACTGAAATGTGCTACCTGAAATGTCCAATGTTCTATCATGTCCGTCATTAAATATTATTTACGTTACGTTAATTCTGAGTCAGTGTTTCATTTGGAGTCGACTGACTGACGTTCAGCTGGTATCCCGTTTGGACGTACACGGGGGTACCACATATATATATATATATATATATATATATATATATACACACACACATATATATATATGTATATATATATATATATATATATATATATATATATATATATATATATATATATATATATATATATATATATATATATATATATATATATAAATAAATATAAATATATATATATATATATATATATATATATATATATATATATATATATATATATATATATATATATATATATATATATATATATATATATATATATATATATATATATATATATATATATATATATATATATATATATATATATAATATATATATATATATATATATATTTATATATATACATATATATATATATATATTTATTTCTATATATGTGTGTGTGTGTTTTATCACTAGTGTGTACTACGGCTTTATGACATACTCAATAGCTTCAATATAGTATCAACAGTGTCGTGTATATAATTTTGTATTACATAATTTCGTTTTAGGAAATGATTCATTGTTAAGATGAAATTATCCAATAATTAATCATCAATAATTATATGTAGTATAGAAAGAATCTTTTTAATTATCTAAACATTTGATGTCATTCCAGAATATAATTTATGATAATTAATTTATTCTTGATTAAAGTGATCAATTATAAATGCCTGTAGGAACACATAATTTGCATGCATTGATGGACAAAAACAGCAATTTCTATTATCACTGAACGGAGTTTCAATTACTGCAATTTCTCAATTCCAATGCATTTAAAGGCTGTGCAATTCCAGTGCTTTTAATGACGATGCTGCTAATTAATAAGCTTAAGATATCGGAACAGAAAATAGCGTTAATAAATATACAATGTATACACCTGAAAATTAGCAAATATTTATTCAAGCACATCGGTGTTTTTTGGGGTGTAATATTATAGAATTAAGACCATATGCCTATAAGAGAAACATAACGAGGAAGTGAAAGCACAAATACTGCGTAGCCGAAGAAATTTTTATTAATATCCTGAAGTACACTCTACGTTCTAACAGAAAGGGACATATTTCAAGTGCTAATGATGAATCCCATTAAAGGGATATTTTACCCAGAAAATG
>CM063502.1:91055747-91088009 GCA_032207245.1 Pardosa pseudoannulata
ACGTACCATACACCACTTTTGATATGTGCTCACAACTGCACATAAACCCACTAAATACACCGTTTCTGATATTGATGCCCCCAGTCACCAAGTCACAACGACTTGACTCTTTTCGAAGTCTGATAAATTAGCTGCTTTTCCCATTATGTCATTAACCTTGGTATATTTCGAAAAGAAATGAATAGCCGCTTTATATACTCCAACATCAGTGGTTTTGTTCCTGGGCGAGCCCATTGTTATAAATGGAGGGTAGTCATAATGTAATAGCTCTATAGTCTATGAATACACACACACACACACACACACACATATATATATATATATATATATATATATATATATATATATATATATATATATATATATATATATATATATATATATATATGTGTGTGTGTGTGTGTGTGTGTATGCAGTAAAAATCCTCAAAGTTGACCACCTCTCTATGTTGACCGAAGTTTATTAGTTTGAATGGTCAAAACGCATTTTCAATGGCGATTTACCTCTCCATGTTGGCCACCTCCGTAAGTTGTATGTTGACCAATTTTTAGTAGGTTTTACTTTCTGTAACTTGACCACTGATGTTTTCTTTAATTTCTTGAATTTGTTTTTTCCTCCCGCTGTTCTCCACCTGGTTTCCAGGAGTTTCTTTATCTGTCAATCGGATTATATGAGCAGCACTCGCGATCCCCCCCTCTTTGGTGCTCCATTCATTGTTCACTTCTATTATGGTACTATGGGAGGGAAATAACAGAGATTACCCAACCTTTTGTTAAGTAGAAAAGATATCCTAGCCCTTTGCATGCTTTCATTCCTTGGATTAGCTTTAATTGCTGAAATCTGCCGAAAAATGTCAGGGAGTGGTGTGTGTGTGTAGCCGTGTAGCATTGAACGGACTACGCAGAATTGGAAAACAGCGTGTATTGACCACATGTGACACACGTTTTGTTCTTTTTTTCTGGACATCGCGTCGTGGCAGTACCAGTTGTTTATTTGCGAATTTTTATTAAAAATGGCCCAAAGAAAATCTCTAAGAGAACTTAAATTAAAGGAGAAAGTGGATCTTCTTAATTTTCTGGAAAGCAGCAGTCAAAGATAGACAGCAGAAAAATTTGGTGTGAGTAATACAACTGTGAGTAACATTTTATAACGCAAGGAAGATAATATCTGGAAAGATATTCTTCCGAAAACGGGGAACTTAAAAAAAAAATTAGAAAAACATGTCTCGACGCTGTGAAAGAAGCCACGTTTCGTTTTTTTACAGAGATGAGATTGTGGGGATGAATAGCGTAGCAGTCGCAAATCGCAATCTCCACAGGCTTCCTCGTGAACCGTAACCGTACTGATGATCTTCGATCTTTATGCAAATTTTTCTTCACTACATATACTTCGGCACACGAAAAGTGTTACCTGTACATGCATACTCTTACATGAATATTCTTGTTTATTTATTATTTAAGTTTTGTTATTTAAATAAATTGTTATTCTTAATGTAATTCGCCTTTACTGCCTTGATACCTGCACCACTCACTAAAAGATCAATTAATGCAAGAATATCGGACCTATGCTTCAGGAAGTAGCAAAAGTTTGCAAAAGAATTCGAAATTGAGGACTTCCAAGCGTCAGCATGTTGGCTTGAAAAATTCAAACTACGATAAGAGATTTCTCAAACAGTTTTGTGTGGGGAATCGAATGAGGTTTCAGCTGAAGTGGTAGAGAAGTTTATTGAAAAATTCCCAGAGTTTGCTAAAAATTTTAAAGATGAGAACATCTTTAATGCTGATGAATGCGGTCTCTTCTTTAAAGCAATACCTGATAGAAGTCTAGTAATGAAAGGTGACTCTTGCAAAAGAGGAAAACTTTCAAAACAGAGTTTTACTGTTCTTCTATGTGTCAGTATGACTGGAGAAATATTAAAGCCTATGGTGATCTGCAAAACCGCAAAACCCCGTGCATTTAAAAATGTAAAATATGATGACCTTCCTGTTTTTTGGAGAGAGAATAAATCCACTTGGATGACCAGTGCTTTATTCGAATAGTGGGTTAGAGGAATTGACGCAGAAAAGAGGAAAAAGAAGCCGTCTATTCTACTTACCCTGGATAACTGCCCCAGCCACCCAAAAGTGAATAATCTCACAAATGTGAAGCTAAAATTTTTGCCTGCAAACACTACTTCGAAAACCCAACCTGTAGATCAAGGCATTATTCAGTCCTTCAAAGTGCACTACAGAGCTCAACTTCTGGAATGGGTGATCATGAAAGCACAAACTTGTGGTCCTTCTGCCTTGGAATCATCAACAGCTGCGTCTGTAAATGCTTTGAATGCTGTTCATTGGATTAATTCTTCTTGGAATAAAGTTAAGCAAGCCACAATTAAGAACTGCTACAAGAAAGCTGGATTTGTTACAGCAGCATCGGTGCAAGAGACTGAGCTTCCTCTATCTCCCTTGCCAGTTTTTGATGGAGTTAATTTTGAAGATTATGTTACTATGGACGATGGGTTAGTAAAATGTGTTGAACCAGACCCAGAGGCAATCTTCAGTGACATACTCTCTGGTACTAAGCACAGCGAGGACTCTAAGGTATGAAAAACGGACTGCGAAGAGGATAATGATAAAAGTGAGGATGACACTGAAAACTACCCAACTCTGAAGGAAGACGATGTGAAGCGCATGATGGAGCAACTTAAAGATTTCGCTGCAGAAAAATTGCCCAAGCATGCTTAATGGACTTATAAACTGTGAAATTGGTTTTTTGCAGTTACCAAATGAACGAAAAGAGGACTCAAACAAAAATTGAATCATTTTTTCAAAATTTGTAAAAATGTGCTTTACTTTCAGTAAAAATAAAAATGAGTAAGTGCTAGTTTTTTTCTAAATTTTTCCTTAAAAAAATACTAAAAAGCTTACTAACTTTTTTCTAATATTGTACTATGGTAAATATTTTTAAAAAAATTCCCCATGTTGACCACCTCCGTATGTTGCAGTCCCTTTAGGTAGTAAACTTATAGAGGTTCTACTGTATATATATATATATATATATATATATATATATATATATACACATATATGTATAAAAATGAGTAATTCGTTTTAAGTACAACACTGACAGGGCAAGTCTTGGAAAAGAAAGGATCTTTGATGATAAATATAAGTTAATGGTAACCAGTGAAATCTTCTACAAAATTGAATGTTTGTAATTTTAACAACATGCCCATTTTTCTTTCTTTCTTAGCAAAGAAGAAATGCTATTCTACAGTCCTAAATGTTATTAACAATAATGATGATATTTTTAGAAATGACGTCCTCCACGCCTTATCAGCTGAGTACTCATAACTCGAAGTTATAGCCATGGTAATCTAAAGGAGGATTTTGATGAGTCATTTTCTAATATCAGTCATTTGGTTTATAGTTGCCGTGCCCATTAAGAAGTCATAAAACTTCTCCGGGAAAGTTGGTTGCAATTGCCACAGGAAGTCGAACTTCTAAGTGTGTGTCCTGATTTGGAAGGGGTAACTAAGAAGAACCCTAGGTTTAACCTGCCTTCTTCAGATATATCATTTAAACTTGAAGCACATTGCTTATGTTAGTGTCCCAGCCACTATTAGTGATCATGATGGGCATTTGGAATTGCTTGGGTCCCAGTTTCACAACCCTTTTATTATGCCTTTGCTGAGTTACCTTGGTTCTTTCCATTTATTTGTTTTACCTACAAAACTTCAAAATCTACATTTTGCGAAAAAGAATTACTTATAGTAAAATTACAAGAGATATTTTTTTTAGTATAAGACAAACTTCTTAAGAGAAATTTTATCACAGGCAAATCTCTGAAATTTGAAATTTACCTTTATAAACATATGGATCAGGTTGAGACTACAGAAATAAAAACACGCGATGTAAAGCTTTTTAAGTGCATTCAATGCCATATTTAATATGTTAGGAAAAATGTGGTTAAAATCTGTTAAAGACCCCATTAAAAGTATCTAGCTTAAAATGTAATAGAGATAAATGAGAGCAATACATATTCTGCAATAATACCCGTTTTCCTCTTATTTTATTTAGGTAGTAAGTGGTAGTAGTGATAAAATAGTTGAAAACATTTTACGAATGTATGTTGTTAATCTATTTGCAAGATTTATTGAGTTATTCTCTAATTAATGAAGATAGTTGTAAAATAGCTTAATTAATTTTAAGAAAAATTATTAAAGCATACGAGAAATCTGTTCTTAAGATAAATATCCATCTTTTTCCAATAAACTGTTTTTAGCTCTCGAATGGAATTGATTAAAGTACTTTTTCACAGAAAAGGTTCAAATTCTGACTTATTATTTTCTAATTTAACAACCATTAGCTTGAAATGTACCTTCATATCAACTGATTTGTCATATGGGATGACATATTCTGGTTATGATATAAGCATGCTATTTCAAACTTTTAATTGGTTGTAAAATCTGATGGCGATTTGCAGTTCCTCTGATTTGGAATAAAGCATGTCTATATACTTAACTCTGATTGGTATTTCCAATTTACATGGAAATGTGTTAAAGATATCTGTTTTTCTACCTGTATTTACATGGAACTTCAATCTGTAAGCAGATGATTTCCATATTTAACTTAAAATGAAAGAGCTGGTATAGAACCATACTAATCGATGCCTTTTCATAGATTATAATTAGCGTATGATCAAGATTTCATTCGAGGTGCTGTATACCTTAATACTGCGATTACCAGGCTCAATAGACTCATTCTCTATAAAAAAGAAGAGAAAAAAGGTATATATTTCGACTCGAAATGTGACGAAAAAATAATTAAAAGAAAGATATGATATTTTCATTTAAACCATAGAGGGAAAAACGATAAGATTTGAGGTTAAAGACGGACTGTTAAAGTGACATTTTGGAAAAATAATTTTCTTTAAATGCTTGATTTTTGCTTTTTATAGCCCATTGTTTAATTGTAATATAAACAGCTTTTATTTATCCGACGCATGAGAAAATGACATTTTTTAGCAAATAATCTAAATATTTTAAGTACCAAATATGGTGAATAGTAAAGTTTTCCCTTGGTATGAACTGAAGTATATTTTAATTAATGCTTTTTGAATATTTAAAAATTTTATAAGTACCTTTTAATGCATACCTGAAAAAATACATGGTAGATGTATTTAGCGATCAGCAAATGCAATTCATTAACCCTAAATAAAGATTTTCTATTTATCACGAAGAAATAGGCTTTCATTCTATCCCTAATTTGCTATAAATATTTAAGGAATAATATTTAGTGGGTCAAGAATAAAAAAATAATATGCTGAAGAAAACAAATTAGATCATGTGGTAATCTTTATCCTTTTTATAAATCAAAGCTTGCTTATTGAGAATGAAATGGTATAAAATAGATATAGTTGCATGTATATTTTTTATATTTTGCATACCTTCATTTGTATTTATTTTAGAAAATCAGCAAAATGTTTTCCCAGTGGTACAAAATTTTATTTTCGTAGGATTTAGTTATTATCGAATATCTTTCAACGCATAATGGTAGTTAGTAAGGCAAAAAAATACAAACTATTAAATTATTGATATAATTCGAAGTAATTTGAAAAACACATTAGTTAATATTTTTGTGACTTACTTGTATACATTAAGATATATTTAAAGTCTGAAAATAATAAATGAATGAAAGAAATGTTCTTTTAGATGTAATATATATAATTACTTTTAGTGATTTTTGAATAAAGGACATTTCTTGAAATATATATTAATAAAATTAGGTTTGAAAACTTTTTAAAAATCATTACATATTTGACCTTCAAGCATTGTTCAACTTCATATATGTCTGTGTTCTGTACGAGAATTCGATACATAGTTAATATTCGTCACAGAGTCATGCAATGCGTGACTACCGGCTAAATTCTCAAATTGACTTAAACACTGGGTGTGGCTATGAAGGTTCAAAAAGTGCAACTAATTTTTACTTTCGATTCAAACAATTAGTGGATCAATTAGTTAAATCTATGTTTTAAATGCTTCCTACATGTAACTATATTCTTAATAGAATAGATATATTACTATTACATTATTACACTAATATGACTCTAAAACGTGCAAAAAAATTGAGGTAATTAGAAAAAACTCATAATATTTAGTCAACTAATAATACCATTAGAAAAGTCTTACACAGCATAATATATTTTTAAAAATCTATAAAGTTTTTTACTGAGATTTTAGAAATTATATGGGAATATATCTGGGTATCATTTTTTGCTTAAATACAATTTATATAAAACAAGTCGAATTATATATTTTTGTTTATTAAATGCATTATACATTTTGTAAATTGGCAATGCACTTGAGATTTAAAAAATACATACTCGTTTTATGACAAATAATTGAAACAATGTTTTAAAATTTTGAAAGTAACTGAGAAAAAATGATGCATCTAAACATTGAAAGACATCAGTAACGTACAAAACCTTCAAATAATAAAACAATTTTTCTTAATTTCTAAACAAGAAGTAAAACAGAATAAAAGTTTTACTGATATAAAATAATAATTAGTAGTAGGTATCTAACTTTTTATATAATACATGAAATAAATTGACTTTTTGGTACTTAAAAAAATTCTTGTTATTTATGAAATTCTTAAATTAAAATAATGTTAGATTAAAATAAATTAAATTGTATACACACAAAAAATATTTCAAGAAATAGAGTATTATAAATTATCCCATTAAAATATCCTTCTGTAATTTAATTCTCCATAATCATGGCAAAGATATCTGTGAAAATAGGGAATGGTTAACCATGGTTATATGTTTGTTCCAGGAGTAGGATTCATGCTTAAAAATGTGTTTACAATGTAGTTTGCATAATATCATGTTCCTTTAACTTTCTAAAATAGTTTGTAGATTTTGTAAAACTGTTACAGGTAGCAAGCTCTTATATTTTTAATTTATACTCCAAATTACTTCCTGCTTTTAACGTAAATAAACTGAAGGCATAAAAGAATAGTAAAGGAAAACAAACACTGCTAAAAGTTTAAAAACAAGTAACACATATTTCCAGCATAAACGTAGTACATATATCTTGAAATAAATTTCAAATATGTCCATTTATAGCAGTCATCACAATAACATCCCAGTCTATTTGAAATTTCCCCATTTCACAGCACAGAGGTTGTGTAAATAAAGTAAGAAATTTTCAGTTACCTTCTACAGCGCGTAAACGGAAATAGCCGGATATAAAATCGTATCTTCAAAGCGAGTTCATTCAGGTGAATTAGTACTACTTTTTATGGAAACCATACCCCGTCAACATCGAATATAATATTGTTAAATACTGTTCCGAATATGAGGTCTTCTTTTGGTTGTACTTTACAATTTGTAATGCTATGCTGACGTTGGATCTTGAACAGATAAACATGTAGGCTGTTTCTCAATAATTTTTATGTGTTGAATTACTTTAATTTTGGTTTCTACTGAAAGTTGTCAAATAGATATACTTGGATATTACCAGATATTTACAGAAAGTCTCTCAACTCGACATTTTCTGGAGTAACTACATGTTGCATATGATAAATACTTTTCAGAATTACATTAAATAAACTGCCTGTTAGTTAAAATGCGTAGAAGAGATGAGAAATAGTTTTTAAATAAGGATCTTTTGCACAATTAAAAATAGGAATTCCAAATTACCTTATTGTAATAGGACTGTGATTTAACATGTGATATTCAAGTATCTAGAGGAATAGAAATGTTGAATGGAGAACATGAATTCATCATTTTTTTTAATGATTATTTACAATTAGTCAGTAGAATATATAAAATTTAATTGTTCTTTGTTTTAAAGACTCTATTACGGTTTTTGTATACTATGGTATATAGTGAAAGTTTTTAAAACATTTTTATCTCAACTTCGGGATTTCTGTATTAGATTGTTTACAGTTTTCAAAATAAAAATGTATTTTGTTTCATTATTGTTGTAATGTACATACAACCTATACACGTTCTTACAAAACACAGAATGAGTATAATACCTTATGTAGATTCAGACATTTATTCTATACTTTATTTACAAAAATACTGTGTTAGCATAATCATCAATCATTTTTATCTTCTATTTACACTGTTATTAAAACACTTTATAAAATTATTATTATTAACAGAGGCCAAAAAGTCAAAAGACTGTAAATATTATTTATAAATTACCTCCATTAAAGTCAAAGCAGTCATTTCCTCACGGCAATACACTAGTTGGTGATTACTGGTCTTCCGGGCGCAAACGAGCTGGTGCTAGTGGATCTTGTTATTTCTCGACTGCCCACTTCTAACTCCAGCTCTCACTCCATTTAAAAACCTCACCTCGGTAAATTCTTTTCTTGTTATCCAATTTCCTTCGTAATTTTCCCACATCAAATGCCCTTCGGGAGTGCAGTCTCATTAAAGTATTTTTGTTCAAGCTGACATTACTTTTAGGCCTGCTCATAATTCACGCTATTCTGTGTTAACCGTTACTGCCATTCCGTGATGTATCCTCTCTGCAGGGGTCCTAAACTTGACGTTAATTTCTTAAATTCGTCAAGGAAAATCCACCCACGGCTATGCATGCACGTGCAACTCACCGTGAGAAAGTACCTCGGTACAATATCTTATAGATTTTATTTTCATATAATTTATTTATTAAATCAGCATATTTTTTATTAAACTACTGTATACACAAAATATTTTGTCGTTTAAGTAGAGAAAGAAAAGTCAGTGGATGTCAAATTTATTAATTATATTAATAGTGCAGTAAAATATTACTTACAAATATGTATTTGAAAAATAGAGAATCATAGCTTTTTGGAAAAATGATTAAGATACTCTATAATTAAAGCAATATTTCTGGGAAAGTAATGAAAAATAATACAGTACAGTTAAAGACAGTTTGAAAATCTAGAAAATTGTTTAAACAAAGACCGTCTTCAATTTAAAGAGTTGTATCATCTTCCATAAGTATTTGATAATATATATATCAATTACAGGTACCAGAACATGAAGTAATTTTTTAATTTTCTTCAAAAAACATCAGTATGGATACATATTGATTATTTCGAAAGATATTTCAACATGTGAATAGTATCAGATTACTTTCTTTTATAAAGTCTCATTTTCCTTTGATTTTGTTCTGTTCTTTTGCGACGGCTATAAATATTTTGAATATTTTGGTAAAATAACATATTTATTTCTAAGAACGTTTTGTATTAAATCTCACGTGTTATGTTAATTTTATAGTATAAGTGCCATGTTATTTTATAGTATAAATGCTATATTTTTATATTATCAGAAATCTACACAACGTTTTCGAAGGCCATAATATAATGGCAGATCAAAAGGATTATTTTTTTAAAAATAAGATATGTTGCTTTCTTCTCAGTTACAACAATCAAAAAGAAGTGATCTAATTACAGGGGAAACAATAAAATTACTGAAGGAAGCAAAAAAATATAAATTATAGAATTTTCTTAGCTATAAAGTATAAAATACACAAAGTAACTTTAAAATAAGAAATTTTCTGAAATATTTGTATAAACCGCATGCAGATTTGTAATTAAATAATTTTCTGATGTGCAACAAAAAATCAAATTGGAAAAATTGAAAAATGAAACAATTTCTGTTTAAATAACGCTTCTATAAATAAGTGAAATACCTTGGAAAAACGGGCCACAAATTATGTTTATCAGGTATTTTTAATCTATTTCCTTTTTATGCTAAATCAAATGCAGTTTTATGCAGTTCTTTAGATAGTACATATATTTTGTCAAATTAGAAATTATGTAATAATAGCCTATTTTTCTGTTCATCTGTCCGTCTGTCCACCTATCCGCGAATTTATGAAGCATACTAATGGATGGAAAGGATAACAATCCATATTGTATTTTTGATGAGTTATTACCAAAATTCAAAGCGAGTCGAAAACGTTCGAAATTTAATTTTTGAGTGTTTAATGCCATTACTTCAAGATTGTTTTGATAGGTGTATAAATAATAGATTAGGTATATATGTGATAATTTTAAATTTAATAATGGATTTTTTTTTGTTGCAATGAAATTTTTTATCAGGAACAACAAATTAAAAGTCTTGGAGTCTAATTTCATGGACTAAAAATCTAACGTAAGTTATATATCTTTGAAAATTAAGAATTTGTTCGTTGGTGTGTTTGTTTTTTATACATAACCACAAAGTTTGCAATCGATTCGCTAAAATTTTGGACATTTCATAAACCGCAAAATATCATGTCAATATTTAAAACATCTGCTGTATGTCCTATCACGTAATATAAAGTAAATTAAAGTTGGAAAAACATGTCAAAAGATATACAAATTATCTGTACAGATAATTCTCAGCCAAAGAGAAATCATTCATTTTACCTGGCTTATTTGTTTTACCCAATTCTAGAAAATTAAAACTTTTATGATCAGTCTTTAAATAGTATATGCTGTATTTTAATAACATTTAAAGTCTCTATTTGATCGGTTTTGAAAACAATTCCTTAAAGACTAATAACATATTGTTAGTTACTATGCATATTTTAATAAAACCATGTTCATCTTTCTCAAATAAAACAGTTTCTAAAAAAGAAAGTTAATACAGAAGTTATAAAACTACAATTATATGAAGTGCAAAATGTACTTCATAATAAGTGTAATATTCGTAAGTGTAAACTTCTTAATTTCCAAGGGTACACTGCATTATAAATATAAAATTTTTAGAACCACTTTGATATATGCAGACACAAATATTATATATTTTATATTTCTTATGAGTTAAATATTATTTTCATTATTTAGTTGAATTGATTTCTTTGAGCTGACAGATTTATCTCAGTTTTATGATCATAATAATTTTTACTTCATGAAATTATATTTAGTAATTTTAGAAAAAGATATGAATATTGCTTTGGAGCAAAAAATAAGACATTTTTCTACTTGTTCATAGTTTGAATATCGAAATTTTTCATATAATTTTCAATATCCGCAAAATTCGTATTTTAAAATGCCAATAAATAGAATTTTTTTTAGTTACTAATTTTAAAAAATATGTAGTTTATTTCCATCGTTTTATTACCTGTAGGCATAGAGTTTCCCTATTTATTATTTTCACATTTTAACTCCATTGCTAGCAATACAGTTTTTAGTGAAATAATTGTGATACCCATTTTCCTTCAAGATCACTCAATGGAGCAATGCTTAATAAATACTCAATTAAATCGCTTTGACCGGGCTTTCTGTAAAGTAAATGTGTCGGATATTTCGTGCATTTACCTGAAATATGTGATGGATATGACATGCACTTTCACGTTACACGATAAACTAATTTTGCAAGACAAGCTTCATTTAAGGTCAATATAATTTCACTTTGCTCTAAACAAACACTTTTTTATTGTTTGGTTTTGTGAAATATGTAGTTTTAAATACACGTTTATTATTTCCAGTAAAGAAAAGAAATCTTATTTTACTGTTAAAATATTGACAGAGCTATGGAATTCAAATTTCGGTACGGAATAAAAACTTACAGATTCCAGAAAGAAATTCCCTGTATAATAAATTCATGCCCTGTTTTAATCACATTATTAAGGCTGTAGAGAACCTTTTCTTTAGTTTTTCGTTGATTTCTTGAATGCTGAAATGTAGGGTTTTTTTCTGATTTGACTTCCAAATAACATTACCAGTATACTAACTATTTCTGCATATTTAATAAATCTATTACTATTATAGATATTAAAAAAACTATTTACTATACATTAATAATTTTACATTCCTAACATAAAATATATATTCTAATAAAATGTTAAAAATATACATGTTACTGTTCATATGATTGGTATTTTACAAAATGCAATTTTATTTCCTTTCTCATCAGTAATATGTAGACTAATAAAGCTTGGGTATAATTATTATTATTTACTCACTTTATACATAATCAATGGATTAGTGATAAGAGAAAGGTCACTATTTCAACCGAGATTTTTATGATGGAAATATATTGCATAATCAGAGTATTAAACTAAATGTAGTATAAATGTAAATTGTACTTTCACATCACACGGTAAACTAATTTTTAAAACTAAGATTCATTTCAAGTAAATATAAATTCTACCTGCTATAAAAATGCATTTTAATTAACATTTGCAAGAACTGTAATGTAAAATAAATGTGCTGCATTTCCCTCTAAGAAAATGAATTATTACTTCCTTAAAAAACAATAAAAACATAAACATAATTGGGGACATCAATAGGTAATAAAAGGTTCCACTATTCAAAATATTCACCTGTAATACATTATCTTACTGTTTTAATCCCAATATTAATGCTGCAACATATTATTCTGCTATTTTTAGATACCTGGAATGTTGAAAAAAGGAAAATACCTTCATATTGACATGAAACAATGTTCCTAATATTAATGTAAACGCAAGGAAAAAAACAAATTTTTAATCTTTGTATGAAATTTGTCTTACATTCCAATACATTTTGTCAGCCTTTTGGATACCTTTTCTAAGTAATTCATTTTTGCTGTTAATTTAGGAGATACTGCAGCATTTTTTTAAAAATCATTCTTAATGAATGCATTCATTAAAACATTACACTGCAAAAATATGGTAAATTATGGTATTAAGTAAAAAAAGGATAATTCTCCCAAAATAAAAACAGAATTAATTACCTTTGATTTATTACAGCACGGTGGGGAAATAATACTGAATAAAAACAAATGAAAAAATATTTTATTTATCTTTTGAAAATAGATAATTTTTTCCAGAATAATTACTAAATCAAAATAGCATCGTCTTTCCTTTGCTAAGCAAGCTATTGTTATGACTGTTCATAGATTCATTTCATGGTCATAATTATTCACTCATTCATCCTTACTACGCTCAAGTCCTCTGACGTTCTGTGGCGAGAAAATGCTAAAACTTTATATGCTCTAGGACGCAGGTAGAGTATCATAAGTTTTATGCGTCTTAATAATTTAGTGTCTGGGGTTACTTATGAGAAACGTTAAATGCCAGTATTTTTTAATCTTTAAAATTAATTATTTAGTTTCAATTTGCAATTGTTTTATGCATTTACATATAATAAAAAGCATAAGTCAAAACAAGTCAAATCATTGGTCATTTATGTGAGATACAATAAATTTAACATATTGTTTAAGGTACTCGTATGTCGCACCATTTACAAAAAGAAAAGTTATAATTAAGTTACCAATGTAAGTATTTTTACCTTTGAACATTAAAAAGTAATCATATCGATCTTAAATTACTTTTAATATTTACTTTTAATTTATTATTTGTGATTTTCCCAGAAAAATTCATTAGTATCAATTAAAAAATTGCTTTAAAATAAAAATTGTCTGTGGGTTTACAATTACCTTTAATTTAATCAAGTTCGATATTCTTTGAAGTAACGCATTATCGGTCGTGAACATAATTAAAATTAAATGAATGGGAACTTGATGAGTGAGATTTCTTGTAAAATGTAATTGCGAATAATTAAATTTAGAAGATATGACGACACAATCCCACTTATATCTACTATGAATAAATAAAAGATAATTATTATGTTTTTTTTAGGACACTTCGATTTCAATATCTGATTAGTTTTATAGATAAGTAAGAGGATATTTAGCAAAATTCGTCTTAAGAATAATGATTATACAGTTATAAATTTCTATTAATATTTTTTATAGATTTTTATAAAAAACTATATAATTTTATTGCCTTAATAGTTAGAATTAAATAATGAAACATATTAAACTGTTAAAACTGAAAAATTTACTTATTATAATATCATTTTTTTATTATATGATTGAAATTCTCGTATTAAAAATAATTTTTAAATAATCTAGCCATTTCTTTAGTTCTGAAAGAATTGTTATCGTAATAATATCTAATAAAATCCAATCGCTAATAAACCTTGTACCAATAGCTAACCGTTAGGAAATAACACACACACACACATATATATATATATATATATATATATATATATATATATATATATATATGTGTGTGTGTGTGTGTGTGTGTGTGTGTGTAATAAAAATTTAATATTTTTATTCTTAAATATTACTAACTCCCATACTAAAAAAAAACACCAAATCCTATATTTCGTCATCTTCTTCGTAGTCTCTTGGCGTTAAAATACTTTGTCTTATTATATTATATATATATATATATATTAGAAAAATTTCCTTCCTGTTGGCGAAATTAACTAGCCAACCTCCTTTGCTTATTAAGCACATTCCTTTTCTCTCGCCTTTTGCGTAATCAAAGTTTTAAAAGGCCGCAAGAAAATTTTTTGTTGGATCTTGCTGTTGGACGTTGCTAAATAAAGATGCTGCAAGAGTTCATTGATAAATCTTATTCTTTACGCCGAAGATTACACCCCTTCGACCACGTTACATCTCCTGAAGCATGCTATGCTTCGCTATGTTTCATACACACACACACACACACACACACACACACACACACACACACACACACACACATATATATATATATATATATATATATATATATATGTAATGAGACTGACTTCTCGATGGGGGTTGCAGTCATGGCCATAAAAATGATACCGTTTCAGCTAAAAACCTTTATTAAGATAACATTGAAGGACGGGTTCCCACTTCATCATAGGGACAAACTGAAGGGTCAGCTAGCATGAAGTTCTATGTACAAGACACGTAACACCTGGGTCAACATCTGTGGGAAAATATCTCTAGAAAAATCTGTCTCCGACAGGCCACTGGGAAATTGACCACTGGGGCTACAGTTTACACCCTCAGAGAAGGGGCCTGACCAATTATAATCCTACATGGCCCTAGCGGACAATTTAGAAAATTTCCAAATAAAAAGGAGATACACGCTGTCGGAGACAGATTTTTCTAGAGATATTTTCCCACAGATGTTGGCCCAAGTGTTACGTGTCTTGTACATAGAATTACATGCTAGCTGACCCTTCAGTTTGTCCTGTCCCTATGATGAAGTGGGAACCCGTCCTTCAATGTTATCTTAATAAAGGTCTTTAGCTGAAACGGTATCATTTTTATGGCCATGACTGCAACCCCCCATCGAGAAGTCAGTCTCATTACACACACACACACACACACACACACACACATATATATATATATATATATATATATATATATATATATATATATATATATATATATATATATATATATATATACATATACATATATATGCACATTGCTAAAAGTCCCAATCTGAGAATCAAGTTAAGTAAAATGTAGTAACATCTTACACAATATAATGTACAGATCTATGTATTATACCATAATACATGGAAATATTAATTTCAAATAAAAAAGGTCGTTATTTTAAACAAAAAAAAGTGGTAATGGCTAATGTAAATTCCTTTAGTATTTTAAATATATAAGACTTTTCTAGAAATATTTATGGGCCTCAATTTAAAAGCTCTCCTACTGTGTGTATATATAATAATCATTAATTTAATCAAGTTTATAAAGGAAAAATTTTATCACGCTTGTGCATAACTAAAATTAAGTGACTGCGAACTGATGAGAAGATTGCTTGTCAAATGTAATTGAGAATAATGGAATTAGGAAAATGAAAACGAACGTCACCCTTTCATTTATATCTATTGATAAATGATAATTGTTCTGTGTTTTTCAGAACACTTGTTTTTAAATGTAATATTTGTCTTACGTATAAATAAAAAGTTATTTATCTTATGTAACTCCTTTGATAATGAGATTAATTAAGTTTCAAATTACTATTAAATGTATTTCGAGTATATATTTATGCATCCAATTGTTCTAGTATTTATAGATTTTTATAAATGGTTATAATTACAGTTATCGTATACAAATGGTGTACATATAATATTGAAATAATACAAAATTATTAAGTAAACTTTAATTATGAGCTTATTATAGTCACATGCGTTTTGCTATAGTAAGGAGTTAAAAGCATTGTATTAGAAATTAATTTTAGGTATTTTACTGTTGCTTATTAATATTTAATGATATACATTGGAATTCTCTTGCTTTTTGGGTGAGTGTTGTAACAATAGTTGTAATATGTGATACACTTCGATTTGTTTTTGTTTATTTTTAACTATTTAAAATACAAAACATAATAAAAAGGATTGAATGTATGAAATTTTTTATTCGAAAATTATTTATGAATGTACTATAATAGATATCATTTCGTTATTTTAAGACGCTGAAAAGCTTATTGTGTGTTACAAAAGGTACACTATTTTTACTATCTAGCATCTAATATTGTACAATCAACCTATTCTATTCTATTGCACTCTAAATCATGTAATATTATGATAGAGTATATCTTTTTCTGAAGTCAGTGTCCTAAAATGCATACAAAGAAAAAATGTGGGTTGCGTAATTTGGATATTAAGATACGTCAGCAGTTATCGGAGCACATTAAAATAAACACTGATTACTCGATAAAGCACGATTACATAGACAGTTAGTACATTTTATTTGTCAGAAAATATATAAAGATTATTCATGCTGGAATATATCAATATTTAATATGTACATAATTATTGTGGTTTTCTAGGATTTACATTGTAAATTTTGTCAAGATTACTATGAAACTAAGACAATATTACCATATATAATATAAGTGGTATGAATAAGAGTATAAGTATGAGAAACGTAGAAGGCATACATGTTAAGTTTGTATGAATTTAGCTGTTGCGACATAGCAATTCTTTGATTTATGATGTTTTGAGTATGTATTTTTGTCTATATCGCACAATATGAAATCATAATAATTCATTGGATCAGTATATCTTAAATTTTCTTTGTTACGACACTCTTGGTAAACGCTCGGGGGAGGACTAAAGAACTAAATTTAGAAAAACAGCAAAAGTAGATGATTGGTAGTCATCTTCAGAGAAATACTAAGATATTTCGTAGCACGTGTCGATAGTGGTGTAGTGTTCAGAGAAGACTACTTAAAATACAGTGTCTTTATGACTTTTTTAATAACACTGCAATGTTTTTCAAATTCTTATATTGGCGAGATTCCAGTACCCCCGAACCACTGTTGAGAATCATGGCTTTAGATAGTGTTAAGCATCTCCTCTTATCCTTTTCAGGTAAGATCAGCCATCTATTAGTTAAAGGCGAAATTTGAGCACAAACGTCATTTGATTTTTCTCTAGAATAAAATCATGAATATTTTGCTATCGAGTCTTGCTGGCTAAGTCACTTGTGACTGTGAACAAAATATCTGAAGTATATGTAAATATCAAAAAATATATAGATCTTCACTCCAATTTGTCAGATATATAACCTATATGTAGGCTAAGGCTATGTATGTTATACTTTCTAATCACTATCAAATGTTATCGTATTTATGCAATCGTAGTGTTTGCGTACGCCAAACAAATTTCCTAATTTGTTGAGTGATTATTTTAATAGTTACAGCCTATAATGAAGTTCCTCAGTTCTCATATTTTTTTCGTAACTATTTAGATTTGAGTTTTAGAACAAACACGTTAAAAATGCTTAAAATTATATATAAAAACACTAGCTGTATCCGCAATCTTCGCTACGGAAATTATGTGTTTAAGAATTTCTTTTAATTTTTTAATTAAAAAATTTTTATTTTTACAAATTTCCCATTTTCAGTTTTTTAGCACGCATATTTAAAATTTAAGAAAAAGTACACTGTTTTTGACGTGCCTTCATCTTTAAGTTATTCTCTCGACGAAAAAAGGAAATTTCAGAACAATGACTACGATGAAATGATGGATGATGAAAATTGAAGGGAACATCCGGTGAGGTGTCACAAACACCTTCCGTCCGTCAAAAAGCCTTTGCTATTTCAATTTTATATATCTAAATAGATAAATATACCAGCTTCATATTTAAACAAACCTTTAGCTAATGTTATTTTTTGAAATGATGGGGATTTATAGACACAAAGGATTTCACATTATCATCCCATTTATTCCCTTAATATTTCAAAAACTGAAAAACATTTTATTGCACGTCCTGGTGTAAAATACGAATCCCAATATGAAACTTCAAATTCCTAAGCTTTACTATTTTTGATATTTAGTGGTTTGGTTTGATTTGGGATGATATGGTCTACGTTTTTGCAACATGGAACTAATGAATCAGGGACCTACTGCTTAACCACTTCCCCGTTTTACCCGAGCTGAACTTGGGCAGTAGAAATGTACCATCCTGGCTCATTCCGAGTGTAGATTGGGCACTATGAAATTTTACACTGTGCAATCAGTCTTTCCTGAGTTATCTTACATGTGCTTTTTGTGATTTCGAATGCTTTTGTTTATTTTTCTGGCTACTAGATTATTTGCTGCTCAAAGAGAGGTAGCAGAGGGAAGAAGGTAAGGAGAGAAACAAGGTTCTACTGTCGAGATTGCGATGTTGGACTCTGTGCAGTGCCGTGTTTTCGATTCTATCATGCACAATCAAATTTTGAATAATAATTTCATAATCATTTGTGTAAATGCAAAGGATATAAATAAAATTTAATTCAAGATAAAAGCTAGGTATTCTAAGCTTTATATTTATAGTTAGTGTTAATTGACTCCAAAGTCTAATGATTTCTGATCCACAGAAAGCCAACTATACAGGTAAATTACTCATTTATTTAAATTGATTTTTAGGAAATTTTGTATGCGAATGATGCTATTATTTTTAAAAAGCTATGTATGTATGAAAATAAGCCTAAAAAATTGACATTTTTTGACCCATAATCCCGAAATAAAATGAACCTAGAAGGGGTTAAAGCCGATTGCAAACGGCTATGAAGAACCATGCCACAGTGGGATTCGATCAAATGAACTCCAGTACCGAACATCAAGGTCCAAACAATTTGACATTGTCGTGTAGCTCTCATTAAATTTAGGTATTTACCTGTGATCAGTTCATAATGATTATTATTTAGTAGATACGTGAAGATACGTGACAGAAAAGATACGTAAAAATATGTACTATGATTATTTACAGAATAAAAGAGGATAAAAAGTTTTAAAATTATAGATTTCATAAATGTTTTTTAAAATATAAATATTGAAGGTATAGCCTTAAATGGTATTACTGTTTTATGTATATTAAAAATTATTCAAATTTTCTATCATTGTATAAGTAAAGTAATTTAACATTAGTTTCTATAATCAAAGTTCTTGGTACAATAATATAAAAATTGCAGAAAAAACATCTGAAACATATTTTTTATTTTAGAAGTTTTCCTTTAAACATATGTGAAGCTTATTTTATTTTTGCCTAGAAGCTTTCTGGTGAATTAGTTCATTTACGTCATGCCAATAAAATAAACTTGAATAATAAAACAACTTAAATTATTTATACTTTTTCAATTAATTTATTTATACTAGCATAATTATGGTAAATTCCTATCCCTAGACGAATGCAGTCCTAACATGATTCTTTATTAGAGCATTTATATTCAAATTTAAGCAAAATTATGTTCAGTGTATAGAGCAATTCAAACTCTACAACTTGAGCCGATTTCATATTGGACCCATGATAATATCAAATTAATACTAATTGCAGTATATTTCTATATCTTCATTTAAATAGAATAACGTAAACTTTATAAAGTACTTCCAATTAAAATGATTTATACTTTTAAACATAATATTCTGGTGTTTTACTACCGTAATTTAATATAACTCCAATCATATGCATTCGAACTGCGTTTAATCAGATAATAATGTTTTATAGTAACTATTACTTTATTTATGGAATGTTTATTTAGAATACACTTTAACTTCTTACAGAATGATGCAAAAGCTTTGTTGATTTATTTAGCTCAATATTTTGTGAAATAAGCATTGACAAACTGCTATTCATGAGAGAAATAAATTTATTAGAATAATTTTTTGATAAAATAAGCTATATAAGATAGATTTTACAGTTTTCAGAATTACTACTTAACCGTGTTCATTTAAGTAAATCATAAATTTAAGCTATAAAATTTTAATTTGGTCATTACTTTACACCCATTAAAAATCTTAGTAATCTACATTTTATCCTCTTATAGAAACTCTCTAATAACTAGATTTTGTGTTTTAAATATACAGTTATTCTTTAATACTTTAATCAGAGTGAGAAATTTTCCGTTGTGTAGAAGATTTATTAAAAGCCTATTTAAAATTTAGCAAAATCAATCGTTATTAATCGTTTTATCAATCGTTATTTGTTTTTTTCGCATGCCACTTTCTTAAGTGTTTTATTTAACTACCTCATAATTTCTCATTTGCAGATAAATTTCTTTTACATTACGTGTTCCAATACAAAGAGGGGTTTTATTTAAGCAAATCCTTCCCATTTACAATGCTTTTATTCTCTCTATTGATGTTAGAACTACATCAAAAATATAAAGTAACATTAATGCAATTTAGTGCTGTTATTATGTATTTTGTTATATAAGAAATAATTTATATTAGTTGCTATAAAATTGGTTATCAATTTTCAGATAAAGCTATTTAATGTATTAGTTTACTAATTTACAGTCCATAAATTTCTTAAATACATACATGGGGTGAGATTGTCTTTAAATTAAATTTAATTTCTCTTTCTCTCGTCTATATGTATGTATACACATATCCATTTACACTATAACATATATATATATATATATATATATATATATATATATATATATATATATATATATATATATATATATATATATATATATATATATATATATATATATATATATATATATATATATATATATATATACATATATATATATATATATATATATATATATATATATATATATATATATATATATATATATATATGTCAGGATTTAAAATGTAGATTAATTTTAAGAGATTTTAATTAGGGATTCTTTTATTGAGAGTGACGCGACATGAGGAGTTAGCCACATAAATACGGCTCACGCGCAGTGATCTGGCAGAGAACAGTATGCTCTGTCCAGGGAAAGTGCATACTGCTCTCTGCCCAGATCACTGCGCGTGTGAGCCGTATTTATGTGGCTAACTCTTCATGTCGCGTCACTCTCAATAAAAGAATCCCTAATTAAAATCTCTTAAAATTAATCTAGATTTTAAATCCTGATATATATATATGGGGTGTGTATGTATACATATAGAGGTATACCTGTACATATGTATATACAGGGCCGGTGGCTAGCAGTTGTGCCAAACCAAAGTCATTTAGTTTTGGTCGGGGTGGGTCACGTGACCTATCACTTGGTAAGACTTTTTTGTGATCTGATAAGAAAGTCAGATGCTAAATATTACACCATTTTACTTCTAGCGAATATTTCAGGTATGGTGTTTGTTCGTGCTTAACACTTAATTTGGCTAAGTCTGGCCACTACACCGGACATTTATATTTATAACTACTATATAACATAATTGTCAGTGTTAGCTACAGCGGACATGAATTATCTCAAAAATAGAAAATATTTTTTTTGTTTACTTTACAGAGATCCTAATGTCAATACATACATGGAAAAATAACAGAAATTAAAAAATATTTGAAAAATACATCTTCTCAAATTAAGGGTTAACACGAGTAAAAACACTGCTTATAACAATTAGTGTGTAAATGTTTTTAGTTATTTTCCTATTCACACCTTTCTGTATATTACCTTTATTTAAGCCTCCAAGTATATTATCTTATTAAAAACGTTAAAAATAATGGAATGAACACATTTTACTTGAGGCAAATTATTTGTACATAGCAGATACCTAAACTTTTCTCTAGTTTTAAATAATCTCCGTCATGTGTCAGTAAAAGAGTATACAATAATTTTTAAAGACAGGCAGGAAGTAAAATTTCACTTATGGATCTCAAAATTAGTTATTAAAGATGAAAAATTAATTAATGTTGTGTAAAATTTAGCAATTTAAATGTAATTTTCAGATGCAGTTTTCTCATTTAAAAACCTTATTAAACAATAGTTTACCAACACTTTAGATGCTTTCTAATAACTTTTAAGTTTCTGATGTTAAACAGAGTGGTTTCTTGGTGCTTGTTCACAATTTAACACTCTGACGTCCTGTATACTTTTTACGGAAAGCTTTGTATGTAATATATGTATACATATTTTAATCATTGCTTTTCGTAATTGCTTTGCACATCTCTTTGTTAAGTGTTTCACTAAACTGTCTCACGATTGCTCATTTGCAGCTAAATTTCTGCCGCATAATGATTTACTACAACAACAGATATTTTAATTAAGTTTGTTCTTCCCGCTTCATTAAAATATCATGCTTATTTATCTCCTCTACGGGTTTTAGTACAGATATAAAAATATTAGGAGCAAAACATAATAAATTTAGATTTTTAGTATGCATTCCAAATACATAAGGAATAACACATGTTAGTAGTTCTTAAATTAGTGTATCAGCATTTCGGTTAAACTTATTTAATGTATACGTTTAATCAAATGTATATTATTGATTGAGAAAAAAAGCAACAGCAAGTAATTACGTTTAGTCTAATTGTTTTTGAACAGTGTTAAGCATGTTTTATTATTTTTTTTGTACAAATAGTAACACTTAACAATTAACAAAGAAAAGCTATGAAAATATGAAATATATTCATTAAAAAAAAACATTCTTCAAAACTTAATAAAAGAGAAAATAAAAACAAAGATTTTTTTTTTATTTTTACGAAATTATTTCTAACTGAAAGAAATGTGTGAATTAATTTATTTACTTGCATAAAACTTGCACAACATGTAAATTAGATATAAACAACCCCCAATACTAGAAAGGCTGCAAAAAATTTGTATTATTTTTTTTCGTTTTTTTAAATATATATATATATATATATATATATATATATATATATATATATATATATATATATATATATATATAATATATATATATATATATATATATATATATATATATATATATATATATATATATATATAATATATATATATATATATATATATATATATATATATATATATATATATATATATATATATATATATATATATATATGTATATATATATATATATATATATATATATATATATATATATATATATGTATATATATATATATATATATATATATATATATATATATATATATATATAATATATATATATATATATATATATATATATGTATATATATATATATATATATATATATATATATATATATATATATATATATATATATATATATATATATATATATATATATATATATATATATATATATATATATATATATATATATAAATTAAGAAGAAAAAATAAAATTAAGAATAAGAAAATTAAGACCAATGCATTTTATCGTAATTTTTAATATTGTTTTCATAAATTAATAGTACAGCAAATTAAAATTTATAGCAAATATTTATACCAATAATAATAAATCAATCTAAAATTATGATATGTACTATGATAAGTGAGATATTCATTTGAATTGTTTATTTCTTAAATTGCGCTGCGAGAGGCAAAATTTTACTACTGTTTGGATATCCCTCCACCTAAGAAATAATTTTAAGGTATTTTAGTTCAATGAATACATAACATTATTTAAAACGCACAACTTAAATTTCATTAAATTCTGAAATTTTGTTATAACAAATTTTACTGTAATTGTATAGTGTATACAAAAAATGTATTATAGATAATAAATTTAAAGTTTTTGATGACACAATTCAGTATCTTAATAAGAATATTGTTATCTAAAATTGCTCTTAGAAGAGTTTTAAAATTTATTCTATTGGCAAGAAAAATATTTTAGAACAATTTATAGTGAAATGCAGGAACTGAAATTTAATATTGTAGATCACAACATTAGTTCCTAACTGCGCAAAATTAAATAATGTGGAAAGTTTAACAATTAAATGTTAATTTGGTCGTATTTTGTTCTCATTAAAATTCTTATTAAACAATAGTTTGCCCTCATTTTAGAAACTTTCTAATTAACTAAGCAATTTTCATTTTAAATAAACAGTGCTTCTTAAGAGTAAATTTGTAAGGGACACTTTACATCCTTATCAGAATATCTCATCTAAGTGTAACGTTAATCATTACTTTATGTAAGGTCTCACACGATACTTTGTTAAGTGTTTCACAAAACCATTTCATGATTGCTCATTTACAGTAAAATTTTCTGCTACATGCCTTTTCTGGATATTTTATAGTTATAAACGTTCTAGATAAACAGATATTTTTTTACTATGTATTTCACATACTTTTTCTTTACTCTATTGTTGTTTTCAGTACAGTGAAAATATGCTTGTTTAAACGTAATGTTTTTTCAACCTCTATAAGTATGCAACTTAATTATATAGAAAAGAATTTATTTTGATAAATTCTTAATTATTTTTAAATGTTTTTTGAATGAAACTGCTTTAATATGCTGTTGTAATTAAATTTGTGACATAACATATTCCATACATAAATATTAGGTACTAGATACAAAACTTATATTTATTCTAAAAATACAAAATGTTTCAAATAGTAAAAATTAATTTTTAAAACAAAATATTTTATGATGTTTATTATTTCAATTTGATGAAAGTAATCATCTTGTAGTAACTCACCAGTAGTATAGAGCCCAAATCGTCTTTTAATACTTTCATAAATTTTGTTTTAAATTAACGTTAATTTAGGTTAGTCAACATAGAAGACTAAGAAAAATAAAATTGTAAGATTAATATGTGTATTAATACTTTGTATCTTTTGATTTTCTAGCAATTGTAACTAAATAAAACTAACATAATTTTCTTTTATTTACATTAAATTAAGTTAGGGAGTGATCTTTCTTACCTTTTTGGTGGTTCCATAATAAAAAGATCAACAAATCAGTGGGTTGTATGGTAAAAATTCTAACAAAGGCAAAATGTTCAGCATTTAAAAAAAAAACTTTAAGGTAAGTGTAAATTTATTATACATGATATGATATGGAATAACTTTAATATCATAAAATATAGCAGATTTACTGTTAAATGAGTAATTTAGTTTTTAACGTCCAGAAAAATAAATTTAAGTTACCGAAAAAAAAAATGCTATTAACTTGTTACTAAACCAATGTGTTATGTTTATTTTTGTTCAAAAAATATATACCATCTTTAAAAAAAGTAACAGTTTCATTGCACTCTGATCAGTGGTGCAGACGTATCAGAAATTGAACTGAAAGGGTAAATAAAACTTTAAAATGGTATAATTTGCCCTAAAACGCTAAATGTTTTATTGTCCCGAAAATGTTATCTAGGCATAATGCTATCCAAATTTTTGTAGTAGAACTGTAATTTTGTTTTATTAAAATATTTGTTTTGCTTTTAATCTGTTTTTTAATACCAAGAAAATATTTTTATACTGTTTGATTTTTCACCTTATAAGGGATTTCAAATTTTTAACATGCGTTACCCATCTCTTAATGTCTTTGAAAATAAAGAAAATAAATATCCCTTTTTAAGGGGATGGTGAATGTTGCAAATAACTTTTATAAAGACTGAACTTAGAGCTGTGGAACTTTGTACATTATATATTGAAGTATAAATAAATAAATTAGTTAATTCTTTCAAATGGGATAATACTTTGAAAAATTTAATTTTTATAAAACAATTTTCTAAAATTTAAAATGCTGCTCATTAATTTGTTTTTAGCAATTTACAAAGTGTTTACCAAATACTTCTACTAAAAATCAAATTTATTCTATTTATACATTTTAAATTTCGACTTTATTTAAACTGTTTTTAATTTAAATTTTAAAATATCCGCAGATATTTTAGATAATTCAACCTACAGACATAATAAAATGAATCATTGAATCAATCGTCAAAATCATTCTACAAAATGTACAATATACCAATTTAAGTAATAATAAGGGAAAGAGAAAAGAATGAAAATAATAGTAGGGATTTTTTTAACAAAAATATATTTTTTAAAATATAGTTTTAAAGAAAATATAATTGTTTTAATAAATTATTAATTATTTTTAATGTTATTGGTTTAGTTCAACTTCCATGTATAGGTGTGCAGATTCATAGCTTAAAGATAAAAATTTTTGAAACACCCTCTATCCCATTAAAGCTTAATTTGTTTTGATGAGTTATTTGCAAAGGTTATGATATCACGAAAGTAAGAAAATTTTTAAATATTTTAGTTAGTAAAAAATTAACGTACAGTTATTTGCTCGGCAACATAAAATATACAAAATTGAAAAGCAACTGATTAATATGAATACATTTAGGGACATTTATAATGAATAATTTTTCTGAGAAAGGAGTATATTTTAATAAAAACTCTTTAGATGAAGAGTGTAAATCTATGTATGTTACGCAACAGGATTATTTATACTTAAATTATAAATGTAACTAAAATTGAGATTTAAGTCCTTTGTCATTTTACATTTTTTAAACTTGAGTTGAAATGAGCACTTTTTACGGATATAATTATCCAAAATTCAATGTCTTTGTAACATAAACCTTGATTCAGTTTAATAACAAAGATTACTTTATTTTGATTCCGTTAAATTCCTTTAATTATTTTATCAAATTCTTCTTAAATCATGATTTGAATATGATCCATTGCCTAACAAGTCTACTACTATGACATTAAAAAATAAATGCATTTTAAATTTTTTACAGCATATGAATAAACTAGGTGCAAAAGAATATTTAATTATTATCAGTTTTACATCTCCCATAATACAGGATGGAGTTTTCTCGGAATTCTTTGGAATTTTTAGTATGTAAAATAATGACATCATCTATAACACAACATACACAAACACACACACACACACACACACACACACACACACATATATATATATATATATATATATATATATATATATATATATATATATATATAATATATATATATATATATGTGTGTGTGTGTGTGTGTGTGTGTGTGTGTGTGTGTTATTTATCAACAATTGAAAAAACAATTAGTTTATAAGACGTAGTTATGATATAAGTATTATTCGTGTTTATAATTGCTTTACTAAAAAACACAAAGCAAATGAGGGTTTGAAAATTTTATGGGGGTGATCCCTATTATATTTAAAAAAATATGATTTTAAATTCAATGAGAAAATAATAATAATACTAAATTATTTCAACATATACAGTAATGAAATTTTACTGTGCGGAAAAAGCACATACCCTTAGGGTAATTATTAACACCGAGTAGAAAATGGAATAGTACATGGTAGGTAAACATTAAATTTATCTTCACCGATCAAAATTGAACAAAAAGATTGGATTTATTTTATATTGAAGATTGGTAAATAAAACATGAAGAGAAATATTGAATTAAGTGACAAAAGTACCATTTTTATAGCCGAAGTGATGGTAATTTCTAAAGTCACAGATTTTTCTGAAAATTTTTAAATTGAAGAGGTCTATATAAAATTAGCCTGCGTTTCATCATTTTAGGGTACTTCTAGGCCAAGTAAACAGGTGTTGGCTAAATATGTAAATCCATTATGAAAAAGTCAGGAATAAAGTTTTATGGAATTTTTCTGTGGAAACTTTTAAGGGTACTTTTAAAGGTGAATCTATTAAAAGTGAAGTAGCCCACTCTAAGACATGGGTTTGTGTTGCTTCAAGTACATTGGTTGGTTAGGGAAATAAAGATTAAAATGAAGAATGAAGATATAGAAATCATCAAAAGTTTTTTCAGTAGCCGTAGAATACAAAGCATCTTTTATAGTAACCCATTCATTACTGGTCATATGGATATCCCAAGTCATCAGGCACGACTCTTCCAGATGGCAGATTCAGTTTTGTGTGGTTTCGAAGATAGTTCAGTAGAACATCTTGCATGTGATTACAGAATTGTTTATGATATGAGGAAAAGTCTTTGAGAATAATTTTAAATAAGTTAATATTCAAAATATCCTCAGTTTTATCTTGTTTAAACAAAATTTGGCTTTTATAATAGAAAGATTTTTAAATTATGTATAGATTTGTAATTTTCCAATTTGTGTTATCCAGATGTTATTCTTCGTTATTCTTTAACTGTCCACTGCACCTTGTTTTATGCAGAATCATTTTATAGGAAATAAATATTTCTTTCAAATTGCTTGCATTGCTAATTTATTAAATATATTTTTTATATTATTTATCTGTGGAATCTTGAGTCAAAGGATTAGAAAATTTAGGTTTTTTTACTACATTTAGGAATGGTTCTCTTGTCGGATGTAGGTTTTATTTATTATTATTAATTTTTATTTTAAAGTATAGGGTTGTTTTTCTTCTGTGTAAAGATTTGTTTTCATTAAAGTCATTAAACTTTCTGTACGTCGTCGGCCGATGCAGAGAAAAAACAATAAAAATATGTGAATATGTGTTAAGATAAAGACAAAAAACTAGTTTGACAGTGCTAGTAAGAAAAGAGAGAAAATGTTAAAAAAAATTCAACAGAAGAATTTAGAATATTTATCAATGGCTAGAGATAAAACAGGAAAGGAGAGATTTAATTTATTCTTTTTTCTTTTGTACACATCAAAATTAAATAAAAAACGAATATATTTGTCTTAATAAAATATGTTGGTATTGTTTTGAATATCATAATATTATTGGTAATGATAGCATTAATTATAATTACAAATTTCTATTTATATGCATCAATATTAGCTTTTATACAGTTTTTGAACAATCGCTGCCATACTGAAACAAAGAATAATTATTACCAAAAAATTTTCTCTAAATTTATTAAAATAATCTTGATTTACCTATCAGTTGTACCACTCTATTATCATTATTAATACCTGAATAGAATCTACTTGAATACACGGAAAATATACTAACTTTCATTATCCTTAAATTTTAATAATTCTAAAATACAACATTACTAATATTTAAAATGGAATTACGAAATGATTCTAGTTAATACACAACAAATCCATTAAAACTTAGATTTAATGAATGCGAAACAAGAGGGTATTTAGTCGGAACAGTATTTCAACTCCACTGTTCAAAAGAAGTCATAAAGTACAACCAATAAGAAGATACTTTTACGTAGCAAATAAAAAGTAAATGGTTCCGTATGTCATTATTATTGCCATAGCATCAGTCTACTATTTTCTAGCATGGGACGTTTGTACGAGTAAAATTTTAAAAGAGTTTCTTGAACAGTATTCTCTTTGTGTCTTGGACATCCATAAATGATGAAACTACTATAAAATTCTACTCATGTAGTGTGATCGTCATTTTATTGGTACGAACATGCACGGGGATTGTATGCATTTGATGAGATATTTTTAATTTAAAACATAGTCATCTGTTTGACAAAACAAGATTTTTATCGAAACTATTAGTTAAGTTTCATAAGCCTTTATGACATTATTTCTGTAAATGAAGTGGATAAATATCGTATCTACCTTAAGTTAAAGTGATGAGTATTAAGCCGATTTATTATACAAAACTTACAATTATATTTTACATTGCTTAATAAAGTGTTGATAATCCATTTCCCTGAAAATGTTATTATTAATTAAAGAATAAAGTTTTTATTTGTGTAATAATGGTGTTATTAATTGATCTTATGTTTGAATTAAATGGAAAAGGCTAATAGGACGTCGTATATAACAGAATGAGTGTTTCCATATTTCTTTTTTTACAATTCATAAATGTGGTTGCATTATAGCATAGAGTATTTAATTTTGATATTTTGTAGTTTATAGTTTAGGTAGAAAATAAAATGTGATTTATTTTATTCCTTTTATAAAGTCTGTTGCTTTTCATCTCTAAAAAAATATAGCGTGAATAATCTCCTTTTTATAACTTTTAGAGACGTGGGTTTCAAATTGGATTCCGTGGTATGTCCCAATTCTATAACTAGTGTGCCGCTGTACTAACTCAAAAAAAAATTGTGAAACTTTTGTGCTCAAAATTGTGAAAGAATTAGGTACTGAAAAATTATAATTTGAATTGTTTTTCCTCACCACTGCATCACTGTCAATTGTATTTATCTTCAGCTGCGACCGGTCGTCTTCCTTTGATTTTCTTAAACTGGAATTCGACTTCTGCACCACCCTGAGGTTGCTCGAGCATGTGTCAGCGCTGCGACGGAGAAAGTTTGTAAACCTCAGCTCTAGGAGTATACGATATTTTAAAAAAGTTTTAACCTGTTACAAAATAGTTTCAAAAGAATTGTAAATGTGAGATTAAAATATGCCATTTTGATTTACATTAAGACAAAATTAACTCTTTATTCAATTTATATACATATTGTTTTGAAATTAGTCACCTGTATACTGGTTGAGAATTTATTTCAATTCAGTTCTTGGATTTAATGACAAATTAGAAGTTACTGTTTTTAACCCTCCGAGTGGAACCAACGAGGAAAAAAATCTCCAAAAATACGCTAAAGTTTTATTGTGTCAGTGACCAAAATGTTCTATGATTTTTTACTTCAACCTTTGTCAACTAGATTGGAATACGGGAAACCCACCCTCGTTACTGTCCCTTTACTTCCGGTTATAAATAGATATATAAATAGACATTATAGATTGTTAATTTCACATAAAGCTCGTCAAGTCTCGAAGATCATTCCATAAGAAATAATGGATTCTAAAAGTACAAATAAAAATATTCTTTAAGAGAATGATTTATATTTTTTTAACAAAAGTCATACAAGCTATTTGTGGTGCAATTAGAGATACACCTGTTATCGCAAACGAAATACTTCGAAATAGAGATTTACAAAGACTTGTAAAGTTATCATCGTTTTTGTGCCTCAGGGAGTAGGGGTGCAGATCCTAAACAATCGACCTGACCCTTCTACCTCAAAACTCCATGGGGGAAAACACTGGCAGAAATGTACAATACATCCATTTTCGGAACGTTTTTGGAAGTTGAAAATTGTAAGTGACAACCGCTTTGAAGACATCATCGGTTTGGCGGAATTTTACGTTCGAACCGCTTAGAGGGTTAATACTGATACTTTTACAGTATAATGATATAGCAAAGGTATTTATCATAATAATATACCATTATGAAACAACTACAGGTAAGCTTAAACTAAGAACTTTAAACTTCTTGATTGAAAAAGCATACTACATGGAAAAAGATTTGATCTTGGATAGCTCTATCCTTATAAAATCATAATACTTAGTAACTATACGTATAGACCTAAAAACAATTTAATGGGATTAGTATGATTGAATGAATGAAATAATAGACATAATTATTATATAACTAATTACTCTTATACATATTAACTAATATTAAAAAAGCTAAAATTAGAGCATATGTGCTACGAAACTGTAATTTACAATTTACATTAAGCTAGAAAATTTAATAGAGAACCCTTGACAAACTCACAGTTTTAAATAACTACAGTAATTTCGATGATGTTCTTTCACGAAACATATGTATTAAAAGTGTAATGTTTAAATGAGAATGTCCATTGATGATACTTAAACGCTTAAAGGGTCTTACGAGAAATGAGCAACTTTGTAATTGCTAGCAAACTATAATTATAACATTAAATCGGTAATAAAATAACTTTGATTCCCACTCATTATATATCACACATATTTTAAGCGCTGTTATCTGCGTATTCAAAATCATCTACTGACTGTGATTGGAGCAATAACAAACTTTTTTATTTGATGGTGCACATCTCTTCAAATTAATAGATCTCACTTGAGATCTAATGTTATCTAAACTTGATACCTTAAATTTTTGTTAACGTAATAGCATCCTGATCACTGAAAACATATGTAATCAAAACTGTTTTGTCGGATGATAATAAACCATTAAAAAAAACCTTAAATAAATTTTAGTCTTCTATCATAAAATGTTTCTCCTTCTAGATACTATACTTATGTAAAAACCTGTTTAATGACATTTTCGAGATGGATGCAATATCTAGTGTAAGACTGATGTCTGTAGAGTAAGCGTATATTACAATATTCTTTATTGAGCCATTTCTCTGAGAAACTTTCTTACTACATTAGCTGTAGACCTGTCTCTCACTACAGAGATTATGTGTAAAGTTGTCATTTTGACCCATGCAGAAAATATCACTGATACTGGCCCATGACTATATATATATATATATATATATATATATATATATATATATATATATATGTCATGCCTGGTCATTAAATAAGCAGTCGGGCTATTTGTCGTTTTTCCAATTCATCCTTTATTCTTCTCCAGACATGAGATATGTAAAGGAAGTACGGCAGAACTGTACTCTAAGATGCTAGCATAAAAAG
>CM063502.1:91088109-91113109 GCA_032207245.1 Pardosa pseudoannulata
ATATATATATATATATATATATATATATATAGAGAGATAGATAGATAGATAGATAGATAGATAGATAGATAGATAGATATGCATATATATATATATATATATATATATATATATATATTATATATATATTATATATATATATATATATATATATAATATATAATAACTAAAATACTAATCATATAAACTTGCGTATCAAACTAATATACAAAAAAAGGTTTGCAATAACAAAATAAAAGATTTCCCAATATCACTGATACATTCTTAAGTTTTAAAATTCTGCTCTACGTTTTTAGCTGTAAATATTAAAACTTTACAGCAACCGAAGCTAAAATAATTTATGAAAGTGATATAAAATAATATCACATGACATAGGATTATAAATGAATTGAAATTAAAATTGAATTTTATCTTAAATACATCCAAGAAACGAATCTTTTTCAAACTAATAGCATAGAACGAATCATTTCTATTATTTGACACTATTGTACTGTGATATTACTCTTCAGGCATTAATAATATGTAATACCTGTTTTTATTTGGTTAACATTGATGTAGATAATTTATAAAATAATAAACAATTTTTTTAAGGTTTTTAATGTACTGACAGTCTCACAGTTTTTTTTATTTATTTATTTTATTTTTATTTTTATTTATTTATATTTTTAACATTTTTTTTTACTGTTCAGTTAATTCTCAGTTGTCATTGCTCATTTTTTTAATGTATTCTGTTTCAGTCTTTAGTGTCTTGATATTTTTAAACGCTGTGTAGCTGTTTGGGAAGTGGCTTGTGTAGATTGATTTAATTCCAATAAATTACATTATGAAACACAACACCAACTACATTTTAAGTTTATTACATTGCGAACGTATATAAAAATAAACAATGTACCAAATTATACTTGGAAAAATGTTAGTTAAAATAAAGGATTTTTCTATTATTTATCTATCCGTGGGCATAAGAGGAAACACATCTTAAGAGATTAATTGCGTGTACAGAGAGATAAACTTAGCTAATCAATTACTATTATTCTTACCTTTAACTTTACAATGAATTATTTTTGTCTTTTTATAACTTCATTTTTCGTTCATTTGTATGCATTAAACATATTTTAAAAATTCTCGGGCCAGAAGAGATAATCTCACATTTAATAATGCAATTGAAAATTAAAACAGGTGACAGATTTATTTTATACATTAAAATATATTTTTAGTTTTGCTACATTATTATCTCAGGCTAAAATATTTACCCCTGTAAAATGATTTAGAAATCTTGTTTACTTTTGTATTATATCCATAATAATAACAATTTTTCCACAAATCACATTATTACACTTTGAATGAAATCGAAACAATTTCTCTTTGTACATAGCAGCATAGTTAAATGTAATATCTACCCATTGCGTTGAACAATATATTGGATGAATGAATAAACGTGTTTTTATCAGAAATGTAGCAAATTTGATTGTCTGAAGAATCTGATTGCCAAAACTGTTACCAATAGTAACTGAATATTTAATTATCTGTACGTATATTTGGTTGAACTGCTGTTTTCAAATTACGTTCATCGATCATAATGGAAAAGATAGAATATGTTCTTTTTCATTTGTAGTTAACTAAAATTTTTGATAGCTTGTAATAGTGCGTCCCTTTCAGCAAAACATAAAAATTTAAGTATAGTAAGTTCAGATTTTACTTCAATGTTTCAAATCAAATCCCTAACCTTGATTCAAAGATATTTATATTTGATATAAACATGCTTAAATTATAGTTTATTGTAATAATATTGCATGCAAAGGTATGTAAACAATTGATGCATTAAAGGTTAGCTTATTTTAAAATTATGGTATATATTAAACTTATGAGCATGAAATATATGTCAATAAGTTGAATTATCTTCTAGTGTTTCACTCACTCTTTTTATGATACGCTAGAATGTAATCAAAGTAAAAATAGTAGTATTATAGTTTGGAAAGAGATATATTTATTAATAAATATGATTATTTTGTAACAATACCATTTACAGTTCTTAGATATATGTCATCAAGAAAGGATTACTTCATTGTACATAACAGTTCCACTGGGGATTCTCAGGATTTTCTACTGCTGATAATTGAATTTAAAAATATCTGTAAGAAAACAGCAATTATTTCTTTCTATTATGATCAAAGTATTTAAAACAACAATTCTAGAAACAAAATTATGTTTTATAAGTAAAGGATATTAAATAATCTGAACTCAATATCAGCAGAGCTTCAATCGGACTTTATTTAGTAAATAAAGAACCATAAAAAGAAATAAGATTTAAAAAATTACCTGTAAAATCTCTATAATTCATAATTATAAAGATTTTATGCATTTTATATCTTATTAATTTATATATTTTAAAACGAACTTTTGAAAAGTAACATTCAAAAGTACTAAAGGGGTTTAAGAAAGCACCTGAAGAGGAGTAGAGTAAAATTGAGGACGGATATTTTTGCTAAGAAAAAGTTCCTTTCTCAGAAAATTCAAGTTAAATTTGTAGTAAATTATAGTCAACGATGGGTGTCTGACAGTATTAAATTCCTGCAAAAATAAGATAATTACACATGATAATTAGCAAAAATGTTTATGTAAAGTAAAAAAGATCTGATATTTTCCAATGATGGGATATAATCCCTGTATGTCTGTAGCCAGACCGAGATAAGTAGCCGAAATAAACAATCTGTTTGCAATTTTTCTCCACAAAAAACTTGTTTGAAGGAGGTGACTGTGTAAATATCAACTCTTCTGGTACTGGGATAATTTATAACAGGAAAAAATATAATAAATGAATAAAATTATAGAACAGAACATTTTTGTTAAATCCTTTTAGTTTAAAATACAAATTTAGAGGATTTCTCAGCTAAATGTAGATCCTCTAACATTTCAACGAAAAATTCCACAAAGACACAGCTAATTACGGTTGCTTTAAAGGGAAAAACATCGGAAAACTAACTTTCTGGATGAGTCTCGTATGAGCCCAGGGTGCCGGGTTAAAGACTGGAAAATTCACTAAACATGCCTTCCTGTATCCACAGAGAACATACAGGTTAAATCTGTATGCATACATGCCTTATTGCTAGAATGTACAAAATCAAGAGTAAAAATTTCTCCTCCTGAGGATGATTAAGAGCTAGATTTATGGCAAGGAAAATATACTACTCTTATTTATTGTTTTGACTTGGGTACATTTGTTTTCAGAACTACATCGAAACTACTACATAAAATTACTATATTTCATTTAATGGTGACAGAGAGATACGTCATCTGATATAAAACCAAAATTACGAAAAACAAATGTTGCCTTTGACCAGAACACAGCAGATAGCACAGAGATAATTTGGTATTCAAGAGAAATTTGTATACTTGATATTCTAAGATATTTGGAGTGATGATTTATTGCTAGAATGTTGGCTGGAATGTACAAAATCAAGAGTAAAAATTTCTCCTCCTGAGGATGATTAAGAGCTAGATTTATGGCAAGGAAAATATACTACTCTTATTTATTGTTTTGACTTGGGTACATTTGTTTTCAGAACTACATCGAAAATACTAAATAAAATTACTATATTTCATTTAATGGTGACAGAGAGATACGTCATCTGATATAAAACCAAAATTACGAAAAACAAATGTTGCCTTTGACCAGAACACAGCAGATAGCACAGAGATAATTTGGTATTCAAGAGAAATTTGTATACTTGATATTCTAAGATATTTGGAGTGATGATTTATTGCTAGAATGTTGGCTGGAATGTACAAAATCAAGAGTAAAAATTTCTCCTCCTGAGGATGATTAAGAGCTAGATTTATGGCAAGGAAAATATACTACTCTTATTTATTGTTTTGACTTGGGTACATTTGTTTTCAGAACTACATCGAAAATACTAAATAAAATTACTATATTTCATTTAATGGTGACAGAGAGATACGTCATCTGATATAAAACCAAAATTACGAAAAACAAATGTTGCCTTTGACCAGAACACAGCAGATAGCACAGAGATAATTTGGTATTCAAGAGAAATTTGTATACTTGATATTCTAAGATATTTGGAGTGATGATTTATTGCTAGAATGTTGGCTGGAATGTACAAAATCAAGAGTAAAAATTTCTCCTCCTGAGGATGATTAAAAGCTAGATTTCTGGCAAGGAAAATATACTACTCTTATTTATTGTTTTGACTTGGGTACATTTGTTTTCAGAACTACATCGAAAATACTAAATAAAATTACTATATTTCATTTAATGGTGACAGAGAGATACGTCATCTGATATAAAACCAAAATTACGAAAAACAAATGTTGCCTTTGACCAGAACACAGCAGATAGCACAGAGATAATTTGGTATTCAAGAGAAATTTGTATACTTGATATTCTAAGATATTTGGAGTGATGATTTATTGCTAGAATGTTGGCTGGAATGTACAAAATCAAGAGTAAAAATTTCTCCTCCTGAGGATGATTAAAAGCTAGATTTCTGGCAAGGAAAATATACTACTCTTATTTATTGTTTTGACTTGGGTACATTTGTTTTCAGAACTACATCGAAAATACTAAATAAAATTACTATATTTCATTTAATGCTGACAGAGAGATACGTCATCTCATATAAAACTAAAATTACGAAAAACAAATGTTGCCTTTGACCAGAACACAGCAAATAGCACAGAGATAATTTGGTATTCCAGAGAAATTTGTATACTTGATATTCTAAGATATTTGGAGTGAAAGTATTTTAATATAAAAATATATTTATCTACAGTTGGTAGTCTCCAGACAATAGCCGAATTGGTAGAGTTCATGGGTCCAAATGCAGATGCTGGTATGGTTATTTGTAGCCATTTGGAATCCAATTTATTTACTTTCAAATCTAGCTAGCCCTTCAGATGTAAAATTTTGACATTCATATTTCATACTAAACCAATTGTAGATGGTTGGTTTAGATATGAATGTAGAATCTGAGAAAAATAAAAATATTTAGCTTTCTAAAATGCCATTTTAAAATTCAATATAAATCAGTTTTTATTATTTTATATTAAATATACTGATATTTTTATATTAAATATATTGCCAGGTAGTTATGAAGTATGATTAATACTGAATTGCATAGAATAAATGTTATCATTCGAAAGGCTCATCCATTTGCCTTAAATAGTGTTTGGTTTGACCAAGTGGCACAATGCAACAAGAGTTATCATCAAAACTGTATGTATAGTTAATATATTTACAGTAAAAAATTTATTTTTTAATATATACATTTGATGTTTATTATATTCATGACTTGGATCTGGGATTAATTTGTATCTGAATTATGTTATAAAATTTGCTTAAAATAACATCAAACATTTTCTGAGCAAATAACATAATATTTATTTATATAAAAATATATTAAATATATTTAAACATTGCTCTTAATAATCTACTTAATTTTAATAAGAAGCTTATTAAAATTAATGTTTCATATAAAGTAAAGTGATAATAAAAATAAACGTTATAAATATATATATGCTCTAAGAGCGAGATGCTTTTGATTCAAAACTTTTCTGATAAGACTATACTAAATAAATCTTATTACTATAATTTGTATAATTATTACTATTACTATTTACATAACAGATTTGTGATTATACTTTACAATGATGAATGTTTATTATAGTAAACGTTGTTTTCCATTATCGAACAGAGCCTTTGAGACTTGGATTTTATTGATTAAAAGTTATTGATTCAATTTCTTTCTTCTCTTTGTCACATGCCAGATGAAACCTCAGACAACCGTAAATTGTTTGATATCCCACAATAAAAGTTTAAGAATGAAATTAAATCAATTAAATACGAGAAGGGTATAAATAAAGTTAATTGTTTTTCTTACATTGCCAAAGAAGAGTAGTTTTAAAAGAAATGTATGGGAAATTTGTTTGACAAAAGCTTTTAAATCTTTTAAAGGTATCGTAAAAATAGAAAAAAGATTTATTTATATTATTAGTGTTATTTGAGGAGGAATGAAATTTTATTCCCTAAATACTTCCCTCTAATTTGATTTTAAAAAAATAAATATTTAACTCTTTTATCACATTTTTCAAATGAAGTTGTAACTTATTTAAGAGGAGATAAAGTTTTCAATGAATGAGGCAAAGCGAAATACGATTGAAAAAATAGCTTTTTATAACTCTTGTTTTAATTTACCTTAATGTTTACTTTTTCTTCTTTTTAACGACCTTTATTTCCTTTTAATGAATACTTTTTGTAGAAATAAAAATAAAGGTAATTTTTCTATAGAATTTCTTATGAGATGATAATTATCTATGAAATCTTCGTTAGCATTTGTAGCTTCATTTTATTGATGAAGCGATTTATATTATTGAATATGGTATGTAATGAATGATAATACCTGTGTTACATAATGTATTAATACATTTATTTATTATTACGTAATTATACGTACCTATTTATTACGTAATGTGTTACTTATGGTATGTAATGTATGTAATACCTGTATTATATATTTTTAACTAAACTATATTGCTTTGAATCTTCTTTTTATTTTTAAGGCATAATTATGCAAAACCCTAAATATATTAACACAACAAACTGTAAATTGCAATGATTAATTATAGAAATTCTGAAACTTTTGTGAGAAAAGTAAAATTGTTTCAAAATTACCACGTATGGACAGTAAAAAAACATGTTTTCTGAAAAAACTTTAACTATTTTCTTATTAAAAATCCATACACATTATAACTACGATGCATTAGGTGAAACTAAGTGGGACAAATAGTATGATTTGCGATATAAATAGTCTGTCTGATATTATTTTTGGCTAAATATTTATGAAATATCACTGAGATATAACAATAGCAAACATTTAAAACTATTTAATTTTTTTCCAGTTATTTAATACATTTCAATAAATTCTACACAAAATTTATATAATGACATAAACAATCACCCGGTATTTGGTATATTCCTTTTCCAAAAATATGAGCTACTCATATTATTGAAACTAAAATATTGACGATAAATGTAACATGGGTCGTATCCTTTTGATGGTATTTTTTTTAAAGATAAGAAATTTCTAATTTATCCAAAACATTGATATAACATTGCTATTTAATAAATGCTGACACTTTTAATGAACAATAAAGAAGGTATTTCATATTTAAACAATAATCAATAAGTATTTATTGGAAATTATATACCACTCTTTACGTACCAGTTGTGTTCCTAATGTCTTTTCAACAAGATGATTTTCCCTTTTTGTTACATATTTTCATACTTTAATTAACAACATAAACTTTTACCGATTTCTTAAATTTACAGTCTTATTTTGTTTCTAATTTTTTTCTTTTAATGTGCTGATGTTTATTTAAATATCCGTTCTTTGTATGCTATAAACTAAAAGAGGTATCTGTGAGAAATATCATCTCCTGTCCGATTTAATTTTTAAAGTAATATTTGCTTTAGAATAATGTTTTGATAAAAATCGGAGATTCAGAACACCATAAACATGCAGTTGTTTAGTTCTTTCTCTTGCGTGATACTTCAAGCTACTCAATTTTTACAACACGCAATCTCCCTTTCCATTTGTCATGCTGTTGAAACTTTCTATATATCATGTTACGCCTTGTCACCTGTAGATTTATTGATTGTGGGCAAATAAAGCCTAAACAGCATTAAAAGGGTTGTTTATTTTAAAGAATTTTTTTCTTAAGGGCACCTAAATATTTGTTCTTAATAAGAGAACTGGATATTTAAGTTATAGTAAATATATCTGAAATATTTTCATTATTTTTTTTCTAATTTATATATTATAAAAGATAGTTATAGTCTTTTAACACCTTATATCTAACAGAAATTAAAGGCTTTTTCTGCATTCCTAGATTTTTCTTCTCAACATGTTGTAGGCCTTGATTTGTAACGTCTACGAAAAACTTAAACTGAATTATTCAAGATGTACGAAAACGAGAGTAAATTAGACACCAACAATTCCCGTATAAACCATCTTAAATCTACATTTGGAATTCTAAAAGCATTTCTAGTGTGCTGTAATGTTTACGCAAAAACTAACCATTTATATAAGATACTTAGGCTACTTAAATTCCTGATAAAGAGAAGAACAGCTGCACGTAATTTAAGCGTGAAAGTTAATTTGTTCAGTTACCTGTTACAAAACCTGAAACTTAAAGAAAATGAAGTATTCAGGGAACGTTTTTGTAGCTTTAAGTGTGCGTTTAAGTCGGTAAATGTGACTGAATAATAAATCTGTTATTCCCTGCCTTGAAAAATCTCTAAAGTATAATTTTCTACTTTAAGGATAAATAAAAAAACCTCACATATTTCCATATACGTATATGTATGCATATGCATGAAGATTTCATAATTTATGATACTCTTGAAGTAAAAGAGGTTATTGAACTATCTCAAGACAAATGGCAAAATATATGAATAAATCTAAGATTAAAATATGGAATAAAGGTTTTATACCTGGTGTACAGAAGTACAAAGAAAAAATATGCAAGCTAAAGATTTTAGCATTATCTTAGCCAAATTTTCAAAGCATTTTTGAGAATTTTTAATATTTTTTTATGTAGTTGTTTATCTTAAATTTCTCAACGTAACGTATCAGATAAATACAGTATAATACAGTATTTTTCTTTAAACTATAAATTTGATTATAATGCAAGGAAAATTGAAGATCTGGAAGATCTGGAAAAGGAGAATTGCATGTATGACTACTAGTAATTCAAGCAAATAACTGATTTCTTACAAAAACATTTTCCATTTATGTAATTAGGGTGGGATGTACATTGGTTTACAGAAGCAAAGATGTGATTTTAGAATTTGAAAAGTGAATACGTCTTTAATTATTGAAAAATAATTAGGAGTTATTTCGTGTTGGGCTACTACTATTTACTTTTTTTAGAGATAATCAAATATAGGTTGATCATCGTTCGACATAGCATTCTCTATTTCTTTTTTACACTCAATACACAGGCCGGTGGTGGCGCTATTACGCTTTGGGGGACGTTTTCTTGGGCGTCTCTGGAACCCATGGTTGTGGTAGAGCCATGATGTTTGTGGTAGACCATGAATGCTACAAAAACCTCAAACATCATTGCGGTACCTCAACATCATTGAGGACCAGTTGCACCCTTACATGTCCTGTGTTACTCTAGATGGATATGGAATATTCCAGCAGGACAACGCCCCGTGTCACAAGGCTAAATTTGTGTTGGAGTGGTTCCAGGAACATGATGCTGAAATCCAGTTAATGTCCTGGCCGACTACCTCCCAGGTACACGATCCGATAGAACACAGTTGGGATGTCATGGGACGGCAGCTCAGAGTTCAAAAACCACCAATTCGCAAAATCTCGGATTTAAGTAACCGTTGCTTAAACATCTGGGATAATCTGTCTCTGGCCATCTACCAAGGAATTGTTGCATCCATGCCAGGGCAGGTTGAAGCTGTGTTGCACGCCAAAGGTTTCCCAACTCGTTATTGACAAGCGGTCATGATAGGTGATCTTGAGTGTATATATATAAGCATACTCTGTTGAATTACATATTTTATGTTTATTGTGTTGAAAAGGGAAAAACTACTCAGTAAATGTGAAAAAATATCAAAGTATTTTCTCTGAACTAATTAAGGAGTCCTATTTACTATTTTAATAACAAATTACAACTCATTTTTTTAACAAAGAGGTCTCCTTTTGCACTAGCATAGTATTAACAAGTCAGGTTTAATTGCACCGTATTAAATATACATTTAATTGATTGCAGGTTTATTTTCGTAGAATTTTATTTAAAAAACAAATATTCTCAATAATTATACGATGGGAGAAAAATATAACTTTGAGGACAAAGAAAAGAATCGATAAGTTCAAAATTAGTTCATTCAGCTGAGCTAGCACAATTAAGTGAAAATATGAAATTATGTTAAATGTATCAAATTATCTAAAAACCATATTCACAAATAATAATAATTGAGATTCATTAGTAAATTATTATATTATCGGTAGATTAAATATTCTCAAAAGCTGATTCTTGAAAAAATAATATTTGAGATTCATTAGTGATTCAATTATTTTAATATCGCTAGAATAAGTTTTATGAACTTGCTTTTGTATAAATCCCATAATAGCAAACTATTTGTTTTCATTATAATTATTCAGCCCTATACTTGATGCATTTCACCAAACCAGAAAAATTTTCAGTATACATGCTTATTTTTGTTTGCAATCATATAAAAATTACTTCGGCTGAAAAGTTAAGAAAAACTAATTGGGAATTACTGTTTTAACCGCTTTTGTCTGTAGATACCACTTATCGAAATGGACTAAAAATGACTCGTTAATTATTCACAGTTAAATTAATTATGACAAAAAAATATGGAACCGCAATTATCACTGATTTTGACAATGTTAATCATTACGATCATTAAGTTGTATATTTATTAAAAATATGTGGGTAATCACATGATACAACTAAATATCTACTAAAGAAAACCTCTCATACCCAATCAAGTATAATTCTTTGTATATATATATATATATATATATATATATATATATATATATATAATATATATATATATATATATAACTACTTAATTTAAACATTAGTATTTAAAAGTTTTTTTCTCATATGTTTTATATACCTTTGATAGATAATAACTAAATTGTTTTCTACGGAAACAATATTTGTAGGATTAAAATAAAAATGTATTCACCATTTATGGTTTATAAGATTTTTAGTCTTTTCTCAACTTTACTTTGAAATTTGATCTTTTATTGCTAACAAGTGAACATTTATTTGATTTATTGCGATTATGGTAAAAGAAATTTAAACAAAAGTTATTTAGGTAAAATATGCTTATATTTTTTTACAAAGAATTTTCATATACGTATTTCTTCCTAATAATATATATTTCTAACATGAATGCTGTTTGTACTTAGTTAACCATGATCTTTTGTTAACAATTACTACTATATGTAAACACCATATATGATTTAAAATATTGTTTTTTGGGCCACTGCTCTTTATATATATATATATATATATATATATATATATATATATATATATATATATATATATATATATATATCGTTCTATTGGTCAAAATGAGATAGAGTTTTAATTTCAGATAATATAAATAATTTACTTGACATTTTTTAAATTAATTTTTTTGTTCGCTATAGATGGCGCTATAAGACATATGATATTTATTTGCATATATTTTAAACGGAAACTTAATTTCCATAACAGTGCATGTCTATTTGCAGGATTTTGGAGATAAACAGACAGCTAAATCTACACACAAGCATATGTGGAAAAAAATGCGCTACTAGTAAAATTGCTGTACCAGAGAAAGCAAAACTCCGTTGCAGATGATAATAAGTGGATACGATAGAATATAAAATATGTGTGCATTACAGCACCACCTGTCGGCAGATATTTTGTATCGTTTTGTAAATGTCAAACGCATTATTTTAATGAAATAAAATGATTTGTATCAATATATTCTATAACACGATAATGACTAAAATTATCTTCCTTATTAATTAATTAATTAATTTATGACAGATAGAGATATTTAAGAGATATGTTATCTAGTAATATTTGCAGTATCATATGCTTAATACGATAACCCCCTCGAAAAAAATACCCCTCATTTATTAAGTACTAAACTTAATAAATGAGGGGTATTTTTTTCTCAATATCAAGATATAGAAATTAAAATCTTCAACATATATATTTTCATATTCATAAGTTTTTTTAGAATTAAGATAATAATAAATAGCAATTTCTTTCTAAGTCATTTGTGAAATTAAATTATTAATTTTTGTAAAAATCACTCTTCATCTGTTTTGTATCCATTAAAATCGTAACTAAGCTAAGTAAATGTAACTTTCTCCTGTATACAGCTATAAAACATTCCCACGTCTTTCCATTTGCGAAGATTAATTTCTCAAAGCTTCTGATACCCACATTACACAAGAAAATAGATTATCTAAATCAATATCGTCATGGGTTTTTTTCTTCTATTCTTTTATGCTGTCATGATCTGCGGTCTTTTATATTTTTCTACGATGGTGGTTATCTTCCTTTTCATTCTTTTTTCTCATGCATGAGGATAAATAAAAAATGTGAGAATTGGAATGTTGATTATAGTACCTAGAAATAGTTCTGTTAATACAGTCCTTATCCATTGCAATTGGTCTGGAAGCATCGCCATTTTTACTTACGGTAAATGCTACGTAACCATCATGTTTTTATATGTAGCCTTATTTTTCCTAGGTATAAAGAAACTATTTAAAAAAAACTATAAAAAATATTTCAAACATTTTATTATGCAAAGTTTAATTTCTCAAAGCTTATAGTATTGGCATTGTAAAAGAGAATAGATAATATAATTTAAATTGAACCCTTCAATTTTTGTCTCTTTTTGTGCTGTCATTATATGCAATATTTTACACTTTCCTACGGCAGTGGGTCTCCTTTATTTCATTCTTTCTTCTTACTCATGGCGATAACATAAAAATGCGGTAATTGGAATTTTCCTTATATTGTACTGGAATAGTTTTATTAATAGAGTCCTTATATTTTTATGTTTATAGGCATTCTTCTTCAAGTAATACTACGAAACATCTTGATAAGAAGCCTATGAGATAATGAATTAACTAAAACCATCATTATTTTTACATATCATTTAAAGATTAATAACTCAATGCTTGAAAATGTGAGAATAGAAAATGTGATTATTATACGTTTTTACTTTTTCTCGTAATAAAATTATCATTTTTCTTAATGTTCGAGAAAATCTCTCAAAGGCGTATTCACCAAACAAAGGATAACACGCGGATCACGAAATCCCAGAATTATCCCTAAACAAGGCTCAACCCCGAATTCCTATTTATGGTTATTTTCTATGAAAAATTTCCTGATACTATAGTAAGCACTTTGTTTGCACATGTGATTGGTTTATAAAATCATGTGACTCTCTATGAGCGCAGATGTTTGCTTTTAAGTTCATACCTTTGTAGTACTTGCATCATATTCTGTCTATTATGAAGGAAATTCATGCTAGGCGAAACTTTGCAAATCATGAAAGAGAAAATTTAATGTACGTACTAAACAAATATATCATTACTCTATTGTCTTCTATTTTCTTGATTATTAGCTGTTAAATTAAAATTCATATCACTGCACTGCCACACGTTAACAAATTAAAATGATTTTTAGTTTCTTATTTAAATATTAATATTGCAAAATATTATAAATTCAAGTTCCTTTGAATAATATTACATAATATTTAGGGCTTGGAAATGATAAATTAGCTTTACATCTATGAAAAAAATATCATTTAAATATTGCAATTAACTAACGTAACCAAAATAATATAGATAACCAAATAAAATAAATAAGAAAATCTTTACAGAAATAAAGATAAAAATGAGCTTAATTTTTAAACTAGAGTAACATAATTAAATTCAAATATACCAGACATTAAAAATTTAAAATAACTTAAATTAAGAAAAACTAGTATACCCGTGCATTAACTTGTGTAGAAACCGAACTCCACATTGTTATAATTAATATTTTACATCAAAATTACTTCATTAATAATTACTTATATTTAGGAAATAGAGCATGGAGTTGAAATTTTAGTCAGTCTATATAAATAAGTAAATTTCATAACTAAACATACATTAGCATACATCAGAATTAAATTCCAGTAACCATTGATTTTCGATCGTATTTATTTCCAATATAATAAGACGATTTGCTCATGCTTCGTAAATAAATCCTAGTGTATTGGCCTATTAGATGGATCTTAAATTTAGTGGGATAGAAGATAATATATTTCTCGGATTATAAAGGGGTGAATATTGGTTTTACATTTAACACTAATTTAGGACTCAATTCTTGTTCAACCTGTGGTGAATATGGTCGTTAGTATTTGCAGTACATCTCATTGTTTTTCCAAATAGCTAATTTTATAAAAAAAAATCATAAAATGGCTTCTCCCTTTTTATTTGCAGTAATTAATTTGTTAGGTTTTCTTATGCCTACATTACAAAAATCAATAAGATTATCTCAATTGGTATATACATTTTAGTTTGTTATACAGGGTTTTTCATATTGAATGGGACAAATAGAAAACATGATTGTGAACATTGTAATTCACATATTTAGAAAATTTAAAATTACCTCAAAACTACATTTAATAAAGTTTATACAGGTGTTCAATATGTGTCCCTCCGGTGACGCAACAAATGTGTATACGGTAATGAAGCTCCTGCCACACTCGTGATAGCATAGCGGGTTTTGTTTCTATTTGTCTTGGGCTTTTGTTCTTGCATAAGCAGCCGGTATCCTGGAACTGCTTCACTCACCTGCTTATGTTATGCCGATGTGGTGGTTCTTTACGAAATTTTGTGCGAAAATGTCTTTGCACAGCAGTTACTGAGGAAGTTTTGGCATATTCGAAAACGCAGTACGCTTTCTCCTGCATGGACGCCATTTTGTTTAACAGCGCCTCTAGCGGTGAATTCGTCATACGATAATTTTTCCCTGTTGCCAAATAAAACTTGTATAATTGTAGTTGCAGAAGAAACTTCTTTCAGCTGAATAAATCAATTGCGGCAGTCACACTGCGCTATGATTTTTGTCCCATTCAATATGAAATACCCTGTATTTTACCTCTAATTGTACTGCAATGATATGCGGTCATTTCATATTTTTCTACAAATTAAATTCTTTCCGTTTTAATTTCTCTCTTAATACTCATAGTTATAAAAAGAAAATCTGAGAACTGTTTTTCTGACTACACTAGATTTGAACAAATATATAAATTAAATCTTTATTCTTTCCTTCTATTGTGTAAACATACTAATTTCTACTAATGGTACACAATATATAGAATTTGATGGTTTTACCTTATATGGTATTAATATCTCCATAGCATTAAATTAAAAAAAACTCAATTTTAAATTTGATATACATTACTTTTGATTACACTACTAAATATACCTACTCTCATGTTTTTAAGCATGCTAAACACGAGTTATTTAATAATTTATGAATTATGTTACCTTAAAAATGTACTATAATTCCCAGGATCAGAAATTCCTTTGTTGTGTCTACTGTATTAAATATATAGATTTTGGCTAAGTGCAGCTATCAAAAGCGATTGATTTATTTCCTCTGAAAATAAATGCTCATTAGAGCTTTTATCCATCGTGGAGAAGTACTTTGTACCTCGATATATTGCGTGACGTTTTTATTACTGAAATGAACAAAAAAGATTTCTAACGTTTAACGGTTTATTTGATTCCGTATAACATTAATATTTCAGCTCTAAAAAGTTACCCATGTTTATATTAAAAATAATTAATCCTTCGTGAGTCTTTAATACTACAATTTAATACTGATAACCAATATATTATGATTTTAAAAGTTTTTCTTTATTATAAAACATTGTAATATTTGTCGTGTAGCTCTCGTTTAAAATTAGGTATTCACCTATGATCAAATTTATAGTGGTTGTTTATTTCTTTTTGTCACAAAGACTAAATATTATTTGGCTTGCGTTGTGTAGATATTTTAAGTTTAAATTCAACTACAAGCTCTGAGAGACTACAGACTTAAAATAAAAATAAACTAATACGCTAAATTAAGAACGACTGAAAACAGCTTTAAAGTAAAAACAAGTCAATTTATTACAATTATATATACATTATTAATTTACGAGATTTATAGTAAATTTCATACGATTTACTTTTTAATATAATCAAAATATATGCCACACCAATTAAGATATGATAATAATTTCCTATCACTTAGCTACCTCTATGTATGTAGGAATGAGGACCTAATCTCAATTACAAATATGTATAATAATGCGTACCTTTTTGGATCTTTTGGGTGTGCCAAGGCTCTTGGGAGCTCTTGTAGATAATTTTCGACTGATGTGATGATAGTGTGGACTCTGTATCACCTCTGGTATGGGGCCTTCTAATATAACTCGGGGTGAAACTGAAAAGCGGATGAGCTGGAAACTACTGGTCGATGAGAGACGTCGAGGTGTTCTTTGGGCCCAACTCATTTGATCCCCGTACTCTGTCCTCGAGTCCTGAACACTTCAACTCGACTCGACTCCTCGAACTCTGACAGTCGGTCTTGTCTCGTCAACTCGACTGCTCTGCTCCCTTCGATTCGACTCCACTCTCGGAACCTCTCCCTCTCTTTCTAGACTTTTCTTCTTTTATATCAATTTCATCTTTGTCTCCTCTTCCTTCTCTTCGTCCAATCGGGATAGTTGTTAAACTTTTATTGATCTTCTTATGCCCGCCTTTAATCCGTGGAAAAACCTTGCCCCTTCAAATTGGGCACTGACACTTAGGGACTCATGAAAAACTCCACAAAAGTACATTCTTATTTAGTGTCATGTACGGAGACGTCATTCTAATCTGGGACTGGGATCAGAATCCCACACAAGACGAAAAAAACGTTGAAATAATTGTTATTGTCCTCTCCTCTTTACAAAAGACATGATGAGGTCAGATTTAAATCCCAAGCATTTTACTTCTCGAATTAATTAAATAATTATATTACTGATCTAAATCGCCTTATCACAATATTTACAAGTTTATCTATTGGTTTATCAAGTTTATTCTATTTTGAGTGGCTGTTTTATATTTCAACGCTTTTACTTTTAGTAAAATGTAATTCCTTGAATCTACCTTGATTTAATAAAGTAGTTCAGTGCTGTGTTTTAATAAATTGTGAATATTAAATATAGTTCTTTAGGTTTATAAAAGTAAATTATATTGTGGATTATTTGAGCTGATATGGTTTTATTATTCCACTTCTGCATTATTTAGAATCTATAAATTAATTATACAGCATTTAACCTGTTCTAATAAAATCACAGTTTAATGGCTTAATTTTAGCTACAATCTTTGTTATTTTATAACATTTTTAAAATCTACATATTTAAATACTATAGATTCCTGAGCCTTGATTTTCTAATGCTTACAGAAATTAATTGCATTTATTAGCTTTAGTTTCAATTGACTGGAAATTTATCATGCGACGATAAATGGGGTTGTAGAATTTTATCTCTAAATCAGATACTTTTAGTGATTTGGTAATTCTGCTTTATCAAACATTGAAGTTAATTTAATTTTATGCTCACTACCATGCAACATGTTGTCCTTTATGTACTTTTGTTTTTGCAAATGGAATTTTTAACAAAATTTAATTACCGAACTAGAACATATTCAGAATTACTATCAGTGTAATAAATTTAATTACAAGCTAATAGAAATTCATTAACTTAAAATCGGTAGTAAAATATCAACAACCAAAGTTAGGTTTTGATAGCATAAAATAGTTAATACATAGGGAACAGTTTTCTATTAAATCATTTTGGCTAAGGAAAAACTCTTAAATCAATATTCACTTTTATCACAATTTCAACTAGTATTACGTGCTGCTTAATAATCCAATCAAATACCGCCATACCAAAAAATAATTATAAATATTTTGATAGAACACGTATATTGTATTGTATTTAAAGTTTTATAAGCAGAGTATTAATTTACAAGATAGATAGAGATGTTCTAAAGATATATTTCTGGAAGCTTTATTGATTATCTTATACATAAAATAGTGTGTATGACTGTATGTAAACAAAACTGAACATAAATATGAAACCTACATGCATAAAATCTGGTACAGAGATGCATTATATGAAATTACCATAAGATATTTTTTTAACATTTGAATTAAATTTCAGTTTATTTATTCTTACAGTGATTTTTTTAATATTGTCACATCGAAGCTGACAGCAATAATGTTTTGAAATTTATAGGATTTTAAGATTAAAATATCATCTCCTTTTTAAGAAAACGATAAATTCTAATCATTAATTGATATATTATGTATTTTTACTTCATAATATTAGTACGTACTACTTCAAATGATTATAAGGAGATTGATTTAGTCATTAACGTAAGTTTAGAGCCTATAGATACATTTAGTTGGGATGCTTATGAAACTAATTTAAAAATATGAGTTAGGCGAATACGGAACGTATCTGAAAATCTCATATCAAATGAAAATTAAACTTGATACAGCAGATTTGGCTTTTGTTCCGATATGTTAGGCTATTTTTACAGGATTTTCAACTAGTGGATTATAATTTTTGAGGTAATGACTACGATTCTAATATGCTATGTTATTTATTTACATCTAAATGCACACATTCACATTTCAATTTTCTTTTATTAGTAAAAGATATCTTTTTATTCTCTCTCTTACATCTTATTTTACTATTAGTTTTACTCTTTTTCATGACCAAATTATTACAATTACAACAAGGACAAAGTAATAAAGCCGTTGGCAATTACATGTGACAGACGAAGATAAGGCCAAAAGGTTGATCGATATCTAGATCAATCAATACGTAAGAGTAAAGTTATTTAAGCAAATGAACTTAGGAACTTCGAATAAGTAAAATAACTTTTTGTATAGTTGAAATACATTTAATAAAAGATTTTTTTAAACAAATAATTAAATAAATTTAAAATTTAAAGACAAATTATGGAAACAATTCAAATGGACTTTATAAATGTCTGTAAGATATTTTATTCCTACGCCATATTTTTTTTCAACCTACTATGGACCATAAAAAGACAAGAATGTAGAACAAACCAAATTATTACTAAAATGTATATTCAAGAACGGTTACAGTGCGACAATATCGCAGTAGAAATTCTTTCATATTTTTATTTACTTTTTTTTTTAAATCGGTGTACCAAATTCTCAATCCTCTCTTCGAAAGATGTTGTTATTAGGGACGTCTCAACAAACCAAAGAATTTTCAGTAATTCCTCACCAGCAATTTAAATTTATGGTTTTGGGGTAACAGTTTTTAAAAGTTAATGCAACAGGAAATGCACTGACTTAAATCCAGAATTTACGAAGACTAGAATTAACTATAAAGGTAAATCTATCTTCTGAAGTTGTCCCAATTAATGAAAACAAGCACCTTGATCCCAACTAGCACGAAAAAGTTGAATGTCCGTTGGCTAAAAGTTAGCTGGTCTTTGGTTAGTTATGCCTTGAAACAGAAAAATTTAATTGTGATATTTAGAGTGCAAAATATCTTGTTAGCCAACTGAAAAATTCAAATGTTACCTTTACTTTGTCCCAGCGTAGAAATAATCCCGTGTACGCCTCTTGAATAAATATCAGCATAATACTGGCTAAGTGACGTAAAAGTAATACCTTACATAAAAATCTAAAGAACCAGTGACAAATGACTACAAGAAGGTTTTGTGTCAACCATTACCTTATTATTATGTGCTAAAGTTGTTTACCATGGGATTGATACAATATTTTAAGTTTCGAGGCAATTAATCTTCTCACATCTAATTTCTGTTATATTTATCACTCAATATAAATTGATATTTCTTGAAGACTATTATGCCTTATTTAAAAACATTTAACTCAAACAGATAAGTGCTAAAAACCTAAAATGCTCAATAGCCATAACATTTAAAATTTTATTTTTGTATAATCATTTATATGAAGTAAACACGTAATAAGCAAGTTATATTATTTATCTAATCTGCAATTGACTTTTTATGTTTTATAAAGTAAAGAAATAGAAAGCCGTAATGTATTATTTACAAAATATATGTACATAGATTATTTTTGTAGTACACTACGACTTCTTTTCTTACCGAAGTTATGAATTTTTAAATAGAAATAAGAGAAGTCTTATTCCTTTTTTAGAAGAAATCCAACACACTGGTCTCTTGAAAGTATATAGCTATATACTCTCAAACTTATGTTTATTTTATGTTATAAAAGTATTGGAAATTGCCTCTTATTATTATCTATCATCATGCGACAAAATTCAAACTAAATCTAATAATAAAAGATAAAATCTGACATGCACATTGATGTTCATTTGAGAATAAATATATAATTAAATCATTATATTATTTACATTGTGAAGCAATCAATAATATAGAATAGTTGAGATGGCATATTACGCTCGTGTCAAAATACAGAAATAATATTATATTCAATAGAGTTGATTACTTAAACAGAGAACTATTGCCTTTACTATAAAAAATAAAGTTATGTTTTAATGTTAAAATTTAACTTTAAAAAAAATCAAATTTATAATATTGGTTTCTGCACATTTTCATACTGTAGAATGCATATATCTCAAATGAAATATAGGAAAAGAAACTCCAGTTCATTATAAAAATATGATCATTAATATTGTTCATATTATAATTCTACTAATAGTGTGTATAGCATACTTTATATTATTCATTTATATCAATGCTTATTTTATTAATTATTTTAATATTTAGAAATCTTATTTAGTGAACATTGCACTTGACTGAAATCAAAATTAAAGAAATGGATCCATTGTCTCCTAAAATACTGATATTATTCTTTATATTTTTAACTACAAATAAATTTTATACTTTGTAAACGTGTGTTATATTTATTAATTTGAAATATATATATATATATATATATATATATATATATATATATATGTGTGTGTGTGTGTGTGTGTGTGTGTGTGTGTGTGTGTGTGTGTGTGTGTGTATGTGTATGGCTGTATTTGATAGAAAAAGATCTATATTAGAATGTTCATAAACTTATGGTCTAATCTAAACATTAAGACAGTGCATGTTTTATATCTATGTAAATATACAACAGTTTAAAATTAAAGCTTTTATTTTTATTTCACTTTTAGTTTATTTATTTAATGTCTTTCATTTCGTAACACTTGGCTGGAATTTTTGGGATTATTTCAAACACAGTCGATCAATCACTAGTGAAAGCTCAATCTGGTTTGAATTCACTTTTATCGATTTTACGCATGAATAAAGCAAGTATTATAAGAAACTGTACAAGTTATTCTGATTTTAAAAGAATAGAAAATTTTATGTCATTAATTTAAATCAATAACTATTTTTAGCATGAGAGTTTAAATTATCATCAAATTACTTTTGTTATTACATGGTCTTATATAACACGGATTTTATTTTATAATTGTATTTATGAAACTTGTTTACTGCATAATGTATAACTATTACATCATTAAGTAAAGAAGTATCTATTTTAAATGTTACATACGTTAGTTTTCATATATGTAGCACTTATTATTTAAAATATTCAAATTACTTGTATACAGTTCATATTTATTTATTTTTGCATATGTATTATTTACAACCAAATAAATGGAAAAAAATTAATTTTTATCAGTTGTGTTTCAAAGATTAAGTATCAAATGAAGTTGAAATAAATAATATAGTATGGAAAATCTGTAAGAAAGTGATATGTGAGCTGTAGAAGATAGTACATTAGAATTAAGTTTTTCGAGCAGTTCTTTTAATGTTGACTATAGATTTTGGGATTTTATTTATGGTGATAATATATCACACAAAATTAAGTTTACATTTGATGCCAACATGTCAGAAAATAATGTTTGTATAGGTGACAGTGCATCAGGTAGTTATAATTGTATACTGTTTATATTTATTTATTTTTGCATATGTATTATTTACAACCAAAGAAATTGGAAAAAAATGTGATTTATTATCAGTTGTGTTTCAAAGATTAAGTATCAAATGAAGTTGAAATAAATGATATAGCATGGAAAATCTGTAAGAAAGTGATATGTGAGCTGTAGAAGATAGTACATTAGAATTAAGTTTTTCGAGCAGTTCTTTTAATGTTGACTATAGATTTTGGGATTTTATTTATGGTGATAATATATCACACAAAATTAAGTTTACATTTGATGCCAACATGTCAGAAAATAATGTTTGTATTGGTGACAGTGCATCAGGTAGTTATAATTGTATACTGTTTATATTTATTTATTTTTGCATACGTATTATTTATAACCAAATAAATGGAAAGAAATGTGATTCATTATCAGTTGTGTTTCAAAGATGAAGTATCAAATGAAGTTGAAATAAATAATATAGTATGTAAAATCTGTAAAAAATAAGTGATACGTGAGCTGGAGAGGATAGTACATTAGAATTAAGTTTTTCTAGCAGTTCTTTTAAATGTTGACTATAGATTTTGGGATTTTATTTATGGTGATAATATATCACACAAAATTAAGTTTACATTTGATGCCAACATGTCAGAAAATAATGTTTGTATAGGTGACAGTGCATCAGGTAGTTATAATTGTATACTGTTTATATTTATTTATTTTTGCATACGTATTATTTACAACCAAATAAATGGAAAAAATGTGATTCATTATCAGTTGTGTTTCAAAGATGAAGTATCAAATGAAGTTGAAATAAATAATATAGTATGTAAAATCTGTAAAAAATAAGTGATACGTGAGCTGGAGAGGATAGTACATTAGAATTAAGTTTTTCGAGCAGTTCTTTTAAATGTTGACTATAGATTTTGGGATTTTATTTATGGTGATAATATATCACACAAAATTAAGTTTACATTTGATGCCAACATGTCAGAAAATAATGTTTGTATAGGTGACAGTGCATCAGGTAGTTATAATTGTATACTGTTTATATTTATTAATTTTTCATATGTATTATTTACAACCAAAGAAATTGGAAAAAAATGTGATTTATTATTAGTTGTGTTTCAAAGATTAAGTATCAAATGAAGTTGAAATAAATAATATAGTATGTAAAATCTGTAAAAAAATAAGTGATAAGTGAGCTGGAGAGGATAGTACATTAAAATTATGTTTTCCAAGCAGTTCTTTTAAATGTTGACTATAGATTTTGGGATTTTATTTATGGTGATAATGTATCACACGAGATTTTGTTTACATTTGATGCTAATATGTCAGAAAATAATGTTTATATAGATTAGAGTGTATCTGGTAGTTATAATATTTTATATAAGAATTCGGAATTTAAATCTGTTTCTGTTAAGTTTTAAGATAGATTGAAAGAAAACCTCCATCAATGAGCCTTATCCTTGAATATATCATTTTTGTTTTGCTGCAATAAAAAGCAATATTTTGTTTAAACTAAGCAATTTTGAGCATAATTATATGCCCTTCATTGTGTCCCTTTTTCTTAGGCATGGTGAATTAAAAATTTTATTAGAGGCTTAGTGTGATTTTGTTGCAAAAATCGGTACAGTAATGAAAAAATGGATTTTTTTATTTCAAAATAAAATTACAACTAGAGATAATTATTTGTGATGTACCATCTAGATTTTATTTGAAGGAGATCAAAGCCGATTCTGCATACAATTTTTATGAAAAATGCACTAGGGTAAAAATAAATATTAAGTATAAAGCCTACTTTCTCACTGAAGGTTAGGCACAGAGTGATCTTCCATTTTGTGCAAAAACTGTTGAAGATTATCATGTAGCAGAAGAGATCTGAAAATATTACCAACACAGTTTCGAATTGACTATATGCATTGGGAATATTTTATGAGTTACCAAACTATTACTGTATACTTCAGAGGAAGACTATATATAAAAAAATAAATTAAATTCCTTTATCGTTTTCTATTTTCAAGAAGATAAGTAAAATTGAGAAATTTTACTTCTTGTGAATATACTCGGAAAATGCAATAAGTGGACAGAAAATGTGCATTTATTTCGGAGTTATCTTTGGGAAATACAATCAAAGAATTCATGTCGCGAACTCTTTATTGCCTGGAAAAGTAGATTTAATTGGTTTGGTTTCCAATGCTACGGTCTACTTTTTGCAACACGAGGGCTAATGAGACGAAGTAGATTTGAAGGAATAAGAAAGGGAAAGAGGTGAATTTTTTTTAAGAGATCTTTGAAGTATATATATATATATATATATATATATATATATATATATATATATTATATATATATATATATATATATATATATATATATATATATATATATATATATATATATATATATATATATATATATATCTGTATGTGTAAAATTCAATAACAGATCTCAAAATCAGCCCAAATTCAACTATTCATATAAATATACGGTGTTAAGAAAAATCTAAGTATTTGTTTTGAACATTTCAGACATATTACACAAATAATTAAGTGGTTTTATACCACTTAGTTGCAAAAAAAATGAAAATTTATAGTAATTGAAGGACATAGTCATTAAAAATATAACATGAAGATTACATATTTACTTGTTTTTATTTTAAAACTTTTGTCATCTTTTAAACAGATTTTTCAATCGTTTTCTATACGTGTATCCAATGATGGCTGAATTAGTAGGCTAACTTTAAAGGAGAAGGTATAAATTTTTATTAATTTATCTCATACAAAAAAGTACAGTAGAATCTCGATTATTCGATACCATAGGTACCGCTAGTACCTCGTATATCTGAAATCTCGATTAATAGAAACCATGTATAAAAACCTTCCGTGCTTTCGAATTTAACTAACTTTAAAAGTAAAAAACAATAGAACGTTCTTTAAATGACAAAAATAAACATATATAAACTTATATTTCATAGCTAAAAAGATTATATTAAAGATTAATATTTCTTGGAAGTTGAGTGCCTTAAAGGCAAAGATGTGCCTGTAACACGGACAACGAGCTAAAATGTGTATAATTTTTTCCAAGCTCATTTTGGAAAGGAGAAAAAAAAAATAGATTTCCTTATTGACTCGGTTAACAGAAACCTCAGTTAATCGAGGTTCTACTGTATTGGGAAAGTTTATTGTTTTAAATATATAGCAAATGCATAGAAATTTTCCAATTTAAACTGCTCTTTCTGGAAAATGTTGTGCACAGAATTCCTTCCAAACTAACGAATATAAAATATTAAATTTGGATATATATGTATATGATAATTCAAAAAATCTTTATCTATTTTCAAGCAATTAATTTTAATGTTTTTGGAAAAATATTTTATATTTAAGGTATATCACTTTTTATTGATCTTTTACGACGATA
>CM063502.1:91118109-91138109 GCA_032207245.1 Pardosa pseudoannulata
TGAAAAAGATACTTGAAAGTTAAATACAATGTATATAAAATACATTTATAACATTTTCGGATCTTAGTTTAGAAAAAAATGTTCGAAAAAATAGTTTCTGCAAAATCCGCTCAGTGGTGATTATATGAAATAGATTTAAATGCCAGAATATAGTCAAAAGAACATTATTAACAAAAGAAAGGAAGTAAGAAATGGAGCGGAAAACTTTTTAAAAACTTATTAGGGAATGATTGGGCTGGAGTGCTTTTATTGCTCAATATACGATTATGTAAACTAAAGATATGCTCATTAATTAGTATTACACATATCTTACATCATGGTATAGGAAAGTATAACTTTACAAAGAGATGACAAACATTTGTGCTCAAAGGATGAAATCACTCGAAAAAGTACATGGTAATAATAGAAAAGATTGCTTATCCAACTTGATTGGTGGTTCCTAAAACTTTCCAGATAGAGTTTTTCGTTCCATGATTATGAGAGCCTATAAAGCAGTAATTTTTTTAAAGTTAGGTTGAAAGCTGTCTAGAATATCTTGGAATACCTTCATTACCATTGTAATGAAGATTTTTCATGCCCCTTCATTACATATTTCCCTTGTGGGGCAGATATATTTTAACTTACATTTTGCAATTTCTTTTCTTATATGGCCCCTTGCAGGTGCACCTTTTGTTTTTTTATCACGAGTGCAGCCTGTCTTTTCAAACAGAGCCGCCCCCGATCTGGGATTAAGTTTCAGACCGAGCGTCCAATTCTAGCCATCTGCATTTGCAGCCCTTAAACCTTTCGGCCATAATTTGCGCCCATCGGCTCATATTCTGACGGTTTCCGAAGTCAAAAGGTTTCGCTTTGAGTTGTCGGCCGCTCCATTGAAAGGTGCCGCGTTGTAGTCAGGTGCCAGGCTCCGCTCCGCATCGTCTTTGGCGAATTTTCACCACCGGAGTTGCGCCTCACTGCGATTGGGTTTTTGTTCTCCGCGCGCCTTGTCTCGACTTTTCATTGGACAGAGCTGAAGGAATCCTTCACTCTCTCTCAAAGCGCGAGGTTTTCTTGGAGCCTGGCAACCCTCTTGCTGGCTGTGTTTCGGCGCTTTTGGCGTGAGCGCAGCCTAGAAGTTCTGATAATTTTTTTGAGAGACGGTGTGACACAGAGACGTAGTTTTAACACCCTTGCTGACGCGTTTTTTTTTCTTTAATCGGAAAAATGTTTCCGTTGGAGCCACCTCGATCTTTGGCCAGCCTAAGCACTCTATCCTTGTTTTGTCTTACTGCGACGTTCCTGGAGTTATTTTTACTTGAAGCAACGAATTAATATCCATTATATTTTATATAACGCAACAATTTAATCTCCATCATATTTTCACTCAAGGCAACAATTTAATCTCCATAATACTTTTAAACAATGCAATGGAATGAATCTCAAATACCCACTGTTAGATCAAGGCAGAAGTGGACGATGTTTTTGTAGAGTATAAAGTGAAGAAAATTATTTGATCGAATTCCAAAATAAAGAATGTCTCTCCATCAACTCAGCATCTCATTTTTTCTACCTGAGGTGACTCTTAAAATGAAACCTACGACTCTTCATCAATCATCCTACATTCAGCTTCCTTCCTCTATTTGGAGCTCCGACTTTTCACTATAACCATAACCTGAAAGTAGTCCACTTCTTAATGAAACAGAAAATGTATGGTTTTCATTTAGAAAACAATTATAAAAAGTCCACAACTTAGCAAAACTTACAAAAATTATTCAAAATATTTGAATAATTTATGATAAAGAGATAAATAATACTACCAAGTTACGCAATAAATCCATAACTTCGAATAGAGGTGGTATAACCCAGTACCAAATATTTATTCTATAAATAAAAATCTTGCAATAGTAATAAACCATAATAGAAGGGTAAGTGATTTCCCTGGAAATGCTAGCCTTTATTAGAATACAACTATTGAATTAAAATGAAATGCTATCACATAATTTACCTCACACTTTTCTATCATGACGTATATATATATATATATATATATATATATATATATATATATATATATATATATATATATATATATATATATATATATGTGTGTGTGTGTGTGTGTGTGTGTGTGTGTGTCGTAATCCAGTTTTAAGGCGAATGGACGGAACAATCTCTCTTGGTAAATCATCTCTCTATTTAATATACAGTTTCCTTTTCAAGGAGTCATTTGAGCCATTTTCATTTATTTGTGGAGTGTGGCTTGAGCTCTACGCCTACGCTCCAACTGACAACTAGCGGTTTGCATACTCATCAAATTTTTCAAATATCTTTGAGCTTGACCGGATAATCCTAAAAGCTTACGCGAGCGTGGTTTTTTTTTTCATTCACTTGGTTATTACGAAAGAGTTCCCTTTTAAATTGTTCCCAACTCGCTAATTTTCCAAACCCTCCTTTTTAGACCTGACACACACAAACACTTGTATACGTGTGTATATTTATCTGTGTGTGTTCTTGTGTATATAAGAAATTAAAATTAAAATTATAGATTTTGGTATCTAAAAAAACTAATAATATAAGTCTCCTATAACATAATCAAGAACAACTTGTTAAAAATACATTACATGAATTTAGTTTTGAAAGTCACTAAATTTCTCCTAAAGCTTTAAAAAGAAGTGTTTTCCATCAATTGAAACACGCAGAATCATTATACCCTTAAATTAAAGGAAAGTGCCTGGAGCGTGACGTAATTATGCCTTCTTTTGTTCATAATATCAGTTGGATTGTTAATCGACAAAGCATGGTATGGGAGAAGTGGAAAAATTGATTCTACGCTGTTTTAATCTGGAGAAAATTATCTTTACAGTTAGAACTCACAACTAAAAACTAAAAGAACTGGTTTTTCACTTTTTATATATTGACTCCAGTGATGTAATGAATAGTTCTTTCTCTATAGCAAACACAAAACTTTATGATTAAAAGTCAAGTCAATCTGTTTTAACAATTATACATTATATAAAATAATGCATGTTCACTGAAAATATTTTAAGTAAGAATTTCCTGCATCAAAATACTAAAAGAATAATGCATAAACTGGCAAACTCAGACTCATACGATTACTTATCTTATGTATTTAAATATATCATCTTTATTATACATTTTCTTATTTCTAAACTATTTAAATTTTAATGTAGTCTCATTAATCTTACTTCAACGTGACAAGTGAAAAGATTTGTTTCAGAATTTTCTATTTCATGCTTCTTGCGATAATTAAAAAATTGTGTTTAGCTAAACTAAGTATATAAAGTATGTTTTATTATAGAATGTATCGTAACAATATGTAACGCTATTGCTTTTAATACTAATGCATAAAATTTATCTACCTGTGCCATATTTAAGGAGCACATATAAAAATTTTTAAACGTTTCAAATATTCATTTAAAGAACTGAAAAATAAGTCTGAGATAATTCTAAAGAAAATTTAAATGGCTATACCAAATGTAATAATAATATATATTTTGGTTGTAAAATAAATAATAAAAATAAAATAACTACAAGCATTTATTTATTTTTTAATTCTTAAGATGTGCATATCTTCTTGGCGTTAGATACAATAATAATACAGTATAGAGCCTCGAACCGAGGAGGCCAAAATGGCCCAATATCTAGGCTTTTTCTAGTATGTTAGTGTTTTAAATCAATTATAATGTTTATATCTTGTAACTTAAATTCTGTGATTTTTGTGATTTAAATTATTTAATTTTGCATATACATTTTATTTATTAATTAAACAAATTATGTATAATACAATTTGTAATTTTTTAATTAGGATCGACAGCTTCTGTACTCTTTTAAATATATCTGAAGACTAAGCTTTTTATACATTATTTATTTCAAATGTCGATTTTTTGCATTCCAAATAAGTTGCAAAAATAGAAGTGAAAATGCGGTAGGTCTTTCCAATTATACATTGAAGCATGTATCTGATAGAAGCCTATAGCTCCAGAAACTTAATGTAATGTACAAGAGATTACAAGTCCGAACCCAAAATAACGGTTTTTCCATCTTCATTCTCTTTATGTGGACTACAGAGTTAACCTGTTCGTGAACCATTTGTTTCTTTTTTCCTCATAGTTTTGTTTTTTATATCTTTTTACTATTTAAACGGTAACATTTTTAAAAAATGTATTTTATTTTGTCGAATTCTATGTTTATATTTTAATTTTATGAATGAGAAATATACACCTCCTGGAACCATTTACGGTCATACAGAAAACTAAATTTAGTACAAACTATTTACAGGGAAAGATGACAAGCATATTGCAATGGCCAAGGTACATCATTCGTGCTACATTTTCTACATCGTCTACAAGTGGAAAATAATTTTAGCATATGATTTTCCATACTGTCTGAGCGAACATCACCTGGAGCTGAACTGGACTTTGCTTGGAAGCTGGCCGGATGGTCTTTTTTTTCCTTCAGCTATAAGGGATGTTAACTGATTTTTAATTGTTTTTGAGATTTCTGCAGGTGCATATCATAAAAACATGTAGGTAGAAAGTGATTATCGCCCATCCCACAAAAGATTTAACAGATATCCGACTTTTGGATATAACATGGAGTGTGAGGGGAGAAGATATTAATATTAATTTTTATACTCAAGAAAGATTTTGCAATGGGTCAGAAACCCGGAAAATTCCAGAATTCAGAATCACCAAAGAAAGTTCTTATCTTCATAACAAATCATTCTTATAGGTTTCCTAAACCTTTGTTCTCTTCTTGGTGTTATCAATCTGCAAAAAAATGTATTTTAAGTATCATTCAAAGATTTTTCTGTTAACTGTAACTTTTTCTTGTTCATTGCGATTTCTATTTCATCACTATATATAAATTTTAGAAGCTTATTTAGCACCTGAAAATTCACCTTTAGCTAATCAAACAGGCATTAATTTTTATGTGACAGCAATACATTATGAATATGTAAAGAGACTTTCCGTAATACGTTATTACATTAGGTCTTACTCCAGACATGTTCATCATGTTTATGTTTAAAATATTTCAGTTTTATATCTAATGAATTCCTCCTGATAAATGTTCTTCAAGGTATGAAAAATATTCACAATTTGTTGAAGAATGACTGTAACTCCTAAGCAATATTTTGTAACATTTAATAAAAAAAAGCATATAAATAAAAAAGCAATACTTTTGTTTATATAGTGAAGTTTTTTACTCATTAATCGTAAGTATTTAAGTTAACAATTCCAAGATAGTGCTTAAACATACCATAAATAAGTGCAAAGTTTTTTATTAATTCCCACATTGAAGGGTAGCATAAAGATAAACGTGACTAGCGAATTCGATAGGTTTATTATTCAAACGTTCGATTTTGATCAGAAATCATATAAAATTAAACTAACATTATCTTTTCCTTGAAATTATTGATTACCTAGCAACTTCTAGAAAGCGGAATCAAAATTGCAATTAAAGATAGTACTATTAAAGACTATTACAGGTAAAAAATGATGGACACTATCATTTAAAGAACTATTAATTTGGTTTTGAAAGAAGTCTGCTTAAAAAAAAAAAAAAAAAAAAAAAAAAACATATTTTTTCTACTCTTTTCTTTTATTTTTTTATTATTAATACAACTTTTGCTTACTTTCGAACATTTGAAGATCTTTTATTTAGTTGTCTAATAATACCAGGATTTGTATTAATATTGTTTGAATTAATTTTTAAACTTGCATTTTCTATATGACCATATTAAGTTCATTATTTTATAAATGGCATTTATAGTAAAAATTAAGCATATATCCTACATCAAACTTTCATCTTTATAAATTTGGATTATTGAATAAGTATACAAGAGCAGTTAGGCTCAAATTCAGTGTGGGATTAATATTTTTACTGATTAGAAATTCGCTTAAATATAAGATACTGGTCTTCTTGCTCATCTGACAAGAGTTTGGCTGTAATACTTGAAATAAAATGTAATCAGATAAAAAATTCCCTTCTATCATATATTTTAAGTCCTCTATGTTAAGGAAAATAATATATATGCCAAAATATTTCTTTAGTAACAGCTTTGTTGCCACAAATTCATTACGAGATTACCAGAATAATAGATTTAAAATTCATCAATCTCATGGATTCCAAGCGTTAACGTTTTAGCCAATACTTTTGATTATTTGGGATTTAAAGTTACTGTAGTTCTTTTATGGTTTACACAAAAAAATATAAAACATTAAAACGGATATTTAAACATTTTCAAGCATAAGGAAAGATAGGTAAGTTTGAAAATTAAATTTGGGGATTCAAAAATCAAGTCAAGCGACAAGTCAAATGTCTATAACTTTAAAGGAGCGTTAGAAAATATTTTGCACACTATTAATGCATTTGTGCCCATATGCATTAAAGTATAACTTAACAATAACTTTTAAAAAGTATGAAAACTCAAAAATCTTTTTTACTTGAGTTTTTTTTTAAATTGATGGTTAGTTTTTTAAAACGTACTTTAAAAAAATTTCTTTTATTTTTGCCGTATTATTACTTAATACTGTACTAAAAGTATATTTAAAATAATATTTTAAACATATGTGTGTATTAATTTATCTACGGATTGAGCAGTTGATTCAGAGAAAATATTTTTATGTCTGTACATAGTGATTTCATGAAATAATCGGAATATCTAAATTTAAATAGTAGTTTTATTAATTTAAATAAAATCTGAATTTGCACCATGTTCTTATTCTTATTTTAATGTTTATTAGAATTGTTTGATAACTATTTTGCAGTAGTCTGGAACTGGTCTCTATATTATGAAAAAAAATTAAATTATATCAGTAAAACTATATTTGTTATACTTCATGCAACTAATATTTGGAATTATTCGGTGTAGTAAATTAAAAAATAAATAAAAACTACTTTTCTTTTTAAAAATTACTTAAATATCATAAAATAAGGATAATAATAGTGCTATTATACAGGGCTATTTATTATACAAGTCTATACAGGATTATAAAGGGCTATTTATAAATGCATTTTAATATTTAGCATTTTGATTTTATGAAACATTATCTATTATACCGTATAAAACATTTGTCGTATATCAATATATACCATTACTTTACCTAAAGGCACATTGTAATGAAATTATTTTGTATTGCGCAATTTATAGCAAAACATCCTTTTATTAAAACGCAATAATATTAATAAAATACCCAAGTTGGTGTTTTTAATTCTCTGTATTGTTATTAATCATATAACACACAATAACTAAACCTATCCGTATTTCCCATGAAAGTTTCAATGAAAGATTTTTTCCCTTTTACAACGTGATTAATACTTTATAGGAGATTTGCATTTCTGGGGTTCAGCAACTTTTGCTATTCGCAGATTATAACGTCATTAATATTCTCTAAAGCTCTCACAAAACCGAAACGACAGTTTTGCATTCCCAGCGAAATATTCACAGATATTTTGAAATTGAATTAAAAGTCTAAAGGAAATTCACATTAATAGTTCATCAAAGGGAAATGCATTATTCAAAGAGAAAACTTCAGATGTTTAACAATAGCAGAAAAGCGTTATTTTGTTATTCATATAATACAAATTAAAATCTGAGAATATTTTACTAAAAATACTCGCATGACAGCATTTCTGAAGTCTAGAAAATATATTGTATTGTTTTACAATGTCTGTGTTTACTGAGATATACTATTTGGCATTTCGGATAGAGTGCTAGTTATTTGACAAACAACACAGAATACAAAAAATATCTTTAGTCACTAGAATAAATGCGTTGTGTAATATATGCTAGGAACATTTATTAAGCATTTAGGAGTACAAAGTTACAAAATAAAATATTAGATTCATATAGATTTATCATGAAGGCTTTTATTATTCCTAATCTGGTAAATAATAATAAAATTTAATATCTTTTAAATAATTTCACGTTTTGACTAATCACTTTAGATAGCGCTTTTATGAAGTGTCTGGTTAAATTTATTTATCAGTATATCTTGTTTATAAGTCAAGTAAGATTAAGTAGGAGTTTTAAGATTATTTACGAAATTGAGCAGCTGTTTATTCAAACAAATTTACAAAATTTTCAGTTATGCATGTAGTTATATATAGCATTATGAATTATTAATTAGCATTACTAATTTTCAGTTATGTATAGCATTATGAATATAATTTGGTATATACAGAAATTTTTTAGATATACTTTATGCATGAATAACTGAAAAGAGAAACTAACATTTATTATTTCTATACTTTTTCGTTTTTCTATTTATGTTAGAAGCAATATATAATTTGCAGTTTATTTCACAAAACATTTTCAGTTCATACAAGGTTCATTTTGAACAAAACTTATTATTTAAATTTTCAACCATGATTAATTTAGCTCCAATTGCTTAATGAGTCATTTCATAACTTTTAATTTCGCATAATTTTTAAATATAAGAATGTCTTTATATTTTAATGTTAAATTTAATATGTTTTTTAGTATAACAAAATTTAATATTATAGTGGGATTATATGAAAATACCCAAAGATTTTAAGTTTTTAGTTTAAGGCCTTGTAAACTAATAAATTAAAGTTTCTCAAAAAAGGTTATTATTTTTATTGCTGACTGAAGTACTTAAAAGGAAGCTGTTATCTGGATGACGGAGGGTTTGGATTTTCAGTGTGTGTTGGTATCGAAATTAACTTCAATCTTTACAAGTACAAGCATTTATTTTACCAACTCACACGCTAAAGGAGCACACAAAGAATAAAAATATACACGGTTTCATAAAGAGTAAAATTGCTAAGGGGTCTCAAACAAGTACGTCAGACATCGAACTCTAGGGTACTTCCCTAGTGGCTTGGCGGTTCAGCCTCTCGCTAATCTAAAGAAAATGTAGAGATTGTATGTCGCGGGATTCGTTCAGGGACTGGGAATCATTCTTGGCAGACGCTTTTAGTAAAATGATACTATTATCTATTAAAGGATCTGATTAACATGCCTGTTAACATGGAAATTCTTTTAGTATTTTAACAAGTATTCAGCTTCTGCGCAGTTTCTTTCCCGTCTTTTAACATGGGTTTAAAAGATACTTTACGTAGATTGTTGATAAGTATTCCTTTTTAACCAATTTCAGGTAAAAATCATGTTCCCAAATTCAGATATAACATATCAATAATGTTTTACTATATATGTTTACATTCCGTAATAATGATAAAACCAGAAAATAAATAAAATTACCTATAGAAAAACCAAGAAAAAGGTGTTTAAAGATGCATAATGTATTTATAGACTTTAAATCTTAATTGCAACAGCATTTATTTTCGTGCTCATAAAAAGTACCGATCCATGTAGATTGAATATTTTACAAGTTCAGTAAATGTAGTACTCTAACAGTAACATAAATATTACTTTTTGTCGTTTAAAATAATATATAATTTTCGAAATAACATAAAAATATACACCAAATCAAATAAATAATATTAAATTATCCTCAACATAACTTTTGATGTATGTATAGTATAAACGAATTTTACTATCAAACTGAAGAAAAATAACTTTTTCATTTTCCAAATCTAAATCATTAAATATATATGATACTGTAAAATTTAAAAAAAGTAAAATAATATCAATTACTCCTATTAATGGAATTAATATTCATAGGATTTCATAGGGAAAAAAAGATATTTTCTTATTCATATGAGAAGTTAGTTTCTAATTTACAAATTTCTATATTCATTTGGCGAGTAAATGGATTTCTATTTTTTCCACGAAGTACATATTTCGTGTTTTTAAAAAGTATTGCTTCTGAAACAAAAAATAAATAATTTACATAAAGTTATTTATTAACACTCTTAACAATTTTCCTACAATAAACTTATTCTGTTAAGGAAAATGTTCATTCTAAACAGAGAAATTTTTTAATATGTATTGTATTAAATATTAGCTCTTATGAAGAATTTTCAGCTTTAACAGTATAATAAATAACTTTATAACAACTACTAAACATTTTAATACAATTCTGAAATGAACCTTTAAAGTCCCTCTCTTAAATTACAACTCGTCATTATAATAAATATATCATAAATAATAGTATTAAAAACATAACAATATTTGCTCAAGATGTTCAAATGTAGGAATAAATATGTGTATAACATAAAATTTTTACATATGTAACTTACCAATGGCTTATATTAAAGCAATATATTTTACAGTTCCGCTACTAGGGCATGATCTTAGAGTTAAATTATATAATACTAACAGATGTTTTTAATGTCAGAATGGATAGTATGATTACGAGATGTTTCGTATTTTGATATTTACGTGTAAATAAACACATTTAACAATTTTATATACTTTTAAAACAACCTAAGAAAGAAAAAATGTAACGTTTCTTAAAATTTATGAAAATGAAATAAAGCTTCTTAGTCTTAAAATAAACACATGTTTATGGACAAAGCAATATTTTAAAGAAAGAGATATATTGCGAGGAAACCAACATTTTCAGGATGTACAAAAATAAACATTTTGCGTTTTAATATTTCTTTAAAATGGATAAACATATTAAGGTATTTTTAACGTAGAATGCCAGTTTTTTGTGTCAAAGTGAATTTTGTCTCATATAATTTAGCGAGAAAAATATATAACTAAACTTATAAAAATACATGTACAAATACGAATTTAAAAAAAAAAATGTATGAAGGCGTATGAAATTTCAAACAAAGAGTCCCTATTCCATATTCCTGTATAAATATGTGTGTCCGGGTACACGGGATGCATTCAATTCCAAATATTTTTAATGATGTAGATTTAAATACCACATATTTATAAATTTAAAATCAGTAATTATAATATTAAATTATGTAAAATACTTTCATACTTAACATACTAAATGTTTCATCTAGAATTTTAAGCTTTAAATAAAGTTGGAGAATATTTATTAAGATATAAATTTTTTTGAGACGCATTCAGCATTAATTTATCGTAACAAAAATTGCTATGCCTTAAATAATTTGTATAAATATAGAATTTCACACATAATTTATAGTGATATAAAGTTAATAAAATAGATAAAATTTGAGAAGCGTACGAAAGAGGTATTTTATTCTGCCATTATCTAGGATAAGTAAAGCTTAAATTAAAGCTCCGAATCAAATTCATAATGAAAGTCTTTATGGGAGTTTACTTGTTAGGAATTTTACAAATAGATAGCTGCAATTGCCGAAGAAATTTATAAGCTAGTCAATAAATGATCATGCTTTTTATGTTCTATTGCTTGTCGAAGATTTAGTGAATGGATAGAAACTTAACTATTCAGAATAATACTATTGTCAATTCAGGTCAATGAGTCGGGGTTATTTTTAAAGACATATTAGAGAACGAAAAACCGGCATAATTACAGTTAACCAGCAGCATATCAGAATATCGCTCACAGGGCGCATTTCTTCCCAATGTTTGGGCATTCAACCATGCAATTCACTTTGTTAATTATTTAAGTAAGGAAAAATCAGCCCTTGAAAAGTACGTAGGTATAACACGCAAATATACCAAACCTTAATCGAAAAATGAATCCGAGACAGGTGAAATGCTAATCACTATTCAATTTGGGTGACCCATTTGTACAGTATAACCATAAAATAAATTCATATTGAGAGAACTTATTTCAATGTACTAGAAGTTACTTTCGGTAAACATCTTAGTTGCAGCAACATCTATCTAGAAACAAGGACTGATTCCAATCTACATACTCTTATTCATGTATCTGTTATTTGAGGCATCTATAGTTTGGAACAATGGTAGCTTTCATAAAATTATTCTCCCACATAATCCCTTGGATAGCTAACACCTAATTTTTAAAGTTACAATACTGGACTGGTAGGTTAAATTTAGAGAACATCTTAAAAAATTAATTCCATAATTTCACTGGACTAACAATAGCAGAATAGATACGAAACTGCTCTTCGGTTCCAGAGTTCGTAGACTCAAAGCTGGTATCGATGATCCCAGTTAATCAGAATAAATTTTAAGCAGTATATACCTGCCTCATTAGCCTCGTATAGCAAAACAAAATGTAGACTGTAGTTCATTAAACCTAATAAAGACAAATTCATGGTTCACTGAGAGATGTAAAATTCATGCGGTTCTCTTCAAGTATGACAGTTAAATATTTATTTTAGAATTCCAAAATAGTATATTATGTTCTTTATTTTGTCCACAAATCATAGTAACATCCGTATTTAAGAATTGTGATAGAAATAAAGTACATAACTAACACCTTAATATTACCAGTCTCATCATCCTTCTTGTAGCAAAGCAGTACATCGAAAGATGACTGAATGAGAAGGGCTCAGCTCTTCGGTAGACTTCATATGGTATGGATGTTCGTAGCCTTTCGGAATAGATTCAAGCTGTAGGTTCTCTTCTCTTTATCCCTCGTGTAGCAAAACAGCAGACCGTAGCGCTTCAAGTCAAACAAGACAACCTCAACATCTTAATTATTTATGTGACCTTTAATCACTTTTAAAAGATTCTCCTTCTGTCGCTAAGGTACGTTTGTATTGCATTTCTGATAATGAAATTTTCCCCTAGTTGTAGTCCAAATCTCGCAAATGTTTCCTGGTTTTATAATTTTTATAAATATGAGTGTATTTATCTATATTTCACTAGCATTAAAATATTTACTATGTATACTCAAATACTTATCATAGTACATATTGTAGACGATATTTTAGAATTAATAACAATTATATTAGTTAGTTATTAATTAAGTATTCTTATGATACTCACTATAATGGAACCTCTCTTTACATTTTTCCCTACTAAACTGTTGGCTACATAATGTAAATTTTTCTATATTAATCTTTAGACACCACTTTTACATATTTTCTCTCATTTACCCAATGAATTTCTCTTGAAAGTTTAATACGTTAAAATTTCATCTAGTTAAATTGATGATAACTCATGATCTACGATATAAATGGGATTTCAGTCTTTAGAAGAACATTATAGAATAGTCCTTCTTTGTACAAGATATGCATTTAAATTAATATTTCAGAAATAGTTTAGAATGCGAAATATTTTAATAAGTTACAAGAAATTAAAAAAAACGTTTTGCCACATCAACTTTTAGCTCTTAAAGAGAAGAAAGCCGTTAACATAGAACATTTTACGATTTACTTTAACTATTAAAATTCTTATCGTTTTTTTCTCTAAATTAAAATACAAAAAACAGATCCGTTAATAAAAACTAAAAGGGTTTTTTTAACAATATCGTACATCTCAGTAAGTGGCATCTCTTTAAAGCGTTGTATTTTAATCATAAAAAAAGGAAACCATTTCTTATTTTCCCACGAAAAGGATTTATTTTCTTAGCGAGATTGATGAGACTTACTAAAATAAATGGTTTTGTACACACGTCGTTAACGTTCTGGAAAAATTAATACATAAAACAACGTTAGAAAGGTACACGTGATGAGTGATGCGTTTTATGTAAAAATAATCAAAAAACTCTTTATAGTTTTTTAAGCCAAAAAAGAAATTCCTTTTTCAAGAAGGTATTTTTATAATATATCTATGTCAGTTAAGAAAAAGCAAATTTTGAATAACCCAAGTAAAATATTTTTGTTAAGAGGTACTATATCTTGCATAAAAGAATTTGATTTATATAAAACATACGTAGCAGACATAAGAAATTTCTTCCTTTTTTATTCGTGCATTCCATTATGATTTAAAATATGTCTTGAAATCAAATAAATAAATAAAACTGTTTTTCAATTAACGTATATTTTTATTTCGTTTAAACGTAGTTTTTTCATATGTATAGGATTTTCTTAAATTTTTCTCCAAGTGAAATTCAAATATAACTGATAATATATTCCTTACGTAAAACAAAAACCTTCTATATCTTCTAGAAAAAATTAGATTGTATGCACATTAAAATTGTCCTTGTAATCAAATTTAACTTTTCTGTTAATTAGGCTTAAATACCACTAATGGACAAAGCGTAAATTTTAAAAGCCACTAACGGCAGTGAAATGCAAGAAGATAATGTTTTAATTTAAATACTTTTATGAAAACTTATCTCATAAATTTTTTAAAAATGCTTAAGAATTGCTTCTAAATGATACTTTAAAAAAATTCACAAAATATACTTCTCTATCTTAGAGTGTGTTTAGTTAAACACGGCTAATTAACATACTAACAATTTCTGAGAATTAAGTTTAAAGCAATATCGGTCCTTTCATGAAATAAATTTATGTCTTAAATAATGATGACATAAATTACACCTCTATGAAAAAGGCTTTTAATTTAACAACCTAAATAAATATTTCTTTTTAAATACAAAATTTTTTAAAGATTTTTTTTAAATTTACAAAGCATGTTGAATGTTATTAAATAATATGGTTTTTCGTTCTTGAAATATGTATAATTATACTAAATTTCAGAAATTTCAGTTTGTTAAGTTACCTAACAACATTATTGCTTGAGGAGAAATTGATGAAGATATATAAAATGGCAACAAACGGAAAGTAATATTTATATCATAGTAAGAATACAATTCTATTCATTTTCAAAACATTATGACCACCCCAACATTTTACAATGAACTCGCCTGGATGACGTGAAAGGCACGTGATTAGGTGGAAGTGGTATTTAACAGCTGCTGGAGAGTCTGAAGAATCATTCTTTCACTTATTTCTGTATAAGATGGGAAAGGCTGAGGATCTAAGCGATTTTGATACAGGGCAGATTGTAATAGCTCGAAAGTTCGGAACAAGTATTTCCGAAATTGCACCACTCGGGGGTTGTTCGCGATCTACAGTTGTTAGTACTTATGCAAAGTGGATGAATGACGGTGAAACCAGCAGTAGATGATATGGTGTTGGACGTCCACACGCTATCAAACAGAAAGGTCATTGGAGACTGTCTAGCAGGGTGAAGCAAAACCGGAGCCAGACAGTGGCTCAGCTAACAACCAAATACAATGGAGAAACAAGTAGAATAGTATCGGAGCACACTGTTCAGTGGACACTTTTGGATATGGCGCTACGAAGCAAGCGTCCCCACTCGTATGCATTTGCTGACCAACCGTCATCGCCAAATGAGCCTACGCTGGTCTTGGTAACATCGCGACTGGTCCATGGATCAGTGGGAGAGAGTTGTCTGGTCAGAAGAATCACAGTTTGTCATTCATCACGCCGATGGCCGTGTCAGGATACGCCGTCTTCCAAGTGAACAGTTGCTCCCTCAATCTACAGTAGGTCACAGGCCGGTGATGGAGGTATTATGCTTTGGGGGACATTCTCTTGGGCGTGGCTTGGAACCGTGGTTGAGGTAGAGCAGACCAACATGAATGCTACAGGATATCTGAGCATCATTATGGACCAGTTGCACCTTTACATAGCCTCTGTTTTACCAGCTGGAAATGGAATGTTCCAACAGGACATCGCCCCGTGTCACAAGGCTAAAATTGTGTTGGAGTGGTTCCAGGAACATCATGCTGAATTCCAGTTAATGTTCTGACCGCCTACCTCACTAGATCTCAATCCGATAGAAAACATTTGGGATGTCATTTGACGACATCTCAGATTTCAAAGACCACCCCTTCGCAATATCTCTGATTTGCGAAACCGTTGCTTAAACATCTGATACAATCTGTCTCCGGCCATCAACCAAGGACTTGTGGCGTCCTTGCCAAAGCGGGTTGAAGCTGTGTTGAGCTCCAAAGGTGGGACAACTCGTTATTGACAGGTGGTCATAACAGGTGTTTTGACTCTTGAGTGTATATAAATTAATATAAGATGTAGCTTTTTATATGAAGGCCATATAAGAAACTTACATAAGCCTAAGGTTCTTTAACACTCTGAGTGGAACACATCGAGGAAAAAAAGTCTCTAAAAATACGCTAAAGGTTTACTGTGTCAGTGGCCAAAGCGTTCTATGTTTTTTCCTTCCCCTTGTGGACTAGAATGGAATACGTGAAACCCACCCTCGTTATTGTCCCTTTAATTCTGGTTATAAATAGATATACAAATATAAAATTATACATTGTTAATTTTTAATACACATAAAGCTCGTCAAGTCTCGAAGGTCATCCCATATTAATTAATGGATTCTAAAAGTATAAATAAAAATATTCTTTGAGAGACTTATTTATATTTTTTTTTTCGAAAGTCATCCAAGATATATGAGTGGTACAATTAGAGATACATCTGTTAATGCAAAAGAAATATTTCGAAATAGATATTTACAAAGCCATGAAAAGCTATAAGCCTCTTTATGCCTCAGGGGGTAGGGGTGCATCCCTCAATAAATGTCAGTCAAGGAGGGATGTATTTCCTAAACAATCGACCTGACCCTACAGCAGAACACCATGGAGTAAAGCACTGGCAAAAATGAACATAATATCCATTTTCGGAGCGCTATTTGAGGTCGAAAATTGTACGTTTTGAAGACATCATAGATTTGGTGGAATTGTACGTTCGAACCGCTTAGGGGGTTAACTATGAACATTGCTTTACCAGATACAACAAGTATTTCTTTTAATATTTTTTGAGTTATTTTTTTTAGATAAATTATGACATGCTAAGTTTAGATTGTCTTATTTATATTCCATTATTAAAGTAAAAGTAAAGGTAAACTATTACCATTTGTTTGCGATCGGAGACATAAATTCGTTAACACTAGGATTATGGACGTTTCTTGTATCACTATCTATACGAACACGCGTCGATTTGATGCATGAACGAATGCATATAACAACACTCAGAAAGCAATGTGATTATATACTATAAGTAAAAAATGAAAATATGAGATAATATTGAGGTTCACACTAATATTACTATTTCAAAAAAAATTCTAGTATTTTATTATACAATACTCGAACAAAGCAACTAAAACCTTCAAATTTCCCAATCTCACTTCCATTGACATTTTGCGTTTCGTTCTTCCTACTGTTGCTTATTGTTTGTTTCATTTGAGATCGAACGAAGAACGAAGCGAAGTATTGTCAGTACATTTATATTTATTATAGTTGTAATGTTTACATGAATAGAACTAATTTACTAAAACTTTTGTCTGCATTACAATCCCATCAAATTAATGCATATCCGTAGAGATAGTTATACCATATTGAAAAATTCAATATTTCAACACTTAAAAAAATTATTTCAATATATATTTACCTCGTTCAATTGATAAAAGTCAGTACAAGAGATAAAATAAAGATGCAAAAAGTTTTTGTAATTTTCCTTATAAATTTCGTAATCCGTCAAAATGACGCGTCACGTAGATCTATTGTTAAAAAAGAGAGTGGAGAAAGATTTTGTTTTTAGAATTCCTTATTTTGGCAATAATTTTCTTCATGTTCTGGAATTTACCATGCTACATGGCTTTTCTATTGGTGTTATAGTCTATTGGTGTATATATCAAATTACGTTTACTTATGTAAAGATTGTTTTTTAGGAATGAAACTATTAGAACTTCATAACTCATTCATGTAAACATATTTAAGCTAGTAAACTAATTATATATGTAAATTAATTAGAGTTTTACAGAGAAATATTTGAGTAAAATGTAATTACATAAAAATTATCAAAATATTTTATTACATTTCTTATAACAGCAGAATGTTTTCGTCCAAATTATTTGGGAGTGATGGATTGAATGCAAAGAACCATGCAAATACAATGTTACAATTATAACTATAATTTAAAAAGAATTTAAGTCAATATTTCAAGAAAAAAAATCTAGGTCAATTATTTTTCTTTCTTACAAAAAACTTATAATCCTTCAGTGAAACTGTATGCAGAAATTAAACAGTCAGAAAAAAATTTGTGACCATTATGTCTGCCCCATTAACCCATTATTGCCTTTCTTTACTAACCTGGCTTTAAGCATTGAGTACGATTATTAAATGATGAGTTAATTATTCTACTCATAAATTTTTCATTCACTGAAAAGTCATTAAGATAGATAGATGACGTGGTTTGAGCCATATATGATACACTTACACTTATGATAAATGATGACATAAAAACTTATTCTAGTTGACAGTTTGCATTTAAAAATATATTATAAATAATCCTATTCTGAAATGTTACCCAATATCTTTTATATTTTTCAATAGGATAAATATACTTTTTTTAAATTTACTTGGGAAAAAATAAGGTATATTTTATTAAATGCTAATACTTTTTTTCAACATAAATTTAAAAGAAGAAAAACAAACGTAGAAGTCAGATTTTAACGCTATTCTGTTTTATTTTAACTGCATGATAGCTGATTAAGTATTCGTACGGGAATTTGATGGTTTTAATAATATTACTGCATGAATATTTTAGAAAAATTGGTATTAGCTTTAAGTAATATGTTCTCGTATAATCTACCCTCGTCTAGAAATAAACAACCTTAATTATTCATTCAAAACCAAACCTATGAAATCATGTTGATGTGAGTGTGATTATCCTCAAACATAAAAGAAACTAAGCAAACAATCCACTACTTCGAATGTCAATAAATACTTGCTTGTTTTGTGGAGATATGTGTATAATGATATGGCACTATAATCATCCATTTTATAAAATGAGCATTAACTATTATTCTAACTTCTGAAATTGGAGTAGTCAGACTTTCAAATGAGAAAAGTTTTTGAAGAGAGAAAATTAAGTACGTATCAGAAAACAAATTTTATGTATCATTTGGAATTTATACAATACATATTGGCAGAAATCTCTAAATATGCCTATGCAAAGAGTTCCAGTCTGACTGTTGCTGTTCTACAACTTTCATAAAATGCAAAGGTTCTTATCCACATGTACATGATTTATATATCAGAGGTCTTAAGATTAAAAGCGCAAATATGTAGGAGACATCCTAAATAAGTCTAGATAAATAACTAGCTGCCGGAAATTTATGAAAATTGGTAAATTAGGAGTTGTTCATAAGCGCTAAAATCATTTTACCCATTAATGTCCCAAACATTTCTACCGAATATATTTTAATAAATAACTTAAAATCTAAGCTAATAATGCTGGCAAACACAGAGTTAAAGAAGCAAAAAGATTTAAGCTCAACTATTACAAATTATCTTAACTAGTAACTAGCTGTCATTTTTTACATCAAAGAATGGAATCTATACAAAATAAATAACTTCAAGAAGCTAGATATAATTACAGCGTGTACACTCCGGGGCATAATTTCCACAAGTCTTTGTATTACAGCTAGTGATATTGTCTTCCACTCGGCTTGGAGTAGACATACAAGTTTCTTCACCGATTTTGAACGGGTAGTGGATCCCTTAATTTGGCGATCCAACTCTTTCCAGAGGTTCTCGATAGGATTCGGGTCTGGGCTCTGGGCAGGTCAGTCCATTCGATGAACTCCATTGGCCCCATACCAAGCCTTGGTTAACCTCTAAACATGACAACTCGTCCCATTGTCCTCCTGAAAGTAATAGGGGACCAACCCGTAAAACTGCCACAACGTAGGAAGCAGATTGTCATCCAAAATAGTGCAGTAGACGTAAGCGTTTAGCTTACCATGAATGGGAACCAAGGGTCCCAGTCCATACCAGGAGAAACACCCCCAGACCATAATTCCACCTCCGCCGAACTTGACTATTGGCACAATGAACTCTGGCAGAAGATGTTCTCCAGGCCGACGCTAGACCCAGACCCTGCCATCCAAACGGTACAGGGTGAACTTTGATATCGTCACTCCAACCCTTTTAATATATATAAATATAAATATAGATATATATCAAATAAATACATAAATATATATATACTATATATATAAAATATATATATATATATATATATATATATATATATATATATATATATATATATATATATATATATATATAATATATATATATATATATATATATATATATATATATATATATATATATATATATATATATATATATATATATATATATATATATATATATATATATATATATATATATATATATATATATATATATATATATATATATATATATATA
>CM063502.1:91140609-91188109 GCA_032207245.1 Pardosa pseudoannulata
GCCTCGTTTTATTGCTATTTATCGCCAATAATACAAACTCTTTCAGCTCTGCTGAAATACGTACAATTTTTTAGGTTTAGATTTATAGCTACCGTAATTTATATTAAAATATCTTAAAACTATTATATTCTGAAATTTTTTTCCAGCATTAATTTCTATTTATTTGCTACAAAAAACCTTTTTTTTCTCTAACATTGAATGTTTCATTTTGTTAAACACAACACAATTTAAATTTTTCTATTCTTGGATAAAATTTTTCATAAGGATGTTACTGTCTAAAATGATATAAATAATTATTAATTAGTACAAATTTACTCATTATTCAATTCATGTTAAAGTTATTTATTTTAAAAAAGTATTACCTATGACAGAATATTTTGAAAAAATAGTCATTTTACTCATATTTCTTTAGGAACTTAGGATCTTTGAGAGATATATACCTAAAATGTTTAATACTAACATTTTTTTGGAAAATCCAAATAAATTGTTAGCATTAACTTTTTATGAAGGAATAACTGGAAATAAGAATAACAAATCATTTTTTATACGTTTACCTTGTGAGTTTGAAGATTTATTTTGCTTGGAAATGAGAAATTGTGCGATTAAATAGGATAAAATATAACCCCAAAACTCTTAGCGCCAGCATAGTTACAAAGAGGAAGCTGTTGTATAATACACTTATTTTTAGTTTTAAAGTATTTATTTCCATTTATAAAATATCTGAGGCATTAGTGCAATACTATAAGGTGTTAGTAAATTTAATGTAATTTGTGATAATCTTTAAATTAAGTTCTTTTACAGTTTTGAGCTTTTAATAATTAAATTCCAAATAATACCAACTACAGACAACAATGAATTACAATTATATGATGTATCTTGGACCTTTGTTTCATTTTAAATTTTTAATTCGTAAATCCAGAGATAATTAATCTATAAAGGGATTAGAATACTTAAAAATACAAGATTCAGATACCAGAAACAAATCGTATTGCAGTACTAAAAGAAGTTTTTTTTTTCTGAAATAAGAACATCAAATATTTGTTATGAAAGTTTAAATACGATGTAAATAGCTGATTTATGTTTATTAAAGAAAAATAATAACATGGAAGCTGTTGTGACTTATTGGCTTAATTTTGAACTAGTAATTATTTTTTAACGCTTAAATCCATAGATGGTTAATCTATAAAGGAATTAGAATACTTAAAAATACAAGATTCAGATACAAAAACAAATCGTATTGTAGTACAAAAGAAGTTTTTTTCTGAAATTAGAACATAAAATAGTTGTTGTGAAAGTTTAAATACGATATAAATAGCTGATTAATGCTTATAATAGAAAAATAATAACATGGAAACTGTTGTAACTTATTGGCTTGTTGTAATCTTAGACCAAAGTAAAGCAAACATGCCAGAAAAGGTACGAAGGACGGATCGCTTAAAAAATAGATATTTATACTCATCTCAAAATAACATCAATGTCATGAATGTATGACTAATACTTTTAAGTGTAGTGTCTAATTTATTGAAAAAAAAATCAATCGAGATTAAAACGTATTTCATGTTACCTGAGAAAGAAAACGAAATATTAAGATAATTACTTTATGAGACAATTTTTTTGGGGGAGCAGGTATCAAGTATGCTTGTGTAGAACACTGTCTTGTGCGTAATGAACTCAAAGGCAAATTAATAGACGAAACCAAATTCTGCACAGAAAAAACTGGTAGCCTTTGAATTCCCATTGAACTGAGATACAACCTGTTCAAGAAAGAACAGTCCAGTTGTATATATATATATATATATATATATATATATATATATATATATATATATATATATATATATATATATATATATATATATATATATATATATATATATATATATATATATATATATATATATATATATTATATATATATATATATATATATATATATATATATATATATATATATATATGTATATATATATATATATATATATATATATATATATATATATATATATATATATATATATATATATATATATATATATATATATATATATATATATATATATATATATATATATATATATATATATATATATATATATATATATATATATATATAATATATATATATATATATATATATATATATATATATATATATATATATATATATATATATATATATATATATATATATATATATATATATATATATATATATATATATATATATATATATATATATATATATATATATATATATATATATATATATATATATATATGTATATATATATATATAAATATATATATATATATATATATATATATATATATATATATATATATATATATATATATATATATATATATATATATATATATATATATATATACATATATATATATATATATATATATATACATATATATATATATATATACATATATATATATATATATATATATATATATATATATATATATATATATATATATATATACATATATATATACATATATATATATATATATATACATATATATATATACATATATATATACATATATATATATATACATATATATATATATATATATATATATATATATATATATATATATATATATATATATATATATATATATATATATATATATATATATATATATATATATATATATATATATATATATAAATACGTTCTCTCCTTTAAATTTAATATTGTGACGATCGAAATGTGTGTATCGAAAAGAATTTTCTATAAAGAGTTATCATCTATTAAATATATGGGATTAACTATTAATTGTTAGCGAGAGCAAATATACAAATTATTGGACCCTTTTTACAAACATTTAATATTAAAATTTTAGTAATAGAATACTTTGAATATATTTCCCCCACTTAAATCACAGAATTTTGGTAAATCCTCTCAGTCCTTATCTAAGATATTACAAGATCAATAAAAAAAAATCTTTTATTCCTAAAATATCTTCACAGATTTTGAGGGAGGAAAAATAAAAAAACATATATATAAACATGTTTTTTATAGATTTGCCAAAGGCATGTGATAATTTCTTTCTTTCAGATACGAAACATTGTATTAAATAAAGATAAAAAACAATGAAAAAAAACTGAACTCCAACAATCTGATACCATTGCATAAATTGAAAAAAAAAATGCGTATAATTGAACTTATCTTGCAATTGTTTATTTAAAAAATATTCGAAAATACATTACGTTTTTTATTGATAAGATTTAGGAATAGGATAATTTCTTTTTAGAGAGAATACTCTCATGTGAATGAAGAAAAAGGTCAATCAAATAAAATCCTATTCTATGCTATCTTTGTATTTATTAACACAAATTAAAGTAACTCTGGATTTATCTTACAATTATTTTCAATACGGGTAATTCCATATCAAATCAACACAAGGTTTCTACCTGACCCCCTCCAATTTTGATTAAATTTGGTACAGTAAGTGACATCATGGTAATAAAGAAAATCCCCAAATCTTATGTTCAAATAATAATTGGTTTGGGAGTTATAAGGCTTTAAAGTTGCCAGATTTGTCTAAAAAGTACACTATCGGCATACCTTTAAATTACACCTGCTACTCACCTAATTAAGCTAGAGATATGTGCAAGGTGTTATTTTAAACCTTTTTTAATGGGCTTTCATATGATATACAACATATGATGACTTGAAAAATTTTTTAAAAATTTAAATTTAAATTAAAATTTAAAATTTAAATTTCTCAAAAAGCCAAGTTTTTAAAATTTCGAAAAAAAATCTCAAAAATTGCTCATATTATTGTTAATTAATCCTCAAAGTTTCATGTTGGGATCATAATGGGATCACAAGCTACAAAAGTTTTTTGTTTGACATATTTACTATTGCAATAACGAAAATGAGAACATGCATTCATTACTTTTAATCTAACTCATCTGTATAGGATGGCATTAATGTTTAAACACTACCTTATCGACATATACTCTAGTAAATAGTACATTTAACATTTGTGAAGATTTTAGAATGAAGAAAAATTATTAAAGTGCATTACTTTTGATGGATGGTGCTACTTATTTAGTTGAAACTGGTAGAAAGCTTTAAGTGTTTTGAGAATTTCTACTTCAGAAAGAATATACATTAGTCCTGTTGGAGTTAAAGGATCCACCTTACACATAACATCGGAAATTGGAATCCATAGTACATCTGGCTTATATAGATATAAAATATAAAATGATGATATAAGATATAAAATGATGATGGTCCAGATGAGTGAAGGAATGTCACTTTTACCTCTTCAGAGTTTTTCTCTTCTTTCTCTTAACATAAATGTAAGCCACCAGTTGCAATTATAAACAGCAGTAATATAGCCATTTTTATCAGCAAATAGAAGCTTTTACTGTGATGCTATCGCAGTTTTCATCAATAAATCTTGTGAAAAGGAAAATGTCTTCTCAAAGACTTTTGTTTTTGATTCTGTGGGTATAAAAGCATATTTCTGAGTCCCAGGAATTTCAAAAGCAATTTCAAATTGGTCATCTAGAAATATAGCTGTAGAAACATGTTCTTCTTGGGTTGAAAAACAAAATGTATTCTTGTGATGTTTTCCTGTGCCCAGTTTAAAAGTTGTTGTGGTGTAAGTATTTGATTTTTATATGGTCGTTGTAGGCTTGCTCAAGCCGCTACAGATGAGTGTACCTCCTACCCCATCACAAGGTCCTTTACCATGAGCTGTTGTCCAAAAATGCCATTCTGCCTCAATGCCAAAATCTTCCTTATGCAAGCATAAATTGGAAAAGTTTTTCTTATTTATATATTGTGCAGATGACCCATCGGGGAAATAAAATATTTTCCTTGCACTTTTTTTTTAAATTCTGTCTTAAAAAAAGTAATAAGCTTCTTTTGAAAACAGTAAACTGCTACTGTATTGGGCTCCAAACAGTCTTAAATTACAATGTATGTAAAGTGGTCAATTCCAAACTTCCCTTTGTAATATACAACAAATGGGTGAGTTGTAGATTGAACATTAGTCCAGTGGCAGCTCTGGGTCCAATCCTGTTTAACAAATGAGTAATTTTCAGCAAAATCAAGAACTACAAACTCTGAATCTTTTAAATTTCCTTTTATATTGTTTATAAATGAATTTTGTTGTTTCACCACAAAGTAATGATAAACTAATACAGACATTTTCTCACAAAATAAGTCAATAAATTCTGATGCTGACTTTTGTATTGTTTCTAAAGAGCTCCTATCAACAGAAATCCACTGATTGAAAATGATCTTTTCCACCATATTTTCATCGAATGTTTCACCAAGTATGGTTTTTAATTATGTAGTCCCAGAACATGATGTACACTCTCCCATGTGGCAGCTGACTGATGCTGGATTACAAATCATCATAGCAAGGCAGTCCTTGTATGTGTTAATTTTTCCATGTGTTAATGGAAGCTGATTTGGTATTTTATAGCTTGTGATCCCATTATAATCCCAATGACTATGTCACAATGTATGAAGCCAGATGTACTATGAATTCTAATTTCAGATGTTATGTGTAAGGTGAATCCTTTAACTCTAACAGGACCAATGTATATTCTTTCTGAAGTAGAAATTCTCAAAACACATAAAGCTTTCTATCAGTTTCAACTAAATAAGTAGCACCATCCATCAAAAGTAATGCACTTTAATGATTTTTCTTCATTCTAAAATCTTCACAAATGTTAAATGTACTATTTACTAGAGTATATGTCGATAAGGTAGTGTGTAAACATTAATGCCATCCCATACAGATGAGATTAAAAGTAAGTTAGATTAAAAGTAATTAAGTGAGTTAGATTAAAAGTAATTAAGTGAGTTAGATTAAAAGTAATGAATGCATGTTCTCATTTTCGTTATTGCAATAGTAAATATATCAAACAAAAACTTTTGTATCTTGTGATCCCATAATGATCCCAACATGAAACTTTGAGGATTAATTAACAATAATATGAGCAATTTTTGAGATTTTTTTCAAAATTTTAAAAACTTGGCTTTTTGAGAAATTTAAATTTTAAATTTTAATTTAAATTAAAATTTTTAAAAAAATTTTCAAGTCATCATGTGTTGTATATCATATGAAAGCCCATTAAAAAAGGTTTAAAATAACACCTTGCACATATCTCTAGCTTAATTAGGTGAGTAGCAAGTGTAATTTAAAGGTATGCCGATAGTGTATTTTTTAGACAAATCTGGCAACTTTAAAGCCTTATAACTCCCAAACCAATTATTATTCGAACATAAGATTTGGGGATTTTCTTTATTACCATGAAGTCACTTACTGTACCAAATTTAATCAAAATTGGAGGGGGTCAGGTAGAATTTGTTCTAAAATTGTGTCGATTTCACATGGAATAACCCATACCTATTATTTGTAATAAGAAGTTTTGCAAAGTCACACATTTTAAGAACTCACATTTGCCAAAGAATTTTTATGAAATTTAAAAGAAAATATGATATTGCTTATATATCTTTTACAAATATGGAACTTTTTTATTAATTTACCGCAGAATTCTTGTTTACCTACGAGACATCGAGATAAAATGAAATTTTATCCAATAGAAAGAATACATAAAAGTATTTAAGTGTGCAATAAGTTCACATTTTTTTTCAAATATTTGCAGCTGAAAACTTAGTAGACACTATGCACAAAATATTTTTTATGGATATAGGTAATCACATATACGTCTACTGAACACAGGCGAGATAGGAAGAAAATAAAAAGGTGAAAATCTTTCTCTTAAGAAGTATTACTATATTTATATTTCACTCCTATTATACTCCATTTATTTAGTGCTATTAAAATTAATTGTTAGCTTTAAATGGCTACTTGTTAAATTGAATCACGTTTCCCATTTTTTTGTAATATTCTGCATTATTTGCAGCTATACTCTTCTATATACCTACATACTCTGTTCCATGTTATCACATACCACACTTTTATGAAATGTAGTGCAATAAGAAAAATAAAATCTATTGTATATAACCATATAAAAATGAGTATGTTGTAGAAATAGATCTTGAATTTCAACTCACGATCCTTTAATGGTAACCCTCAAAATGATCTTGGATGATCGATAATGACATTGAGAGACCATTGACCAATAAAGATGGATTCGTTGAATCCTCATAGAAATTGTTTTACAATCTGTGAAGTCATTTGAATTTCTTCGTCCATTTTCATTCTCACGGGATCAGTATGCTGCGAGCGCTTATATTTTAATTTTGAGGTACCGACTGAAACTCTAATAAACTACCTGAATGCTCAATTTACAAATAATTCACTTGTGAGAGAAACGTTTGTTTCACTTTGGGAATCTCGAGTTTCTCTTAGCTTGTTAGCAACTGGTTTCGAAAAAAAAAACATTCAGAAAATATCAGTTCTGTGTTGTTGTATTATTAGTATTGTTGTTGTGTTGTACTTGAATGTAGTATTAAAAAAAATTAGATATCAACCAATCTTTTTCTCTTTTTCGTCTACGTTTTCCATTATAAGTGAAATATAGACGAAAATTGACTGCAAGCTTGCTGAGTCTTGTCTCAGTAAAACATATATCGGTTACTTTTCTTTTTAATTTTTCAGTTAATTTTAGATAGCTACCAAAGGTATGAGAAACCGTATACGCATTACGCGGTCATTGTTACTGATTCCACAGAATGTAACATAGATAACTGTCGATTCCATGATGTAACACACACACACACACATACACACACACATATATATATATATATATATATATATATATATATATATATATATATATATATATATATATATATATATATACGTGACACGGTCCGAGTATCCACACTGGTCAATATATAAATCAGTCCACACTCAAGTCATTATTTTCTTCTCTTTATTAATCCACTTAACACGCTAATCAACATGGCGTCTCATCTTTGGCGCCCAACTGCAAACAAAAGCAATTTTCACTATTCGAGGAGCCACAGGGTCTGACTATGGTAATTGCTTATCGCTCTCTGCTAATCACTGCTCGTGAGCCGTATTTATGTGACTAGTAACGCGAGGCGCGTTACTCCCATTAAAATAATCCCTAATTAAAATCTCTTAAATTACTCTATATTTTAAATCCTGACAACTTTCCCCCTCCCTCTGAAGGCTTGCACAGGCAGGAGGGCCCTTCCTGACCAGCAAGTCCCCAGAGGACCCTAAAATTTTGAAAAAAACATCTAATTAATTTTCCCAAAAAATAATAAATTTAAGTTACTTAATTCAGTCAGAGCAGGTGGCTCCCTCACAAAATAACACTGTTATAATAATGACAAAAATTCAAAAGTAGTAAAAATCACCCTATGATGGTGCTATAAAATGATTAAAGTCTTTTACACAATTACCTAAATCACAAAAATCTTTCCTGAAAATTAAACACATTATACAACAATTATAAAAAGAACAGGAATATATGGTTGAAGATGAATAACATATGTTACTAATAATAATATATTTGTTATAGAAAACACCTTGGGTTAAACAATCTTAGGAGCTCCCAAAAATAACATTAACAGTATGAGTATAATAAGAGATAAAAAAAAACATAATATCAAAATATCACTAATATATGGTGAAAACAAAACAGATGAGTTTAAAAATAGTTTCTCTTATAGCACAGTCCAACAGTATTGGGTAATGTCCTTGAGTTCTTAACACAATCAGTAGTAGTATAATAAGTAATACAGTAAAAAGTAGATAAAAATCAAAAAGGGAACCTAGTTTTGATAACAATGTACACTGTATTGAGATCTCTTGTCAGAAAACATCATAATCTATTTTAATTACAAATTTTCACTTCATTTGTTATTCTTCGTTGATTCATCAAAATACAAAATATATCACATGTCGACAACTTAATCTATTCCAAAAATAATATTATAACAAAATTTCATCATGGTAATTCTCTCAAAAATTATTCAGTAACTTATAATCTCAAAAGTAAAAAAGGTGTCATAATGAAAGTCACTCATTATGTGGCAAAAGTAAGAAAAAGCAATATAGTGTTTACAATAGTGTGTACATTTTGTTTAAAACAGGTGTGTGACTCTTGTTTGTGTCTGTTTGTGTAGGGTTTTTGTCTTCCCCAGCAGAAGACGTGCTGTTGGTGGGTGACATTCCATGTCAACACACACCAGTCGCAAATTGAATCATGACAAGGACAAAATCCTGTCATGTGTGATGAGTGGCACTTAGGGTACACACTCCTAGGCGGGACGTAGGGCTGTGTAAAGGGAAAAAACCTGGACGTTTTCTGGCTGGGAACCTTCATCCAGGCCAAGTCGGTTACAAAGTCATAAATCTTAATGTCATTAGGTTTATTTTCCTAATGGAAAAAGTAGTATGGTTTTTTGGGGATGTTTTTCTTCCTGGGAAATTTAAATTTAGAACAGAAAACTCCCTGGGCAATTAAAATTAATCATCAAAAATATAATAGTAGCAAAAATCAACTTAATTAATTATAAAAACAGCAACATCAAAAACCTTCCTTAATTAATTAAAATACAACAAAATTCAAAACATTATGACATCATCAGTTCTTATGTCAAAATCAGCAATAAAATTGACTCCATAGATGAACAAAAATTTGTTATACATCTTCATGGTGCATCAAAACATCTTCAGTTAAAAAAAACAATGTATTGTAATACTAATATCATAATTAAATCAAAACACAATTTCAAAAATTTCAACAACATTCTATAAATCCCCAGTATATTCCCCCCCTCACAATGAGAAAAATTTTCAGTTATCTCATCACATTATTGTTTCAATTGAAATTTGGTTTCTGGGTGAAAATGTCTCAGCCTTGTAGAATGAACTATATCAGTTTGTTTACCTGTATATTGATTTGGCTTTGTAATTTCAAAATTCACATTTGATAATTTTTTAACAATAGTATATGGGCCTGAATAGGGTGGATCTAATTTTTTTGAATTTGGATATTTAAATTCTTCAAAAATTACTAAATCTCCAATTTTAAAATTTGTGTCAACATAGTGTCTATCATACCTAGCCTTATTAATTTTATGGTGCTGAATTGTCCTTTGGACTGCAATTTGTCTAGCTCTATCAACTGAAGGATAATTTAAAGTTACTCGATTAGGTAATGGTGATTTATAAGGCAATGTTCCAAACATCAAGTAAGCAGGTGGAAAACCAGTTACTGAATGAGGTTGATTATTATATTCAAAAGTTACTTCTTCTAAAATTTTAGTCCATGGAATTTTTCTGGATGATGAATTTACCTTACATTTTAATTTGGCTACTATTGTACCATTACATCTTTCATTTTTTCCATTGCATTGAGGTCTATGTGCAGAAGTTAAAAGTTGTTTAATATTATTATGTTGCAAAAATTTCCTAAATCTATTGGATGTGAATGCTGCATTTCTGTCGCTTAATATTTGTTTTGGGGTCTGAATATTAAAAATCTGTTTTAAACAGTTTGCATAGGTTTCACTGGTTACACTTTTTGAAGGAAAGGTCCAAATATACCTCGTGGCATGATCAATTACAAGGTGAAGATATTTCTTTGTTGAATTATAGTAATTAAATCCACCAATTGTGTCAATAGAAATCAGATCAAATGGTTCATTTGCAATGGGTACACTTTCCATTAGTCCAAATTTCTTTTGTGTTGACTTTTTGTTCATTTGACAGGTTGTACAACATTTTACATAATTTGAAATGTCTATGATTATGTCTTGCCAAAAATAAATAGGAGAGATTAGACTTAACATTTTCTTCACACCTGGGTGACCAAATTTTTCATGGGCTAACTTAATCAATTTTGTTCTTAGTGAGGGTGGTACCACAATTTTTACCAAATTTTTCTTTTTTACAGTTAATACACCATCATATTCTTTAAAGTGTTTACCATTTACATTATCAGATTTTTGAAAATCAATAATTTCATCAGTGCTTAAAAAATAACAGTATGGTGATACAAAATGACTTATTGGGTTTCTCGATAACATATCAGCTTCGTGATTGCTAGTACCTTTTAAATAAACTACTTCATATTCATACATTGAAAGTTTTAATGACCATCTGAACAGTCTCCCAGTTAAAATTTTAACACTCTTAAGATATTGTAATGCAGAATGATCCGAATAAATTGTGAATTTTTTCCCATGTAAATAACAATGAAATTTATCAATGGCATCAATTATTGCAAGGCATTCTAATTCTGTAATTGCATAGTTTTTTTTCATGTGGTTTAAGCTGTCTACTGTGAAAAGCAATTGGATGTAATGTTCCATCAGGATGTTTTTGTTTTAATACTCCAGCGACAGATTCTTGACTGGCATCAACATAGAGTTGGCAAGGATAATTTGGATTATATAATGTTAACACAGGTCTAGAAATTAGTATATCTTTTAGTTTCTGAAAGGAATTTTGACATTCATCTGACCAAAACCATTTTGTGTCTTTTTTAAGTAATTTATTTAATGGGATTCTAAGCTTTGCATAGTCTTTTATAAATTTCTGATAAACATTAATTGACCCTAAAAATCTTTGTAAGTCCTTAACATTCCTTGGCGGTAGCAATTTCTTAATTGTTTCAATGTTTGTGTTGTGGGGTGTGTATTTCCCATGTGATATTTCATAACCTAAAAATTTTATCTCTTTTTGAGCAAACTGACATTTTGATTTCTTTAACTTTATGTTCTCTTGTTTACAAATTTCAAAAATTTCTTCTAAGTGTTTCATGTGTTCATCAAAATTGTCTGAAAATATTATAATGTCATCGAAGTAATTCAGAGCATATTTAATTTGGTATTTGTTGAGAATTTGCCTGATTGCTCTTTGAAAAACACTTGGAGCATTTCTCCAACCAAAAGGTAGTCTAACCCACTCATAAAGTCCACAGTTTGTTGTAAATGCTAATTTTTCTGTATCTTTCTCATGAATAGTCAAATGCCAATAACCTGATGTTAAATCTAGAGTAGTAAAAAATTTTGCATGTGTTAATTGGTCCAAAAGGTCATCAATTCGTGGAATTGGTTCAGAGTCAATACGACTAATACTGTTGAGTTTCCTGAAATCAATACAAAGTCTGGTTTTTCCCTCCCCCTTTTTATAAGGAAGAGTCACTGGTGCCGCATATGGGCTGCTTGATGGTTTTATAAATACTGCTGCTAATAACTCATCAATTTGTTTTTTAATTTCAATATTGTCTGCATGTGATGCTCTGTATGGTCTTAAGGTCCCAGGTAAATCTGAAGTCAAGTGTATTCGTTGGGGTTCACATCTTAATTGTCCTACATCATACTTATTACTCGAGAAAATATTATTGTGTTTGTTCAAAATTTCTGTTAATTTGTGCCAATCCTCAGATGTTGGATCTGGTGTCAATTGGTCCAAAACCTCACTGGGTTGGGTAAACATAGTTTTAAGCAATTCATCACAAAGTTGAACTTCACCCCCCTCATCAAAATTTTTACATTTAGTTTCTTGTGTACCCTTTTTAATTTCTTGTGCATATTTATTCTCATAGAATTTATCCATGGCTTTACTGCCTGTCAGATGCTCATCAAAACCTTTATTTACACATTGTTTACTTATGTTATTTCTCTTAGAATTGTTATACACATTTTCATGCACATGGTTAGAGGTTACTTTATAAAATTTAGAATTATTGCATAAAGGAATTTCATAACCAAATTGTAACACTGTCATCTTTTGGAAATTAATGCTTAGTTTAAATAATCTTATATGTGGCAAACTTAACAATATATATGGTAAACAAGTATCAACAACATATAATTCTACATTTTTAACTAATTTTCCAATTCTTAACATTACTGAAATTATATGTGACACTTGTATGTCACCTTTTGTTTGTTTTATTACTTTATTTTTTGTTTTTAGAAATTTAAAAATTTTAATTTTTTGAAAAAGATTTTGTGAAATGATAGACACACTTGATCCAGTGTCAATAAGGGTGAAAAATGTGGAATGTGATACCTGAGACCTTACAACCATTTGTCAGCTTTGGTTTTGTCCGTCTGAGTGTGTTGAATGTCCGTAATGTCCCATATTTTCATGTCTACCAGGCTGTTGTCTCCAGGGTCTGCTATCTCGATGTGCTCCAGAGTACGAGCCGCTCTGCGCCGGTCAGCGCCGTTCACTGGTCGCCTGTTTCGAATTGCTCCTCCGTACCAAGGCTGTTCAGCACTGAAGTTATTTCCCTGACTCGGTGAATTTGAGAGGTTTTGTAGTTGACGCACTATGCTTATCCACTCAGTTGGCGATGAAATGTAAATGAGCATAAATCTTTGATGATGTTTTGGGAGTGCAAGAGTCAAATATTCGATAGTTGTAGGGTCATCAAAACCCAGACGTTTTGCCAAAGACAGTTTCTTAGTAAAGAATTGTATCAAATCATCTCCCTCACGGAATTGTAGTAAATGAAAAATTTGTATTTCCTCCTTCCTTGTGATATCAAAAACTTCAATCAGGAATTTCGAAGCCCGATCAAAGGATAGTTCATATAGTCGATTATCATAGTAAAATTTGAAATTGTCACCAGTCAGACATTGGGGAAGAATTTTCTTTTTCTCGGTATCATTTAATTTCTCATCGTCACAAAATCTTTTTAAATTATCTAAGAATATCGTCATTGAACTAAATTTTGAGTCCACAAAGGGTGGTAAAAGAGTCCGCTGAATTGAGTTGGCCTGCGCTGTTTCCGACATGGAGTCGTTGGGATCTGAATTTTGCATTTTCGAAAAAAAATTTTATTTCCTTTTTAAAAAGTCACAGAAAAATTGAATGTAGTAGGATAAACTGCTGAGAGTTAGGATGCTATTATATCGAAAATCATACCTTGATAATATTGTTCACGTTTGATGTTATGCATAGTTCTTGAGAATGCTCGGCTGTTGTTGTACATCTTCAAAAAAAAAAAAAAAACTTTTTCCCGCGTAGTACTTTCCTGTCGGCTCGTGACACGGTCCGAGTATCCACACTGGTCAATATATAAATCAGTCCACACTCAAGTCATTATTTTCTTCTCTTTATTAATCCACTTAACACGCTAATCAACATGGCGTCTCATCTTTGGCGCCCAACTGCAAACAAAAGCAATTTTCACTATTCGAGGAGCCACAGGGTCCGACTATGGTAATTGCTTATCGCTCTCTGCTAATCACTGCGCGTGAGCCATATTTATGTGACTAGTAACGCGAGGCGCGTTACTCCCATTAAAATAATCCCTAATTAAAATCTCTTAAATTACTCTATATTTTAAATCCTGACACACACACACATATATATATATATATATATATATATATATATATATATATATATATATATATATATATATATATATATATATATATATATATATATATATATATATATATATATATATATATATATATATATATATATATATATATATATATATATATATATATATATATGTATATATATATGTATATATATATATATATATATATATATATATATATATATATATATATATATATATATATATATATATATATATATATATATATATATATATATATTCTAACCAAGTCAAAAAACTTAATTTCTTGGATCATGTGAAAATAAAAAATGCTTCCTCAGGATTAATCTAATGGCATTTTGAATGACTGTTGATGTTTAACATTATGTCAACATAGTTATCATGTTACTTTGTATGTCTTCTATCTTTTATTTTTATGGTTTTATACTTAATGTGTTTAGTTTCACAAAAAATGGGATTGCAGTCCATTCTTATTCAACACATTACAGCCTTGAATATGACCTTGAGTACACCTTGAGTAATCTTTGAATTGAATATGTTCAAATTAGGCGTTCTAGAGACGAGGGTCACACTGAAATTTTTAAGATACAAATAGGTTTTTAAAGTTATAATTACAAAATTTTAGGTGTGTTCAAAGTAGTCTCGTCCAGCATCAATGCATTTTTGTTTTTATGTTTATTTCATGGATTGCAGTCCAATTCTTATTCAACACATTACAGCCTTGATACCTTGAGTACACCTTGAGTGATCTTTGAATTGAATATGTTCAAATTAGGCGTTCTAGAGACGAGGGTCACACTGAAATTTTTAAGATACAAATAGGTTTTTAAAGTTATAATTACAAAATTTTAGGTGTGTTCAAAGTAGTCTCGTCCAGCATCAATGCATTTTTGTTTTACACAGATCAAATGCCTCAATCCATTGATTTCTTGACATAGATGAAAAATACATTTATATCTACATCAATCTCTTCTTCTGAATGAAAACGAAGTACACGTAAGTTCTTTTTTTGATTAAAGAATAACCAAAAGTCACACATAGCTAGATCAGGTGAATACAGCGGATGTTCTATCACTTTAATTTGTTTTTGTGTAAGAAACTCAACTGTTAATCCGGCTGTATGTGAAGATGCATAGTCATGGTGAAGTATTAGTCCTTTAACATTAACTTCTTGTAGAATTGGTGGAAGATATTTAGTAGTATACCAGTTTGCTGTTACTGTCTACTGTCCTTCCAACTTGATAGCTTTGACAAATACCGTACTTCTGAAGAAAACGGCATACATAACTTTTTTCAGTGCGTGTTATCTTTTCACCATTGTCGGCGTGGGATGATCTTCAAAGACCCATGCCTTGCTTTCTTGACGTGTTGGAAATCATAGCGCAAAAATATTCTAGCGTTAACTCCATTTTATCTTCCCTTTAAAATTTATTCTACTCTAAACAAGTTGAAGTAAATCAGTAAAAAAATTGTCTACTGTGTTAAAATAATTTTTATTTTAAAATTAAACAGTTATTTTTTTATATATATAAAATCTCTTCTGCCCGTATCTCAAAAATTTCAGAGTGATCCTCGTATGTTTGTTTTTCCAGTTTCAAACCTATTTCTTTGTCTCTCAATTAATCATTAATTCGGGGCCATCAACAATTTTTTTCTAAACAGTTGTAATATATTAAATGTATGGGATTGACTACTAAGTAGCAACGGCAGCAAATCTGTAGATCACTGAGTTTGTTTCACCATTATTTTTATTAGGTTACAGTCTTTTGCAGTAAAGAGTTCTGAAAATAAAATTACCGTTTTAAGTCACAGTTTTTTTTAATAAAATCCTATCAGTAGCTTTCAGATTTTTCACGATCAATACCAAAATATTTTACTGCTAATAAATCTCCTGAGATTTCAAGCAATGTGAAAGAAAATTTCGAAAAATATAACTTTTTTTAGATTTACCTTAGAAAGGAACAATTCCATTTGTTATATATAATTCTTAAAGTAAATGAAGACAAAAGACGATCAGAAAACACTTAAGAGTACTATGAGATTACTGCATTTCTTGGACTCTCTAAATTTATCAAAAACACATCGAAGAGTTTAATGCTAAGGGCAGTTTTATAGTCGCTATTTATTGTCAGAGAAATAACTTTACATTAGTCTAAATTCAACCTAAATCTCAATCTTTTACCTCAAGTTGACTACCTGAATTCCAATAACTACCGTTCAACATATACAACACATCTGTTTTAAAATATTTTAAATTGTATAAGTTTTAAAGATATTGAGGTTATTAACAGAAATGAACTTGTTTTATTGGCTTTCTTAGACAATTTTGTTTTCGAAATATTGAATGCATTGGAAAGCATACAATTTAATTTTAAAGAACTTAGAAAATGATGATATGGTTTCATAAGAAAGAATAAAATTAAAAATTTTGTCCATGTTTTATACATAAAAAATTCAATAAATTTTTATGACAAAAAGTCATTTATGACAAATTTTTTATATTAATTTTTGTCTCTAAAACATTAAAGAAATTATAGTAAATTATTGATGAAACTCTAAATCATACAAAACATGATGAAATATATTGATCAAATTCAAATTTTTAAAGAAAGTATGAATGACAATACCTAAAAACTTAGCAAACGGTATTATGAAAGACAATATATAACATTGATACGTACTACTGATATTTTTCTCCTTTCATATATGCTTTGAGACCAGCAATTTTGATATTTCTCTTTGTAATTTACTAGATTTTTGCAGTAATACTTATAGCACAAATTACGCTAATTTAATAAGCATTTTTTAGGGACACTCAACCACACATGTATGTATATATATATATATATATATATATATATATATATATATATATATATATATATATATATATATATATATATATATATATATATATATATATATATATATATATATATATATATATATATATATATATATATATATATATATATATATATATTATATATATATATATATATATATATATATATATATATATATATATATATATATATATATATATATATATATATATATATATATATATATATATATATAAATATATATATATATATATATATATATATATATATATATATATATATATATATATATATATATATATATATATATATATATATATATATATATATATATATATATATATATATATATATATATATATATATATATATATATATATATATATATATATATATATATATATATATATATATATATATATGTGTGTGTGTGTGTGTGTGTGTGTGTGTGTGTGTGTGTATGTGTGTGTGTGTGTGTGTGTGTGTATGTGTGTATAAGAACAGGGAACTAACCGGCCCCAAAACTTTCACTTGAAGACTTCTTTTGAAACTGCCCCTATTATTTTCCTCAGCCCGGATATGCTGAGCTGCCAAGATTCCCGCTAAACTTCTGTGAACACATCGTGAAACACATCGTGGACGAACTTAATTTTTATTTCATCATATCAGGATAGACTAAAATCCATAGGCATCTGAACCGGACGGTGTCAGAACGCTTTCTCTAATGCCAACCTTTGGCGAGAAACGACCAAAACACGTGTGTTTTAGCGTCGTGGGAAAATGTTGAGGCAACGGTTAATTGCTTAGATAGAGTAACCTTTGATTAGAGACATCTTCCAAAATGTGTCGTTCCAGATGACTATTATCGCTGATCATTACAGATTTTTCGTATGAAAGTTATAACTTCCTAATTAAAATTGCAGCTATATCATACTTTTGCTTTGAGAATCAAAGAAAGAATTTGGGGTTAGTCTGAAGGAATGAAAACTTCCTCTTTTAAATTGGATGGCTGGTGAATATGGTTAATATAAAGAGGAGAAATTAAAATGTAGAATAATGAATGGGAAAAAGAGATAATTTTGGATAGACTTCAGGGCTTAGATATTTATATTATTACAGATATATATATATATATATATATATATATATATATATGTGTGTGTGTGTGTGTGTGTGTGTGTGTGTGTGTGTATGTGTGTGTGTGTGTGTGTGTGTGTGTGAGAGAGAGAGAGAGAGAGAGAGAGAGAGGCAGACAGAGATACAAAGAGAGTGTTATGTAACCATAAAAAATTCTTCACTGATCACACGGGAGAAATAGCACATATTTTTATTGCCAGGGCTTGATTGGCACAGTCATCGTAACAGAAAAGGCATCCTCTTAACTCAAGACCAAGTTAAATACTTAGCAAAATCCTTATATTTTCATCTTAAAGGCATCTCTTTGATCAGTTTGTTCTATTTTATATGCAAAAATGCCGTCTTGAGGAAAAATTTACATGTACACCATCATGTACAAAAGTATTTTAAATGAATATTTCTTTTGAGGCTTTTTAAGACATTAATAATAGAAGTGAAAATGAGTTCAAAATTGTAATGGTATTCTGTTTTCCAGGGAGAATTGAGACCTGGATTACAGAAAAGGAAGAAAGGACTTTACAAAGCTATCCTTAATTCAACCTTTATTTTTTGGGGAATTGTCGAAGAAATGGCAATATATCAATTTATGTTCTTGACTCACTTTTGATGGTTAGGAACGGTAATTTGGAGAACTGTGAAGATCTTTAAAAGCAAATTTTTTTATATATTAGGAATATAAAACATTTATATTACCACTAAATTTCAAACATAAAAAGACACATGCACACATACACATATGTGCATATAGCCCATATATTATATCCGAGGTCTTGCTTTATAAGGGTATCTTTTGCTTTACGTCATGGAAGTCAATCGCTTACAGATTCTTACAACAAGCAAATACTTCAAAAAATATTCTTACAACAAGCAAATACTTCAAAAAATCCTTTATTCCTCTCATTAATTCGGAGAAGCGTCAAACTTGTGTTACGTAGTCCAAATTCATCGTGCATCTGTACGAGGTCAAAACAGAGGATTGTTTTACGTTTTCTAAAATAGTTGCCAACACACCCGCTTTCGGATTGTAAAAATGGGCTGTTTTTCTTGGGAGAAATTATAGCTCCTTTAAAGCAAGTATAAAACATGCAACATGGATTAGTTTCTACTTTAAGCTTTGGATTTGAGAAGTGTGGAAGAAATGCAATCTTAACTAATCATGTTCTTGACTTAATTAGGGTTGCTAGGGCATTAATAGGAATAGAACTTGAATTGAGAGAATTACGAAACACTTACGGACAATAATTTATGATATATTACATATATATACATATAAAAAATCTCAGATGGTGTACATCAGATTCTTTTATTCACCTAGCCCGTAAGCAACATTATGATGCATTCAAACCTGTTACAATAAACCAACAAAGTCTCTTTATCTTTGTTAAATATTTATGCATGCAATTACTGAAATCAAATATTAAAATAATCAAGCAATCAAAGTAATCAAGTATCAAGTATAAATCGATGAACTGAAAATTAAAAACAAATAAATTTAAATTTATAGTTTCTTATTATATTTTCTTTAAATTAAGTTTAAAATATTTTTCAGTACTTCTTTATTTTGCTTTCTTTCATGTATTTAAATAAATTAAGACCAATAAAAGGTTTTTATAAAAAAATTAATGAATATGTATTTTATCTCAGGTACAATTTCTATGTATAATAATTTAGTATGAGTTTTTGGATTTCATGATATTGTTTCGCTTTATTTTGTTAAGATCATTTATGTTATATATATAAGAAAAACTATAACATCATTGGACGCGGATACCTGTTTATTGAAAGTGTTTAACATAAAAATATATGTTTTTATTGCATTTTATAGATGAATTTTCCCCTCTGAATATGTGTATAGTCAAAATGTTATTTTTAATCAAACATAGAATATACTTATAGAATATACCCTTATTGCATAGGATTTGTTTCATCTTCCGTTTTAAATTCTGTCTGTGACACGTTTGTTTCTATACTTGTTTCTAGCTCATAAAAGCCTTATTTGCAATCCAGTGCCTGACAGGCGAGATTGGTAACGGAAAAGGGTAAGCTTTAAGTTTAGACAAAATGGGACTAATCTTAAGTAGATTAATAAATTTGCCATAAAGAAATTTAAAAACATTCAAGAGGAATACGTTGTCGTAAACAATATAAAGTATTGTATTTAATTTCCATCTTTACTCTGTGTCTGTCTCAATCATAAATACCAAATAATATTTTTGCTTTGGGCTTTTATAGTCAAACGTTAAAAATAGTAAGATATTAAACGAGGTTTGAACTGGTTAATTAACTTCAATTTATGCCGTATCATATCCTTTTTTTATTTTCGATCAACAATTATATTGAAATCTATCCTGACAGATTTATGGAGTATGGCTTTATTGAATTGAATAAGAATTTTATATTTCAACTTGCCTGAAATGCATAACAGCTTTTTAATTAGCTTAAATAGCTTATTAGATAAATCGCTTAATGAAGCACTAGTCGATATATAATAACTTAATTTATATTTGACCTTAACTTTTGAAAGAAATACAATATATTAATATCATATATGTATATATAAAGTTACTATTAAACTTAAAGAATAAAATCATTCCTTATTGACAAATACAAATTATATAGTGGAGACATATAAAGGGGGAGTATATAGTTAGTAGAGCTAAGTACAATCTGGCATCACTCATTAAGTGATAGTATAGGTAAAAAGTAGTGATAAGTACAGTCTGCTTAAGTATAGTTGGCATCACTCACTATTTTGATGCTGGTCATAAAGAAAGAGAAAGTAATGGAGTCGATATGTTTCCTATGCTTTAGTATGCTAGCGTCAAGACATTATATACTCATGTATCAGCTCTTCCGAAATTTTCCACCTCACTCCTAACCATTCTTTATTTATACATCCTAGGAAACTTTTACTACTGAAATTTTCTAGTCTATGATATCGTCTGTGATGTTGGCTAGGTGACATATAGTTTGATGTCTCTGAATTTTGCTACTTTCAACTGTGCGAACAAAATGACCAATTATGATATTATTTTCTCAGTAAGAATTATATACTTTCTAATTAGTAATCTAAATTTTTACATATTTTAAAAGTTCTGGTAATTTTTATTTACAGCTTGAAAAAAAATAGCATACTTAATCAAGGAAACAAAATGTAATGATTTTGTTAAGCATTAAATGTTTAACCATGGTTTTATAAGAAGTATAAATAAAACTGCGGTGGCATAAAACATATGACATAAATTTAGAACTAAGGTACAAAACATTTAAAAAAACTGTTGTCTTCAAAAACAATCATTAAAATGACTTCAACTACCCATCATATAACCAATTATTTTCATTATTTCAAATTAACAGCATTTTATACACTACATTGCTTCATTGTATTCAACCCTTTATACCTTGACATAATACGTTATACGTTTTGAAAACGCATGTTCAATTTTATAAGAAACATGTTAATTGTTCGAAAATGAGACATACGGAGAAGAAAGAGCTGATGAAAGAATTAAGTTTCTAATATGATGTCAAAAACATTAAACTGGAAAATATTTTAGAAATAAGGGTAACAATAAGTTTTAAATATGGGTATATGAGTTATTAAATAAGGGTTTTAAATATGGGCAAAAAAAGTTCTTTCTGAAATAAGAGAGTCAATCAACTAAAAAAAGCATATGCCTAGCTTGAAATTTTAAGGGAAAAAATTTTTTAAGAGTTCTATCATTTTGTAGGTCTTTTTTCCCTTTGAAAGAAACTTAAACTGAAAAGAATACATTACTAAAAGAAGTTGTAAAACAGCAAATATACTTTTCTATATACTTATTGCATTAAAAACACGAGAAATAATATTCCCAAGGTGGTAAACAAGTGAATCCAAAACCAGCTTATTTTTTCCCGTAAACAAAAGAAGTAAAATTTAACATAATAAAGGGTGTTAATTTCTATTGCAATCAACTCTTAACTGGCCTTACACAGCACTTTTTTAAAACACTGAAAATTGAATAAAAGGTAAAAGATGTGAAAAATCTCTGGTCTTACGTATGAAAATATATTGCTCGATCGATAAATTAGGGAATTTCTTTATGTATGAGCTAGAATGTTGTGTGGATAAAACTATAAAATAACTCAAAAATAATCATGGTGTTGGGTCTGTGAAATGCAATGTTTTAGGTTTTCCGTTTGAGCATACGTTGAAAAAGAAAGTTGGTGATATTTTTCGTTTCAGAAAATCACTTTCACTTTGGAATAACCATAAATTTATTTTGAATAAAGTACAATAGATACCATTTAAAAAACACTACTAATAACATTCACACCACATGAAATACATAGAAAAAGAAAACAAATATCTTTTTTATATTCTTGCGTAAACTAGTAGAAAAATCTAATTTATAAAACTGGGTACACTCCTTTTGCATTTCACTCTGCATTGGACTACACCAGTCATTTCTTAGAAATATTGAAAACTTACATAAACTGATTTATATGAGCAATCATGTAGATTATAAACTACCATTTAGGTTTACCGTTCGGGCATACGTTGAAAAAGAAAGTTGGTGATATTTTTCGTTTCAGAAAATCACTTTCACTTTGGAATAACCATAAATTTATTTTAAATAAAGTACAATAGGCACCATTTAAAAACACCCGTAATGATATTCACACCGCATGAAATACATAGAAAATGAAAACAAATATCTTTTATATTCTCGCGTAAACTAGTAGAAAATTCTAACTTATAAAACTGCGTACAGTCCTTTTGCATTTTAATTTTCACTGGACTACATCAGTCATTTCTTACAAATGCTGAAGACTTACAGAAACTGGAGGATATGTAGAGTGTAAGCAGCATGTAGAGTATAAGAAGCAATTAAAATAATTACAATATTAACATAATAAAGGGTGTTAACTTCTATTGCAATCAACTCTTTACTGGCCTTACACAGCAGTTTTTTTAAAACACTGAAAATTAAATAAAAGGTAAAAAATGTGAATAGATAGTGTGAATCCTATAATGTGAATGGATAGTGTCCAAAACTGTGTCAGGGTTAAAAGTTAACTAGGCTTGGTTTTCAACCTTTAGATTCCTTTATCAGATGTAAAAATTGTACATAAATTTCTAATTTGTAAATATCATAAAAAGGACTATGTAACACGTAAAAAAATATGGTCCCGAAATGTTTGTGATGCTTTACTTTTTACCCTATAACTAGCATTAATTATATGCTTTGAGATTCTTTTATAAATTTTCTGTATTTAAAATAAGAAGAATTTACAATTAGGGAATTGCTTTTATTATATTGCACTATTCAATTGACAACTGTATTAAATGGACATAAATATTATCTGCAAGTTATTCTTTACTTGCTAACGTCTAAAATCCTAGTATATTACACCGTTATATTTTTTTCGCTGTCTTCATAAATGTAGAGAAAACATATTAAAAAGGTAGCTTTTGTTTCTCGGAGTTATTTCCGTCTTTTCAGTACACGCAAAAAAGCGTGATATACTGAATTCTTTCTCTAGAAGATGTTATGAATTTTTCCGATAGAAAACTAAGAAGTATACCATACATCAAGAAATCTATAACAACGGATATGCGCAAAATACTCTGAATATATGCGCATAGGGAAAAAATAAAGAATGTACTTCAGTTTTGCTCCTTTTACTTCTCTCAATCTGTCAACAAAATGATATATCGATCGAAATAAATGTGACTCTCTTGAATGAAGCAACAGACGGTCCTTTCAGAAGTAAAACTATTTTTCACCTTTGACTGAAACTACCAGATATTCCATAGAAAAATGTTTTTTTTTACACGCACAGTAAAACCCCAAGAATAGTTTTAAGAAGAAATGCATTAAATCCATGTGTCTAATATGTCCGTTAATTTGAAATGCTATATTATGTATTGACAAAGGAAAAAATGTTGTATTGCATCATTATGAGATGATTATTTATGTGAGCCGCCTAGAAGTCACTCTGGTTAATACCATTTTTTTCATATTTTTAGTTGTTTTTTTATCCCATTAACTTTTTCAGGACGGTCACATATATACATCAATAAGAAGAAATGCGATTACATCCATTTATTTATCTTTCCTGATTTCTTGTAAAATTAAATAGAATAAATAATAACATTTTAGTTACTAAACAGTGTAATTACCATTACTATTTATTGTTAATATACTGAGTCCGTATATCGGTTTCTCAGTGACTCATGATACACCCATCCAGAAAGCATTAAATAAAATAAAACATTTTTTATTTATTGAATAGTTGTCGTAGCTATGATATAATTATTGGTTATTATAAATATTCTTATAATAATAAACTATAAAAATAATAATAAATCATAATAACAATATTCTCATATTTTTCCCTGGACATAGCCGAATTGACTTCAGGTAATGTCCTATTATGAGTTTTACTATTTAGTTTAATGAACTTCAAAAATATATTATGTGTTTCAAATTATTCGATACATTTATTTGTTCGATCAGTGTCTTACTTTGGTTTACCAGTACAACATCTAAAAATTTAAAAACAGTAGCCCAGTATGCCGTGGCATTTAAATGTAATTCTTGAGCACTATAGATTAATTCCTCTATTAATGATTTTTAAAGATTTTCTTTTTACCTTGGAAAATAAAAATAAATCATGTACAGAATTGTCTGGTCTTATTTACATTTGTAACTCTACAATAAATTTGTGTGGACTTTTGGTAGTTTTAAACGCTTTTATATACAAAATCTGTAGACATTAATAACTTAGTCTAGTAAAACAAAGCGGAAATTTGTTAGAAACACATCAAATAACAATGAACTCAATATTACCGTAGATCATATTTATTTAGATTGATAAAATGTTTTTCCACAGACAATTTGAAATTTTTAATATAGAAATTTATTAAGATCAGATACTCTGTGGAAACGCTGAAGAATACGTATGTGTTCTTTGGTTATTTAGAATCAAGTGGTATAAATCACGTTGGGTTTACCGCTGAAAACTTAGACTAAAACTAACTACGAGAAAGGATATCAGGTGGGAGATTTTATATGTACTGAGATTGATTATTTTCTTTATAATAAAATAGCAAAGAGAAGTACTGAACCTGCATTAATTTCTATCAATCCGATAGAGGAATGTGAAAATGGATTTTCCCATGAGCAAAATAAATCTCACCTTTATCCCTACAGGAAAAACAGCATTTTTCTTTGAATGGTACAACATGGATACACTTAGTTATTTATGATGACGTGGATCACAGTTTTAGTTCTAAATAATATAAGGTTAGCTTAGAGTACAAAGGAAACCAAATGAGAGCTGAACGATGGCTGAATAGGTAAGTAACTCACTTTCGGTGCTTTAAAATTATATCATCTCATATTCAATTATTATTGCTATAAAATATTATTTAAGTTATTATTATGTTACTCTTGCAATTATATTTCACTAAACCACTAAACTTTAAATAATTTTAAACATATTAAAAGTTCTATTTCAGTTTTTATAAAACGATACACTAAATAAGAATAAACACTCAATTTTATAAAACATATTTTATACATTTTATAAATTTTGTACAGAACTCTCGTTTAAGGTAAAAATTTAGAGATAGTGAAGTATGGAATGGAAAATAAGCTTAAATTTTAATGCAATACAAGCATGTAATATTATTAAAATGTAACATGCTTCATGCGATTGCAATGATGCTTGCGGTGAGTGGAGAGTTCAGTGTGTAAAGAGATTTAACATTGGTAACTAAATGAGAGTGGCTGACTATGAGAATGATCGTAGCCTCGGTGGTGAAAGTGTTGCTTATCAAACATAGGTAGTTTAATTATGTTCTTGCTGTTGTTCCCAATGTCATTTGGGTGATCCAAGCACTTGAACCAGAGGCAACACAAATTAAGGGTGTTCCTTTCGCTTGAAGAGCACTGATAGGGAAAAAGAACGTCTTAACTCAAGATGGTTCTCGTAATTTAGAAGCAGAAACCAAGAAGAGAACCACAGGATTGGCATGTCACCCCAAGAGGTATCGCCTGAGAACTTAGAGGACATTGTGACCACTAACATATTTTATTTGCCCAGTTACCATTAACGAATCTTAGGCTGGTTCGAGCTTCGAATCCGTAGTTTTGCAGTTACAAGATCATTGGCTTTGCCAACTGAGCTTCCTCTGCTCTTTTAAGATAAATTATTTAAATTTACTTGTCCATCAAGTAAGATACCTGGGGTATTATTTGTTTTCCTCACATGGAACAATAGTCTAAACTCCCTATTCCTCACTAAATACTTTCATCCCCCAACCAGTCGCATACAGCTGTCACACCCTCCCATGTCGTGCTTGGGAGAGGGGTAAATCAAAAGAGTTGACCGTCAATATAATAGCTCCAAACTGCACACATCCAACGATATAACCGTGAGAGCTATTGTTACACCGCTTCAACTGGTGAAGTGTAACATCTAATAATTTTGGAATGAAATCTGGATGCTAGAGAGAGCTCGTGCACTTGAAGGTGGTTTTAAAGTGTGCATCATAAACTTTGTGAACCTAATAGAGCTAGTTTAAATAAGCAGACAACAAATTGAGAACGTTACGCCTTCTAATGATCAACTGACTTGGTCTGAAAAAGAGTTGGGAAATTTTGTGAGGAGACTGAAGTAAACCTGGGCTCAATACACCAGTCCTTCTAAATGGTCACATATATCATTGATGACTTCCAGACAGGCAAACCTGTCTCCCAAGTAGATGCAATGTAGAGTCGCTTCCATTTAGACAAGAATAGAAAAAGCCAAATAAAGTTATCTACTTCTATTTGTTTCTTGGGCGTATAATCATGTGTCAACATTCTAATAAATTACTTGACATTTACTCCTCTACCTTAAGCCTTTCGTTGCCATTTATTTCTCTTTACAATTCCTCCTAGTTTTTTATGTTTTATTTATTATCAGTTAAACAAATACATTTTAGTATATCAATTTTTTTCGATTGTTATGTTTATATTTAAATTTAACGTGTAGGAAATATACTTCAGCTGGTAGAATATACTGGCAAACAAAAAATTACATCCTATTTAATTAAAAGTATATTGGAGTGTCCAAGGGTGCAACATATTCTGTATGTATTCAAAGAATACTCTTCACTTGAGTCTCTATTTCCTGCTTAACAATAGGAAAAAATCTTTATCAGAAAATTTTCTTACTAAATAGATATACATTATCGAGAAAAAAACACTTCTTTGATGAAACTTTTTTTTCTTGAAGAAAATTTATCTATAAACTGAAGAGCAAATACTACACTGGATGCTAGCTCGTCATAAGTGGGGTTTACACAGTTAGTTTGTAATGAAATGAATCATTAATTTATCAAGAACTTAATTAAATTTAATTTTGATGTGTAGTGTCTTGATTTAAAATGTTTGAAAAAAGAAAATGGCACGTATAATTTGTAATTAAAATTAAATGTATATCTTTTGGATGACAGTCAGTTAACTGCTAATGTGCCAAGAACCATATTCAACAATGCATTTCCATGTTATCTAAGTAATTTTCCTGTCGACGAAGCACAAACTTCGTCTCAAGCAAAGAAGAACTCAGGAAACAAACAATCATTTTGCAGATCTATCATCTAAGATTAAGTGCATTATAACAAATAATTATAAAAATATTATGGTAGTACATTCTAATATTTTACATACTACAACATAACTTAAAACCTAATTTTAAATGGCCAATTAAAACATTTCGTGCACCATTTCAAATATCATAAATAACCAGGTTGACAGAGAGGAATGAAATCTTACTTTTTCAATACTATTCATTGTTGGGAACAACCTACACATAGGGTATTGAATATTTTCTTATTGAAATCGTTAAATTACATTATTTTAATAACTTTATCCTTGAATTGCAGCCAAATGTTACATTTATTTGTGATAAGAAAAGTAGTTGTCAATATTGTTGACGGTAATTTTCCAGTTAGTATTTTCACTTAAATCACGAAAACATTGTTTCATTGAGGTTAGGCACGGAATAGAAAGGATAAAATTGGCTCGGATTATGGATAAATAACATTAAGGAAACGTTATGTTCCAGAAATGTTCCGGAAATTTAAATAATTTTATACAACTATTAACTTTGCATATAAGTCGTAAATCATGCTACTCTTAGACACTAAATAGAAACGTATGATTGTTAATTTATTTCTTTTTTTGTGATACTTTTCAGCACTTTAGAAAAAATTGTGTAATGTGAAATGTTAAACCATTCCAGCCTAATTATTAGATATTAAATAGACTCTTGTTGTTATGTGGATAAATATCTAAACAAAAGGTTAACAAATAAAGGAGATAATATACCAGAGTTTACACATATATAAGTGGGTTATGTAGTTGTGAACTTAATCATTTTGACTAATATGTATGATTAATTAGCACCAAATGCTAAAGCCAGTGGATGTGATTTTGAACAATGCTTTGAAAATCAGTGAATAACTTAACATGCATGAGGACACGAAAACTATTATTAAGTTCTATAATCCATGAATCAGAAATATAATAGCTCTTGGATATAGGTTAGCAAAAAATTAATTTATTTCAGTCAATGAATTCCCATTTAGAGTAAAGCAGTTCAAATTGCATTGTTTGTAATTAAAAAAAATACTTAGCATGAATGATAACATTCATCTAAATATAGTTATAAACTAACAAGACCTTAATATTATATAACGCTTTTTTTTATTACCCAGCTTCATTCTACAATGTCCTTCACTCTGCCTATAATTTTAATTCCATATAGAAAAAACATGGATTCTGAAATTAAATGGCAATAAAATTTATTAATCATGGCTGATACTATAACAACAGTTTTGGTTAGATATCTATTTTAATCTGCTGTAATATATTAATAGAAGGATAAGAACATTATTGATTATGTAATATAATATAAGTTAAAAGCTATTTTAATTCAATATCATCTTTTGTATTAGAATGGTAAACATCAGATATTTCGATAACTTCGTAAAAGAATATTAATGTCTCTAAGATCTAAAGAAAGATCTTTCAGTAAAATTCGCAAATTAAATTGCTTTTGGAATAAATTACAAAGTAAGAAATTGTTGCTAAATATGATTATATGTTAGACATTTTGAGATACCTTAAATTATTTCTTCAATTATAGAAAAGCTTCGTATTAATCATTGAGATAGTGGATTTATCAGGATGGAAAACGATTATATATAACAAAATGTTGGATTGTAAATAAAGAAGAATAATTCTTTTAATTTTTAATAGTTTCATTATTATATTGCGGATTTATTGTGTACGTGAGTATTGAAAATAAAAATAAGCATATCTTTGTATTTATGTTTTATACAGTATAACTTTTTTACCCGTATTTCCGTTAACCGGATTGCTAATAATTATGTTCACTATTAGAATAGAGTTAAGTAATAAAATGTTCCCGAGAAGAATAAGTATCCGGAAGCATTGACTCGGGGAAATTTAAGTACCCTGGACTTTAAATTCTCAGTGACAATGAGCTATATCAAAATGTGAGAAAAATATTATTAATCAGGAATATAACTATGATATTGGTATTGAAACATATTCGGGAGCTTCAGATAGTAAGGTGTGTGCATGTACACAGAAATAAAGCTGATACAGTAGCATCCTAAGTTCACATAAGGCTATTTACAGTTAAGCGGGAACCGCAGTAGCTCAGTCGGTAAAGGAAATCATCTCATACCTGAGAGGTTGCGGGTTCGGAACCTGAGCCGGCCTAAGAACCGCCGTGTTCGTCAACAGTGACTGGGGCAAGAAAAATATGTTCGTGGTCACAATTTCCTCCAAGTTCTTAATCAATATTTCTGGGGGTGGCAGGCCAAGTCTATGAGTCTTCTGCTTGGTCCCTGCTTCAAAATTGCGAGAACCCACTTGACCATAAGTCGGATTTTCCCCCTTGTAGTGCTCGTTATAATCGAAAGGCACACCCCTTTGCCTTAATACGAGTAGGCTTCTGGCTTAATCGTGCTTGGTTTTAATAAATGGCATAAATCAACAAAAACAACAACAGTTAAGCGGAAGTAAGACTTTGACTGCAGGTTTGGTTTGGTTTGGAGCTCTATGGTCTTCTTGCAACATGAGGGCTAAAGCCAATTCTGAACATCAGTGCGAAAGTGAAATTCGATCCCACGAACTCCGGTACTGAAGATTAGTGCCCTAAAAGTTCTGTAATAGATACGCTTGTCTGCAAGGAAACGAGTAAATGCAGCGAAACAGCAAACTTTGGAATGATCAAGCAATGTCATCTGAATACATCTTGCAAATGTACAAAATGGGGATAATTATTTTTTGCAGTCATTAAATTAGTCTCTCTTGCTTAAAGCAAATTTATTTTATAAAAATTAACGTTCCTACCGCCTATTATTGAAGTACTCGCTATTAAGACCTGGTTCCAGTTGATCAGCATAGTGGGTATTTTAATGTATTTTGTTTAAATTTGATATTATGAAAGCAAACACTCAGTAACCTTCCTCTACAAGTCCACAATTTAAAAAAATTTCATTAAATTATTTCAAATTTTTATATTTGTATTCTATGGCTTAAACTGAGTTTCGAATCGTAGAACTATTTATAGCTATAAAACTTAATCTTCCCCTTCTGATACTAGAGAAATACGGTCTTTTCAAAAACTGGCAAGCAAAATAATTAAGAATGCATGCAGCATTATCATACCATAAATTTTCATAAAACTCTTGAAGAGTATGTGTTAATTTTTCTATTCGCTCTTAAAAATCCCTTTTTAATTTAAAGCAGTTTTATTAAGAAAGAAAAATTTGTCTTTCATTAAAGTGAGATGCGTTCATTTTTTGACACTTTGTGTAAGAATTCTTAAAGTTTATTCTTCATACGCTATAAAATTCAATCTTTTACCTGAAAACAACGTTGATAAATGAAACTCTCTAGAAATATTCTAGATAGGCTGTAAAATATTGGTCAGGAAATTTATTAGAAATAGTTTGGTTTGAGTGTTTTACCTTTTATGGATTGAAAATATTTAATAAATATGAAAGTCTCAACAATTGTTATTGCTAGTACCATGACAGTTCCGTTTTTCCGGAGATGCAAACAAAACATACCACTCGAAAAGAATTATGCATGAGCGTAAAAAATGTTCATGTGTTATATAATTTTAAGTGCTTGTAATAATTGCTTCTAATGTATTCGAATTTAACCACAATTTTGTTTAATCAACAATGAATTCATTATGCATTGTTTCTTTTTTCAAAAGTACTATGTACTTACGCTGTAAAGTCATACTATTTTTTTCGTTTGGATTTGAAGCAATCATACAGCGTTAGTAAAAATTAACTTTATATAAAATTCTTCTTATAACAGTAAAGCAGTTAGGAAATTACTGGAATCCTTGAATTAATAAAAGTAATGGCAACAAAAATATCTCGTAATTATCAGGCTTCAAACGTCGTTTATGAAGTATTAACTGTACCTTACTCAATCACAAAATAATCTGTACAGAAAACCGCCATGACATGAATACAACTCAAATGTTACAACATACCCTCTACGTTTGCATCATTAGACGCCAAACATGCTTGAGACCGACGGAGCATTGACTGTCGGACACTGTCGAACAGAAAATCAATGATTGCAGCTGCTACCGGCTCACCTTCCGGACACATTTTTGCAAAAACCACTGAGCTAGAGGCATGGCTAGAAGAATGGTCATGAAGAATGGTCATCGTTGAGCAGTAAGTAAAACCTTTGAACACGAAATGCGTAGAAGGAGTCGAAGATCAAAACACTCACTGGGCACTGATATGAGGCCATTTTATTTGAGTCATTGGCACATTTACTGGTCCTACCGTACCTAGTGATTAATCTCCATGTCATCAAACTATGTTTCTTCTCTATTACCGAGAGCGTCGATCGTGGCCTGACCTCACATGTCGTATCACTTCTTAATGACTCAGACTCTCACAAATTTTGGTCTAAAAGTGCAAAGTGATGGGATTGATGACTGGAAAGATTGGAAAGAGTTCTTGATAAACGCTTCATCTATTCCACTCATAAATGCATATCTACAAACCATTCATATACCGTTCCATGCCCTCCATATGCAAACTACCGCTCGGATAAAGAAATCATCACTGAACTCTCCAACTTTCACATTTACAGCACCACTTGGAGAGGTACGAAGACATGCACATAATGTACACCATTTTTATTCATTATGCCCAATGAATGTTTCGCATTAATAACTCACTTGTTTCCTTTTCCATCTTCGTCCTCTTCTATCAGTCACATCTGTCGCTTCCACCCATGGGTGCTATTCAATTCTTCATCCGTATGATATGCTATAACTTCCTTAGAAGTTCGTAGCTACATCACATAGACACCCTGTATAACAGCTTATGTCAAGACAGTTATGCATTCAGAGCATGTTAAATCAACTCTAAAAATCTATAGAAGTTAATTATTACGATATTAAATAAAGACTTTTCAGTGAACATAAGCAAATAAATCCCAATTAAGAATCAGAACTTTTTTTTTTACTTCATCTTAATTGTTATCATAAAAGTTATCACCGCACACTTAAAATAAAACAAAGAAAATATATTTTGAGAACTCTCTGTTATTTATTACTTTTTAAAATAAATTTCTTTTATCTATTTGGATAGAAAAAATTCTGTAGGTTTTCTTATAGCTACTTTCACCATAATTGGCTTTTATTAAAGAACGCTGCTTTTGAAGGCTGAAGACACCGGATGAGTGGACTTCAGTTCAAAATTCTTTGTAAAAGTTTTCTTTCTTTGACAAAATTATTCTTCATAAATATAATTCTTTTACTGTTAAAGGAAAATTTAAAACAAATCTACTATGAAAAACATTTCTATTGAAAAATAAGATGACCTGTATGATTACACAAAAGTCCGTACTGTAAAGAAATTTTAAGAAAGTCTTCAAACACAAGCTTTTTATACTTATCTTTATGAATAAAATATCTCAAAAAAGACTGGATTAGCATTTTTTATTTCGTAGTAAATTCATCCAAAATGTTAGGTATACAATTTTTACTCCACACTATTATTTGAAAAACGCTGTCAGGGGGACAATGTAAAAAAAAAGATAACGAATAGACATTTTGACAATAGACTCAGTTGTCAAACAACCTGTGACTAAGAGATGGTTCGCTTTTATCAAATAAAGCGTGGGTGATTGAAACTTACTTAAGAGCTTTATTTTTTGCCGGAACATATGTAAACGTAAAAACTACTATTGAAAATATATATCTCAATTTAAAATCTGCTGTCGTAATATAATAAACGCTAAATGAAAATCCGTCTCCTAACTTGGCAAAAATTACTATAACACTACAACAACGTGTTATCTAAAAATAAACTTATAAAGGAAAATATACTTTTATAGAGGAAAATATAATATTTTTTTGCAATTCTTAAAGAAAATGTCTGATTAATTCCAAGCATGAAATACTAATTTTTCACTGCATCCCACTAAACCATTGCCGAACGGTCCTAATATACATTGAAAATAAACTATTTATCTATTTTAAGTTTCAACTTCATTTAAATTATTAAAAATAAATATTTAGTAAGGAAAATATGATTTTTTATAAATAACGTACAGGTAAAAATAGTTTTTTAATATTAATACTTTTAATCAATACACTGAAAAATTACCAAACATGCGAAAAAAATATTTTTATATATTAATGACGTAAACATGTAGAATAAATAGTAAAAATAGATAATTAAAACTCACAAAACTTTTTAAAAATAGACGAAAGGTTTCAACAAATAGCTTTGATTATTATCTGAAATCAGAACATAATTTTCTTTATACAGTTATCAATTAATGTTTATATGCAAACATTTACACAACTAAGATAATAATTTACGAAAATGCTATTTAATGTCAACCACTTCCTCAAATTTCCCCGTTTCTTTGATTTTAAAGGATTTGTGCACAAAAAAAGATATGGCAAGGGGAAAATAAATTATTTTATTTCAAGTTTTAAAATTAGGAACATAAAGATCTCGGTATTATTTGAAATGATCTATTTTTGTTGTTGTATTAAATAGAGATCAAACAGTACATAAAGTGAACTGAGAGTAATCGTTTGACACCGTCTAGAGTTTAAAAGTACAAGTTGTGATAAAAAATACCCATATTTTGAAATAGAATATTAACGAGTACAGGATCGAGTTGTGGCTATGAAGTATGCTTAGTGGTAGGTTTAGACAATAAGCTATCATATACTACTTTTTGCTATGATCTATAGTTTCCGAGATTCAATTGTAGAAGGGAATACGTTCACAAGCTGTTAGCAGAATTAAGGACAAAGTGAGTATGACAGAGTTTATAGAACTTGTGTCTATGCAGGTGAAATTTGCTTCAAACTTAGAAAAGAATTTACAGATATATTTAAATTGCTTGACTAAAAATATATGAGAACTCTATTAATCGAAATCAGTGCTCACATAGGGCAAATTCTAAAAAAATACACATGTTCGTGATGAAAATTCTGTTTAAAGAACAAGGTGATGTTCTTTGCGTTTTATTATTGGAAAATTGTTTTCCATCATGGACTTGTTCCACATGGTTGGACAGTAAGCCTTTGTATCCGAAAATTTTAGAGCTTCTGAATGATTCTCTACGCAGAAAGAAGTTAAATTTGTAAAACAATGAGATTTTGCTCATGCACCGTGACAATGCACCGACCCAAGCTTTGCTCATCATCACCAATTGTCTAGAACAACACCAGAATCAACTTGGTCCCTGGGATCCCATTTTTTAGGATTACCCCAGGTAGACTTTTTCTTGTTTTTCAACCTTAAAACGACCTTGAAAGGACGTAGTTTGCAATTATTAAAGGAGTTCAGGAGAGAGCAAAAACAGACCTGCTCGTTATCCCACAAAATGCTTTATAGTAAAATCTCAAAAACAAGAAAAATGTACTTGCCAGTAAAGTATTTTGTATGGAGGAGAACTTTATATAATGAGATATACAAATAAATAATATAAATAATATGCAAATAATAATATATAATGAGAAATACAAATTTTACAAAAAAAAGAATGTTTTTTTAATTTTTTTTTTTTTTACAGAAAAGGATTTTTCCATTCACCCTCGTACTATGCTTCTGAGAATTGTTCTCTTTATTCAAAAGAAAAATTTATGCGGCTAAAGAAGACTATTTGCAATACAGTCTTTTATTCTTAATTTTTTAGCTATGTAAATGACATTTTAAATAAATAAAGATAAACTGTGTTTATTTTAAGTATTTTCAGTAGTCCTAAAATTTTATGCTAATTATATAGCTTGATGAGATACGAATTAAATGTAATAATCGTAAAAGTATAGTATAAATTTATAGTTATAAAAATAGATATATATTGTTGATTTTCAAATTAAAAAGAGTGATTTACGCTTATATGTTTGCTCAGTAGTGAATCACTGAAAGTGAGTACCGAAATAAATTTGACAATCTGACGTCTTCCTCAATTTTATTAAATTGGGAAAATTATTTATCTCTGTTTTACAATAAATAAATAAATAAAGATTTACAAATAACAGTATGGATTATTTCCATCTCCTTTTGGAGCCTCTTCTTTTCCTTTTCAAAACAGTCAAATTACGTATTCTGGGAAGAATTTAAAATAATCCCGAAATTGTATATGGATAAAAGTTCTCTGTCAAATTGAACCTATGAGTATAAAAATGAGGTTATAAAAATATTCTTTTACAAGAGAAGTTTTAAATGTATCTTTTTGAATTTATGACATAGAGAGCATTATTAGTATTATCTTGAACCCTCTATTTTCACAGTAGTCAAATCGATGTCAATTACTACAGCAAGAGATCTGACAGTAATCGTCTGAGAGCTTCCTGCGTTTAAGAATTTTGTGACACGAGAGTTATTTATTCCTTTTAGAAGAAAAATATAAGACTGGGAACAGATATTTGAGATAATTTCTTTTTTTCCAAACTGTTTAAATTATTAAAATCTATACTGACTATATAATGTTAAATTTAGTATTCTCAATATTTTGTAATATTTATAAAATTATGTAATTTTTAAAGTTCTTTGTAAATAAAACGCTATACTTTATGTAAACATAAAAAATATAAGAAATAACGATTTAAAATCATTGCATTAAATAATGGATTTTTTAATAAATGCAGGTTACAACGATCTCAGCTAGTTTTAATCATTTGTTTTCATAATCGTTAAAAGATTGTCAGTGATTGTGTAACTGGATCTGACAGTAATCATGCTACAATCTGACAATTTCTGTTTATAAGAATATTGTAACAGGAAAGTTTTTTATTACTTTGGACGCAAAATGACAAGTAAATTAAGGGTTTGCTATTTAAATAAAATTAAGAATATTTGAGAGCAAATTAATAAGGTAATACATAGAACTTTCAATATAGCTTATCAACAATTCTTATGTAAATTGAGCTGTATTTACGTTAATTATTATAAAAACTATTTATTTGCCGATTCACTCAATATATGACGACATTTTTCAATAATGAAATCCTTATCCTTAAGAGTACTGAAAAACTGTATTGCCTTTAAACATTTAAATTGTACTTTGAGCCTTAAAATGGACGATAGACATTAGAAAGCATTTTTGTACATCATTAATTTAGAACAATAATTATGAAAACTTTTCAAATATTCCTTTTGATGTTATCATTGATATAGTGCTAATCCCCATTAAACAAATTTATGCATGAGTGTTAACTTACGATTTATTTACATTCTTCAAACTAAATTTCTGCTAAAAAATGTCAGTATCTTTATAGATTTAACTCAATATACTGACATAAAAACAATTCACATAAATTAGTTATTCAATCAATCGATTAATTAATAACCAAATATCTTCAAAATATATGTTTAAATCATAGTTAGTCATAGTTTATAAATAAAGCACATAATTTAAAAAAGGGGGGAAATTCAAACAATTAAACTTTTTACTGACTGATTTCTTTTATTTTTTAATCTAATCAATTTGATTATATTTCAATCTATGTGAAAACAAAGTTTCATAATTGTAAATTAATAATTCATATAAACGCTTTCTAATGTCCATTGTCTTTTTTGTGAGCTCTATAAGTTAGAATTTGTTATTTATTTTACACATCCACTTTTGTTACTGAATAAATGAATCCTAAAATAACAAACTCAAATTGAAAGTTAGTCTGGAATGAATTTGTTCTTTTTCTTTTCTTGTTTAAAACATAGCATTGTCATTCACCACTCTTAGACTAATGACGAAAAATCGTTGTTTATTTTATTTTATTTATTTATTTATGGATTTATTTATTTATTTATTTTTTTTTTTGAAAACACAGAAATTTCACCTTACAAAGGAAGAAGCTAATTTAAAAAGCACAACAACTAAATAAAAAAATTATTAGAGGCAACGTTCATTTTCAATTTAAACTTACAAAATTTTCCAAGTTCAAACGATACCACTGGAGGTGAAAGGCCTATCTTTATGATTCTTTGTTTATGCTTACAAATCTAAAAGAACCATTCTTACAAGTCCCAACTCTCAGGACAATAACAACATTTTTCCACAAGAAATAAAATGACTTCCAACAAACCAAATGACTGATATGAGAAAATTGCGAATCACAATTATTCTTTATATCAATCATAGGCATAAATTTGAATTGTGAATACACATGGTGGATCGTGGAAGATGTAATTTTCTATAAATGACCTCATTCGTCGTAATATACTTCCAGGAGTGAAGAATAGCATATCTTCATTGATGGAAAACAAAACAAAATGTGCATGTTGTTAAGAGCATCAAAAAATAATTTTGTCGATTTTTTTTACTGCTTATCAGTAATTTTTATTTCGTCAAAGCTTTCTCTTTTCTTCTAAGACTTGTTAGGCTGTTCTCAGAATAGTGTCAACCATGTTTCCATAAGAATATTTCATTCTTTGATACCACGCCGACCAAACAAATCTATAAATAAATTAAACACATAGGATACATATTATAAAATATATAAAAATATATAAATTATAAAAAGGGAAACTTCTTGCGGCTATGAAATGCTCATTTGGTTTCTATAACACTTTTCCATTTTTGCTTTACTGAAGTTGTTTTTAGTTAATTTATATCAACATGTTTCACCTAACAAAATGCACCATCATAGTTTTTAACAAGATCTTTGCTCATAACTTTGTATACTACTTCAATATGTTTCTCACTTCTTGTTTCTTACTCCCCACTGAGGAAATTTAATTTTTCACATAAAACCATTAAATAAAATGTTTCTCTAGAGAGGTCTCAAAGATTTTAAGTAATCTGAAAACTGGAAAAAATATGATTAATAGTTTTTTTAAATAATTTCTCAAGATTTAAAAAACTCCATTGAAAAACTTCTTGTATAATGTCAATTATGGTATAAATATATATATATATATACAGGGTGTCTATAAAAGAACTCCGGGGTTTTGAGGCAAAATATTTTAATGAAATAAAAAACATACATACATGTTTTATACATGACTGGCAAGCTTACATTTTCAAGTTTTTTTTAACACTTAGTAAAGTTCTATATGAGCCCCGTTAGTGGCACGGCAGACGTCTAAACGGTATTCTACCTCTTCCCATGTCCTGGCGAGCATGTCTGAGTGGACGGTTGCCACACCATTGACGAATGGTTTTGTCAGAAGGCGGGTTAACACCATAGTTACGTCGTAAGTTTCTTTGTATGGTAACTACAGACTTCGTTTCTATGAGCCAAATAACACATTGAGCCTTTTGTTGCGGAGTCGACATCATTTCAAATTTCGCGACGTCATTTCAAGGTCAACGCCCTGCAGCGCCACCAACAATTAGGTCAAGGTCAAGGTAATTGGGTTAACGGAGTACCTAGCGAAGTGGAACGTCTTCATTTTAACCTCCGAACGTGAATAGATCAAAACATAAATTTAGGCCTCTAGGCAAAAAGCAATCCAAACAAAAATTTATACACTCCAGCTCACAAGAGAGCGAGGAGGTGAGAACGTTCTCATAAAAAATTATGAGTAACCAACGCGTTGTCTAATTAAAGGATAATTAGACTGTAACCTTGACAGTGACCATAAGGGATGGTTAACAGAATTATAGAGATTCTACAACATGTTGCTCAAAAAATTACATAGTAAGGTAAAACAATAAACAAAAATAAACATTCCCAATTGGTATGAGTAAAACTTTTTGAGCTACTCTTTTCAGAGAAATCGACTAAATTTTGCTATCTTTTATAGTTAGTGAGATATGAATTTTTAAAACCCCGGAGTTCTTTTATAGACACCCTGTATGATGTTTTAGTATATATATATATATATATATATATATATATATATATATATATATATGTATATACATATATATGTATATATATATATATGTATATATATATATATGTATGTATACATATATATGTATATATCACTTAGTTGTTTGACTTACAGGCTTTTCTTTTTTAAATTAAAAGTTTTAATTCAATTCGTAATGTCTAAAAATAGAATGAAAAAATATGTTTGAGATTAAAAATAAATTGAATATGCACTTTATATCTTTAGAAGAAATCAATATTTTGAGAGTAGCCTGATATTTTTAGCATATAATAAAATTAAATAAAAAGTCATAAGTTTTCTGAAATTTTCTGGAAAACTACTTTTTATATGGTGAACCAAGACTCATCATTTATTTTTTACCCAATTATATTTTTTAATTAGTAAGATTCTACTTTTTATTCAGTGAACACGTACCCAAAACCTTAAAATAGCTTTATTCTATGGTTTAATAAGTGTCTAATTGTTATAAATAGCTATATTATATGTATAAGGAGTGCACGACTTTTAATGATTCTGTTCTTGAGATGTAATAATAATTTTAAATAACTGATATTTTTTCCGAAAATTTTGGCTATTTCCACTTAAATATATTGTTATAAAATAATAAATTTTCTAGTTTATTGATTAAAAACAAATTAAAATACTTTTAAATATCCACTTATCCTGAAATACATTTTTGTTAAGTATTATATACGTGGGTAATATTTTACGTAATTTAATTTTTGTATATATTCCAACAATACATTTAATGTATATGCTCCATCTAAAACTTTTACCAAGTAAATTATTTCATGATTATTTTCAATGCCTGGGAAAAGTTACAATGACATTTTTTAACACATTTTCGTCTCATATGACCAAACCTGCATGACACGTTACTCAAGTAACACTGGCTATTCGAAAATTACTATAATAACACTGAAGATGATACTTATGCTGCTAGCTGAATATTAATACTCGACCTCAAAAATGTCAAAAGGAAAGTTTTGAATATGAAATATTTTAAAGCTTTTTTTTCCATTTTTAAAAAATGATCGATCAATGTATGTCTTAATATTTAAAAATACAGAAAAAAATGTTTAAACAATGGGAATTTATACATTTTAAAAAGCTTTAATTTTAAGGTATACGGTAAATTCAAAATGGTAGAGTTTGACAAGAACTAAAAAAATCTATATTGATCTAAAGAATAAATTGTCTATTTTCCAAATGATGTTAAAATTTAACACCTTAATGATAGTTTCCCAGTTAAAGATGTTGAATAAAACTGGTTAAAATATCGCATTATACACTTTAAGAAGTTTCAATTTAATTATTTAGTAAAAAGAAATCTCAAAATAGCACGTTTCAGTGAGAAATCTCTTTTCATCCAAAAATATATATACTTTCATAATCAAGCCAAAAGTTTTTCAATTGAAACGTTTTCTTGTTAATGATTTAAAATAAAATTAAAATAACTATATGTTTTACATGCTATGAGGTTTATGTTAAATTTTAAGACACATGGAAACTTCAAAAAGACAGAATTAAACACAAAGGGATGATTTTTGTCTGTTGAAAAAGTAAAAATAAATAACTTTCAAGATAAAATCAATTTTTTTTTTACAGAATGATTTTCTTATTGCTTTTCACGTTTTAAAACTGAAACTATTTTTAAATTCAATTTTGAAAAAAATTATTGGTGGATTTAGAATATTCTATGTGATTTTTTTTTCTAATTTGTATCCAGACAGTGTTGATTAAAGTGTCTGCTATAACAATGATAATTCTTTTTCCTACCTTTAAATAATTTGTCGAGTTACAGAGTGTAAAATTGAACGAAATAAGCTCTAAAATATATTACAAATTTAAATACATGTTTTATGTCAATCGTATTTAACATTATTGTATTTCAATACCTTTGTGTCTGTTCATATGCTAAAAATTAAGGTAAAAATTATTACAGTTATATCTTATTAAATGTTTTGGGTATGTTTTATTTGTCAAAAGTAAAGGAAGTATTTGAATTTATTAACTTTTACAAACTTTATAAACTTTAACATTTTATAAACTTTTGGTGTTCCGGTATAATCGGAAATGTTGTCCTCTATCGCCCATTTTGTAAATGCCTGAATTCATTTTGAATAACTTTAGTGTAATGTCTGTGTGTACAGAGAAAAAAACTTTAACCTTGAAACTTTAAATATTCTTCTTTGCTATGCATATTTTCTCATTCATATCGTATGGGTACAGATGCCATGACTGCTTTTAAGATGATATTTGTCTGTACATACTCTAAGAAATTTAAGCATAAGTACGTATGTGATATTTCGTATAATTCGAAACGAATATTAGTAGAGTTTTGCAATTTCGTATTTAGCACTATTGAAGCCTCTTGCTGTGCACGTCTCTTTGCTTATTGCAGCTTTCATAACGGAAAATCTCATTATAACGGATATTAGTTGTCATTACTCAAAAACATGCAGCAATAGGAAGTTGGAATATTACATTTAGTACTGGAGTAACATCTATTTGTGCATCTCCATTCTTATTGCAATCTGCTTTATATATATTGAAATCGTAATCTCAATATAAGAAATATTAAAAAAGTCTCCATATGATGTGAACACTAATTTTCTACTCATTGATGAATTTTTATATACTGCTCATTGTTGAATAAATTGTACTAATTGCTGCATATTATTTCAATATTAATGTGTTATTAAAAGCCAATATTTTTCAGAACTAGTGTCCATTTTATTAAAGAATTGAATAATCATTTTCTTATTCAACTAAAATTTATTTAAATAATGTGTTGCAAAAAAATTATGTAATTTAATAGGAATAATAATTTATGAGAAAAAACTTTCTATGTTAATCATAATTTCTCTTGCTCTCGATTTAGCGCTTTTATTCTGGAAAACTATCTCTGTCCAGAGCAAAAATAGAAATAAAACATGTTAACTTAAAAAATCGAGAATCCATATCTCTTGTACGCTTAAAATACTTATTCGGAAAATTTTTCTTTCTGTTTCTTTGCAGCTTTATTAAATATGTATGGATTCGACTTTAAAACAAAAGGTCTTTTGTGTTTACCTTCCTGCTGTTGCAATCTAGGAAAATGACTAATTATTTATTAAAAAGTTTAGTCTTAAATTTAAAATCTCTCAGAAAAACAATTTAAAAATTTTCGTCAAGCAAAATGGATTTCTGAAAGAAAATTATGTAAAAATATTCAAAAAATAATTAGGAATTTAAACTATGCCTCAGTTATTTAATTTTTGCTTTATTCCAGCTGTTGGCACTAAATATAATTTGATATGATGCCCTAAAGCATGTGAGAAATAATTTAGTGATATTCATGTCTGAAAAATATTTTCTTAGTTTCAGTTTCTACAATATAAACTTGTATCTTTAAAAGTGAATTAAAAACGATTTGCATACATTTTAGATTTAAAAAATTATTTATGAATAAATAATTAAAATTATTATTTCAAAATTTTGAGTTGAAATACAACCCGCATATGGGCAACAACACACTAATTAATACATGCGTAAGGTAGAAAGGATTTATATGTTATACAGTGAACATAGTATTATAAACAGTATTAAAGTTCATTATGAGTAGTTTTATATGGAAGTCTTCCAGATCACTTTTGCCTGTGAGTTATCAGCATTATTTATGCATAAGCTCTTAAAATTAAGGTAATAACTGTTTAACGACTCACATTTCGGATAATCGTAATGACATCTAAGCAACCTAATACAATTTAGTTCGATGCCGAAATTACTTTGTTATACATCTATACTTATATCTTTAAATTTTCAGTGTCAGATTTGAAGAGAAATCTGTAGAAAACGGGGATCATGGACAAGACAATATACTGACTATCCAAGATGCAATAGTATGAAGAAAAATACATATAAAACCCAAATTAATTTATGTGCTTTCGGATATTATCAATGATACTTCTCTGGATATATAGCATTATTTGAAGTGAGGAAGAAAACTCAGAAACAAACGTTGCCTCCACGTCTTTCAATAATCTGTCCAACAGACCACGGCATTGACTGAAAGAGGCTTTAAATGTGATATTGGGAAATGACGGCCTCAGAGGCCTCAAATGCCCATATTTAGAATCCAAATTTCACCTCTTATTCCCGTAGATGCGGAATGTCAGGCTAGGACTTCTCCAATAAATTGACAAGCTATGTTCGATCGGTGATAGATCTGGAGAATAGGCTAGCCAGTAAATGGTAGTCTAAGAGGAAATATTCATCAATTCGTTCAACGTGTGTTGTGAATTTTTTTGTTGAAAAGTAGCCTCGGGCAAGCCTTGAAAATAAGGAAAGAGAACAGACTACAAAACTTCGGAGATATAGCTCCGGTTCGTAAGTGTACTTGGTAATGGGCTGGTATTAGGAAGTGGAATCCTGTAATACCCCACACCGTATGGAAAAACAATGGTGATGCATAACACAACAGATGATCAGCCTCTGCACAGTGTTTCCAAATTATAATCTGAATGTTTTGATTTTGCAGGCAGAAGCTTGAATAGTCCCGAAATACAATGTCATGGCATTCGGAATTCCATCTTCGCTTTTCGGTGAACCACTCGCTAATGCCTATGGGTTAATGTCATAAGTAAGGGAATCAATAAATGCTTGGTAGTCCACTGTGCTGCAAATGGTGTCATATACTTCTTGCAGGTTTGGTTTGGTTTGGTTTGGAGCGCTACGGTCTACTTTTTGCAACACGAGGACTAAATATACTTCGTGCAGAGAACTATTCTTGTGATATAGCCTATATTCATTGTGCTCTGGATGCGTATGTGGAAGTGGGCTTAATCAGTGTCATGTGCACAACATATCTGCCTTTGCGTAGATAAGCGTAATTTGTCGGTTGAAATTACTCATGTTAGTCAGTCGTTCCGTTATAATCCACAATACAATATTCGCATGATTGTGACTTTACATCCAGCATAGGAATATATTTCTGCATGCAAAATTACTGCCTCAATGGAACTACAAAAGGAGTTCGAAGGATGATTATGTTTTCTCTGAGGCATACTGAGTTGTACCCATAAAATGTAGCAGAAGAGGACAACTTACGTTCTTTAAAATGGCTATATATTCTCTCTTTGTACTCAGATTTTATTAAGCGTGATGCAGTTGCCTATAATAAACACATGCACAACAATACTCATTTACATATTATTTCGTGGTATACGCATGATTCCGTGCTCTTCGTTTTATTCTTTACTTGTGTTGCATTTTTTATGGACTGCTGTACATTAACGAAGTTTTCAATTAAGTGTAAGCATAAAAAATCTTACATCTTACAGCGCAGAGCAGTGACACAAACTGGTGATACTAAATTTTTCCTTTAATGTAGAATCATAGGAACAGAAGACTTGAGTTTTATTTATTCGGAATTTTGCTTGGAACATCCATATACGTAGGGAAATTAATAAAAATAATAGTTTCAAGACAGCGTCCAGGGATGCAAAATAAATCCATTTCAACAAACGAAAGCCATTAAAAATTGTACAGCAGAATAATTTCCATTACATCTCAATTATACATAATTTTAAAATTCCATTATTTAGTATAATATCAATAACTATTAATATGAACTCAAAGATGGTTTTTCCTTGTAAATATCCATCTAAAAAGCAGTGAATGAATAGATGAAAAGAAGTACTTTAATTCTTGTATTCTGAAAGCCATTATTATATAGCAATATTTTAGCTAAGTTAACCACCTATTAATATTCCTATTATCATATATTTTCTCTAGATTTTCATAATCGAGATATTATTTCGAGCTTTATTGTAATACAATACCTAAATTGCAACAAAAGCTTTCAAATGAAAAGCAAATTTATTTTAAATATTTATATGATCCTAATATTAAGGTAGTTTATTTAGTTGCAATAAACACTATAGATATTAGTTATTTAAATTATTGATTTATAGTTAATTTCGGGTGAATAATTACTAATTTGTAAAACTTATATGTTATTTTTTTAGATTTTATTTGTTACCACAAAGCAAATAAAATAAAATACATTACATTTTTTATTATGTTTTATTTATAAGCTCACCTTTTCTAAAATAAGATCTTGCAGGTATGAAACGCAAATGCTGATACTATCTTAAATAAATTACTTTTCAGAACCATAGCTTGCGTTTCTATTTATTTAGGACTGCACTTAGGAGATTTCAGATTTTAAAATGAAACTAGCATTTCATTAAAACACTTTGCAGAATAAAAAAAAGTATTTCATTTAGCAAGGTGATAGCTAAAGAAAAACTAAAAATAACGGGAAACTGTATCGAATTTGACAGTAACACACTTGTGTCAGGTAATTTTATGGAAATACTGCACAAAGTGATCGATTTTGACAGCAATTTTAGAATGTTGTAATCTGGAAGAGTGTTTTAATTTTATGAAGCCCGTTTCAATTAAGTGGGGTCTGAAATTTGTAATAAAGAAAATAATGAAAAGGGAGGATTTGTTACGATCTCATTCAGATCACTGTTAACTCGCTTCTCAGGTAAAGTAGTAGCCAATCAATAATCTCAATTATGTGACTAATTTGTTCAGAGAATTAACTTTATTTAAATTGGAAGCCTTCTTTTGAAGGTGAAGTGGTAAAGTTTCTAGATATAATGTAACAGATATTTTATGTTTGTGGGAAATATATTTGTTTCAAAATTAATTAGGTGATTGTGAGCTTTGTTTAATATTTATTGAGATAAATCTTTGAAACTGTGAAAATATCTATGAGTAACATTTAGGACTAAATCCTGCATAAAGTTTTAAAAATCGATTTTTCCCCCTGTAATCGTAAAGTAGACTTGTTCTCTGTCATATTCTATATACAAATGATTTAACTCATTTAGATAAGACCAAGATCTATTTTATAACAGATAATTACATTATCATATACTACATATATTAGTTGTGTGGAAGCGCTATGAATTGCTGTTATATACTCTAGAATTGACTAGGGTTAAACCTTATACTTCAAACGGTTGGTACTTTGTATGTGTCAACCGTAGATCTCAAACTCATTTATTCTTATCCTAGACGTCAATCCTCTGTCTTTTTAATTTCCATTTATACACCGATTTCCAGTCTAATTATCCTTTAATTAGAGAATGCGTTGGTTACTCATAATTTTTTATGAGAATGTACTCACCTCCTCGTTTCCTTGGAAGCTGGAGTGTATTAAAATTTGTTTGGATTACTTTTGAATTGACCCCTAAATTCATGTTTTGATCTGTTTCAAGTTCGGAGGTTGAAGTGAAGACTTTCCACTTCGGTAGGTACTCCGTATAACCCAATTACCTTGCCCTTGATTTAGACACCGAACAGGAGTAATAAATGACTGATAGGGCATTCTTAGTTAATTCCCAGTATTAAGGGTAGATAGCAAGTAACTTTTCAAGTGTATAGGAGGGTAACCACAGCAGAATAGCATGGCAAAGTAGCTTAAGTGAATTTCATAAAACCTGAATATGCTAACTAATTGGTGGTAAAACTATAGATCATTGCATATTTGAGCATACTTATATTTTTTAAATAGTTACCATAAATAAATATGTGTCCCCACTTTCAATAGTATTCTCATTTCAATTCATACATATTTCTTAGTCAAAAATGCATCCTGATTTTTTTAACAATTTACAATTGCAGAGTATGAACAGGACGTGTGTGGGAATACATGCGTTTTCTTTTGAATGAGTTTGTTTTTGAGATAGTGAGTTA
>CM063502.1:91193109-91203109 GCA_032207245.1 Pardosa pseudoannulata
TTGTTATGAAAACTATAAATAATAATTACTAAAAATACGCATAAATACAACATGAAATATAATAAAGTGCAAATTTTGATTTATGTTTCCTTAGATATTCTGTTAGAAATAGCAAAAAAGATCCTTTGAAAATACTTGTTTCAATGAAGCTTTGAAGTGTCTTCTTAACGTTTAATTACGAAAGTCGAAAATGTGTAAGAGAGCATAAAACGAAAAAAACATGTTACTTTGAAACACTGAAAAAGCTTAAAGTCTATTTTTCATAAAAACGAATTTTGCTGAGCATGTCTCTCAACTTCTTTTCCTCTTTCCACAGAGAAAAAGATGTCAAAATACATCAGCATATTTCTATATTTGCTAAAATTAAGTTTAATCGTGTTAGAATGCATTGCAAACTTTTCACACATCTGAAGTAAATGGTTGCTTTCTCTCCAAACTCAAAACATTTAGAGGGTCTCTTCTTATATAATTCAAATTTTCAATATTATTAAATTGCCAAGCATTTCAGAACTGACGACATCGGACTCGTGTTATTATTTTTGAGAAATTTGATTTTGTCATGGAACCTTATAAAATTTCAACCAAAGAATGGGACTTCCAAAGCCGGATGAGAATCGGTCCAACCCTTATCAGATCGTATCCATTCCTATTTGTAGCAAGAAGATGGAAAATATCTGAGATTGACCAAAGTTAAAAAAAAAAAGTCTTCTATCAATGGTCATGCTAGAAGGAGGTTGAACCAATACGATGCGATAGACTTTCTCCTTCATTGCATTTTGTGAATACGATAAGAAAATTGCGATATCCAAAAGTTTTAAAAAGATTTATTCTAGGGAATAATTTTACCTATAATGGTGTTGTATATATTACGACTTTTCCAAAGCAAGGATATTAATTTTTTAACCAAAACTTTTCACCTCAAATGAATCCCAATATATGCTGTGCGAGATTGTGAATTCAGGAATATTTATATTGCCACTCTTTAACCCCTTAACATGCACGCTCGAGTTAAATCTAGAACACCAAACTGGCCAAACTGTGCACACTCTAGATAATTCGAGCGGCGTTGTACTTTATGTTGCTATAATGTTTTACACTCGAACAAGAATTGAAAATAACAATGTGAAAGCAAAAAAAAACAATCATTTTATTGATACTTATTTTTTACATGGGATTGTTAGCTATAACACTTACTTATTTATGTATAAAATATATGTATTTTTTTCTGAATTCAGCTCTCTAAATTGTGTTTTTGATATTAAAAAAATAAATTTCTTTTGGCCCGCCTATTTTTAAAAAAATATGCATAAAAGGTTTTAATTTGAATTTTTTCCTGAATATACGGTTTGTGAGATCGTGTGATAAGGTAGATTTTTTATATAAAGTTTCGCTGTTTCACTTCATCGTGTTCCTGAATATACACTTTGTGAAAATGGGTAATAAGGAAGAATTGTTTGAAAATGTGTCATACTTTAAACACTCTGACTTTGACCGAACAGTGTTAAAACTTGGATATAAAAATATGTTGGATTTCCAAATTCATTATATACTTATATTAATTTTTTAAGGCATGATGTTGAGGAAAATTGAACCTAGAAAAGGTTGTTCATCTAAGTAGATGCTTTTTCATAAATCTATTTAAAGGCGTTGCTTGAAACAAAATTAAGCATAACTATATGCTGCAAAATAAGATCCATATATTTTATAAAATTTTTATTAAATCAGCACGGGACATAAATTTCATCATTTTCAATTCTGAACGATATTTCATAGAATCCAATAAAGTAAGAAAATTCGATACCTAGACAAGAATTTATGTGCATTTTATAAGAATTTTCTTGCGTTGGAAACGTTGATGCTCTTAAAAACATGCTTTAAAAGTAAATATATCCGTTTAATGCCCTCACTTGGGAAACGAGAAAGTTTGGTTGCTTTGACATGCAAAAAATAGAAGTATGTTCAAAACCAAGTATTTTTTTATGGATGTGTTACTTATGTAACATGAGGTAATATTTATAGTGTTTATATGGCTGTGATATTTTTGACTGAGTGAAATAAATATTTATATTCATTATAATTCAATCTAATGCACAATTTTTAAGATGAAATTTCCATTGGTTATTTTGAATTTTAGTCATAAAATAACTTTCGAAATAATTTTTCTGTGTTTGATGATCGGATTTTGAAAGGATCTAAATAATATAAACAGATAATACTAGAAAAGCGTTCTATATTATCTACCGATAAAAGTTTGAGATTTCACGAAGAAAAGATTTGTTATTACCGAATCGTGTGTTTATTGACTCGCAACCAAGTTCAATTTAATGACGTTCGATTTTATATTAGATAAACTCCATACTTATTTATAAAATACTGTTTCAAAAATATTTATAATTCTCTTATTTCATTTGAAAAATTTTCCTTTCACATTTTAAGAATTATTTATCTCTTAAAAAAGAATATTGTTGTCGGATTTATACAGAATGAGCCTAAATTGTTTTCCAAAATAAGATGGGTGTTATTACCCTTCTAGACAAGCAATAGGTTCCCTATAATTGATGGGAAGTATCAAATTAATAGTTAAGGACAGTCGTAGCGTATAATAATCATCTCTTCATAGGAAATTGTTAGCGTCCAACGTATCAATCCTGTGTATGAGTGTGAGACTTCACTCTTAACGTGGATTGCTTTGCTTGCAAACATATTGCAGGATATCTCTTGCTATATAGCTAGGAAGATAAGAATATTAAGACCCAAAGTAATGGGCAAACCACTAAGCACTTACATTAAACTACAACAATCTTTTTGTAATTTTTATCTTACTTGTAATTTAACTTGTGACATTATGGGTGAAACAGAGAAAATTGTTACGGTGTTTTTTGGAATTGATAGTGAACGACGAGAGTAGCCTCTGATGTTGTAAGGAATATATTGGGACAGAGTTATAGTTTTACCGAGTGCTTGCTTTATCAGCTCAAATTACCACTCTTTAACAGAAGTTAGAGAGCTTAGGACGTATCTCAGAGTAATACCATGTTTTTAGGGAAAATCGACAGATGACATTTAAGTAATATAAATATTTTATTTCCCACTAAATTATGACGTCTTAAATTAAAATAGAGAAATTTATCGCCTGCAACAAATAAAAACGTTTTAATCTTTCACAAGTGATAAACTTTTAAATTTAGAAATTGAATACACATTTTCAAATAAAAAGATATCCACGAGATTAGAAACCACTAAGCACTTATATCAAACTACAACAATATTTTTGTAATTTTCATCTTAATTGTAATTTAACTTGTGACATTATGTGTGAAACAGAGAAATTTGTTACGGAGTATTTTAGAATTGATAGTGAACGATGAGGGTAGTCTCTGATGTTGTAAGCAAGATAGTGTTACAGAGTTATAGTTTTTCCAAGTGCTTGCGTTGTCAGCTCAAATTACCCCTCTATAACAGAGGTTAGAGATCTTTGGATGTATCTCAGACTTATACCATACTTTTAGAGATAAGAGGCAGATGACATAAGTAATATAAATAATTTATTTTCAACTAAATTAAACACTTACATTAAACTACAACAATCTTTTTGTAATTGTTATCTTAATTGTAATTTAACTTGTGACATTATGGGTGAAACAGAGAAATTTGTTACGGTGTTTTTTGGAATTAATACTGAACGACGAGGGTAGGCTCTGTTGAAAGAAAAATATTGTGACAGAGTTATAGTTTTACCGAGTGTTTGCTTTATCCGCTCCAATTACCACTATATAACACAGGTTAGAGAGCTTAGGACGTATCTCAGACTAATACCATACTTTTAGGGAAAAGAGGCAGGTGACATTTAAGCAAAATAAATATTTTATTTTCAACTAAATTATAATGTCATATATTATAATCCACAAATTTACCACCTGCAACAAATTTAAAAAGTTTTAATCTTTCAAAAGTGATAAACTTTTAAATTTGGAAATTGAATGCACATTTTCAAGTAAAAAGAGATCCAAGGGATTAGAAATCATTAAGTACTTACATTAAATTACAACAATCTTTTTGTAATTTTTATCTTGATTGTAATTTAACTTGCGACATTATGGGTGAAATAGAGAAATTTGTTACGGTGTTTTTTAGAATTGATAGTGAAGGACGAGGGTAGCCTCAGATGTTGTAAAGAAAATGTTGGAACAGATGTATAGTTTTACCAAGTGTTTACGTTATCTGCTCAAATTACCACTCTTTAACAGAAGTTAGAGAGATTAGGACGTAACTCAGACTAATACCATACTTTTAGGGGAAAGAGGCAGGTGACATTTAAGTAAAATAAACAATTTATTTACAACTAAATTAAGCACTTACATTAAACTACAACAATCTTTTTGTAATTGTTATCTTAATTGTAATTTGTGACATTATTGGTGAAACAGAGAAATTTGTTACGGAGTATTTTAGAATTGATAGTGAACGACGATGGTAGCCTCTTATGTTGTAAGCAAGATATTGTTACAGAGTTATAGTTTTTCCAGGTGCTTGCGTTGTCAGCTCAAATTACCACTCTTTAACAGAGGTTAGGGAGCTTAGGACGTCTCTCTTACTAATACCATACTTTTAGGGAAAAGAGGCAGGTGACATTTAAGTAATATAAATATTTTATTTTCAACTAAATTAAGCACTTACATAAAACTACAACAATGTTCGTGTAATTGTTATCTTAATTGTCATTTAACTTGTGACATGGGTGAAATAGAGAAATTTGTTACGGTGTTTTTTGGAATTGATAGTGAACGACAAGGGTAGCCTCTGATGTTGTAAGGAAGATATTGGGTCAGAGGTATAGTTTTACCAAGTGCTTGCGTTATCAGCTCAAATTACAACTCTTTAACAGAGGTTAGAGAGCTTAAGACGTATCTCAGACTAATATCATATTGTTAGGGAAAAGAGGCACATGACATATAAGTAATATAAATATTTTATTTTCAACTAAATTAACCACTTATTAAACTACAAAATTAGTAATCCAATTGTAATTTGTGACATATTAAACAGAGAAATTGTTACGGAATTTTAGAATTGATAGTGAAAGATGGTAGCCTCTTATTTTCAAGATATTGTTACAGAGTTATAGTCCAGGTGCTTGCGTTTAGCTCAAATTAATCAAAAACAAGTAGGGAGCTTACGTATACTAATACCATACTTTTAAAAAGAGGCATACATTTAAGTAATATAAATTTTTTTATTTTCAAAAATCATTACATAAAACTACAAACAATGTTCGTGTAATGTTAAAATTTCATTTAACAGAGAGGTAAATAAAAATGTTTTTTAATTGATAGTGAACGACAAGGGTAGCCTCTGATGTTGTAAGGAAGATATTGGGTCAGAGGTATAGTTTTACCAAGTGCTTGCGTTATCAGCTCAAATTACAACTCTTTAACAGAGGTTAGAGAGCTTAAGACGTATCTCAGACTAATATCATATTGTTAGGGAAAAGAGGCACATGACATATAAGTAATATAAATATTTTATTTTCAACTAAATTAGGACGTCTTAAATTATAATCCAGAAATTTATTGCCTGCAACAAATTAAAAAGTTTTTAATCTTTCACAAGCGATAAACTTTTAAATATGGAAATTGAATGGACATTTTCAAATTAAAAGAGATCCAAGAGATTAGAAAAAATGAAGCGCTGAAAACAAGCCAAGAAGTTTTTTCAATTTTAATATGAATCATTTAAAACCTAAACATATGAAATTTCGTCTAAATCTATCAAAAAATGTGGATTTATATAAGGAACACAAAGCGATACTTTCATTTATGTATATACAGAGAGATATAAATTAAAAGGTTTTTTTTTAAATAAAAATATTTCTTAAAGAATTTTTTTAGTAAAATACAAGTATTTTCTAAACATCAAAGTAATGTACTAATTTTCTGAAATACCTTTTAAAAAACTAATCTAAATTTCAAGCAGTTATCATAAATCAGTAAATTGGAAACTGCCAGTAAAACCCATGCTATTTAGTACAAAAACAAAATAAAAATCCTAGAGTTCTTAGCAAATTTAATTCATATGCTATCAACCAAAATGCTCTTGTCACTGTAATTTATAAACAAACAAATATTTAAATAAATTTTTCTGACATCTCTTTTGGTGCCTGAAAAAATTTCTAGTTCTCATTGTTTAAGAGTTACTGGCGTGGAGTAATCTTATTACAATTATTCTGCAAGTTTTAAATTTCCTTCGAGCTTAATTATTCTAAATGCGGGTTATTTTTAATTGGTTCTAGTGTTTTTTTTTATTCAGTATACTTTAAACAAACGTTTTCATCTCTCGAGTTCATTTAGAAATGGGTATTTTAAAGTAACGAAAATTGTTTTATGTGCATAACTATAAATGTACTAAAAAACTGAAATGATAAATAAAATAAAATTTCATAATTTTATACTAACATTTAATGCTATTTCTTTTCACCTTTTTATCAAGTATTTCGCGTTATATCCTAAGGAATAACTGAATAGCATACTCACAAATTTTACTAGGTATAAAACTACTTTTTATTTGAATTATTTAACACATAATTTCTAGTGTTTATTTATTATTCTTTATTTTGAAAAATAATTTTATATTTTCAATCATCTAAAGAACTGTCATAATAGATAATAAATGATTTTTTTCAACCTTAAAGATATAAAAAGTGCTTTTAAGGCTGGTCTCACCAAAGTCGTTTAATAGCTAACCAAGATGAACACATCGCGCCAATGATGGGGCCCAATTCTCCGCTTAAACAAAGATTAATCGCTGTTAAACGACTTTGGTGTAAAAAAGGTGCATTAACTGAAAAAGATATGAAGAAATCATACACTTGAAAACTAGCTAGGTGGTATTTCTCATTCCAAAGAATCTTATAATTTTCTATACATAATTTTATATGTGCCCATTACCCCTTAATTTCAGAAAAAGTTCTTCAACGTTAAAAAAAATAAGTTTTTCCTGTATATTCATTATAGCTGCTTGTTTGAAATTATTTCAAAAGTGATGGCATGTAAAGTGTAAAGTGGCTTAGCTATATTATTTTATATATATTATACGTATGATTCACAACATACATATAACTTAAAAATTTAAATTTTTCCTTTTAAACTAAGAGTGTATTTTTAGTTCATTTAAAACTTTTCAGTAAGAAGATCAGTGAAATACTTAACTTTTACAAGTGAAAAATTCGATGAAAAAAATTTGTTCTGTGATTGAAAATTAGCTTGACTAAATTATTTCAATAAATGACTAAGTAATGCATACGTATTAACAAAACTGAAATTCATTTCATCATTTCATTTTGATCCTTAATGCAGCAGAAATCTTTATTAAAGGCCGTTTGAAAAGAGTAATATATATTTCTTTGAATTATCTAATAAAGAAGAGTTTTATGAAGCTTTTCCCTCTCTATAAAATCGAGCGAAATAAGTTAAGATTATACAGTACCGAATCTCTTTATCAAAATATTTAATTGTTTTATTTAATATATACTAAGCTTTTGGAATATCTCTACGCTTTCAAAACGATTTTTGCTTTAAGGTAAATAATAAATGTTTTCTCTTAAGTAAATAACAATATCACAATCAAAATAAAATGGTAATATTTTTTATCACTTTATAGTTATCTATCAAAAGTTGTTTTTCTTGCTTAGCTGTAGATTTTTGTTCGATTTCAAAAACAAGGATAGATTTAATTTGTATGAATAGATTCCTTATACATTATATTATGTATTGTTATTATGATTACTTTACTTAAAAACTTTTGTTTTCTAGGCAAGACGAGAAAATATAAATATGTGTCTAAATAAAATTTTGGTGTCATACTCTAAATAAACCATCCTAATCAGATAATTGGAAGCACCTAACGTAAAAACATGTTGTTGTTTAAATATATCATGAAAAGTGTTATTAATAGCTATAATTTAAGCATCAAAAATAAAAAATATAAATAAATTGAATACTCTGAGCCAAATTTAATTTTTAACTACAACTAAAATAAAAATTGATATCTATTCTGTACCTATTGACCTACAAAAGTGCTCGACATTGACAGGGGATAGATAATATGTGATATTTTATATAGAGCTGTTACGTTAGAGATATTAAGTTGATTATTTTGATGGTATGTGAATGATGCAAAATTTTAGAGAGGTTTAATAAAACTTTTTTTTTATACAAAAGAAACATTAATTTTAACGCAAAGCTTAAGTGTACAAAATGTTTTATGCCTGTCTATACGGAGTGTAAATAAAGTATATGGGTTGGGGCATTTTGAGGCAAGGTACGTAAAATAGACACATGTTATTCAGCAAAAATCAGTCCTGTTTCGCCTTACAGTTTCCGTTAGAGAAAGAGTTGTTCTTGTTTGACATGGTTCCAGGTTATTTTTCTCCCTATAGATTAGGAATCGATAGTTTCGTGAAGATTTACGATTATATTGAATGTTTTACCAAAAAACAGAAAAATATTTGTTACAATATTTAAAAATTTTTAAACTTTGTGTAGGGCCACTTATTACATATATACGTTCAAACAATTTCTTGCCATTCGGATGAAAATTCACAAAGCTATAAAGTAGTTATAGAGTTTAATTCGTATTCTGAATTTTTTTTAATAACTCTTAAAAAATTATGGAAATATTTTTATTACATTGTTTGAAAGAATAAATTTTGAAATTTTCGATGATGTAAGACTACCGAATAGAATGATTACGAAATTGTAGAAGACAGCTTAAATAACATCTTCACAAAAATGTTTCAAATCGACTTTTCAAAAAAATTCTTAATAAAATAAAATCTTAGTTTTTTCATTAAAAAATTATATTTATCTACTGATAATTGATATAACTACTCAATTAAGTCCGAATTTTTAGTCCCATAAATATTGAATATCCCAGTTAGTTTTAAAAATCTTATTGAATGCAACGAAAGATTCCTTTATTTTATAGACATATTAAATTTTGTATCAATATCAAAATATTTTATAGGTTAATTTAGATTTGAACTATACTTTTAGCTTCTTTATAAAATCAGTTTTTATTTTTATTTTGCTTTTATTTTAAACATCATAAATCAAACAATTTTACTTGCAATGATATAAAATTTTTCATTTTATAAATAAGCTTAACAAATTTATTTATAAAATCATACAATGATAAATTCAATTTCTTTGAAACCCTCACCAATATCTCGCCAATATCTTTAAATTATTATGCGGGTCTTCATAAATAATGAAGAAAAGAAAATTCATGGGTATAGAAAGCAAATCAAGTTTGTTTAGATTTGTATTCAAACCTAGAATTTCAGAAAGTAAATAAAGATTTTCAATGCTTGTTATTAACTTAAGTAAAACTCCAAGATAAGTAAAAAGTAGCGGAAAAGATAGAATCATCTATTAAATATGAAAATCATTACGAAAATAAGTTAGTGTGAAAATATATATGATGCGGATATTGGTGTTAAGTTTTAACGCTGTCGTAAACTGCTATTGCTATTGAAATGTTATATATTAACATTTTCAGCAGTAGAGGAGTAAAATTCAAACCACGAGTGGATTGTCCAGTTTATATTTTTTATCGACAGAAAAGACAAAAATATTTTGCGTTAACACTGACTCCCGAATATGACTCTAATATGGAGGGTATTGAGAACGAAGTTTTGTAAGAGATGAACCGAAACTGTAAGAGATGTCCAAAAATTAATATTAAAATATCAAAATAATAATAATAATGAGAGCAATTAATCCAAACTTCTATATCAATACACCTAATTCCAAATTTTCGGAATTATTATTTCAAAATTGTAAATTTCTTCAGAAAGGCAGACGCATAAACTTGGTTTTACTTTATATATATATATATATATATATATATATATATATATATATATATATATATATATATATATATATATATATATATATATATATATATATTATATAAAAATTAATACACTCTAATACATCAT
>CM063502.1:91208109-91215609 GCA_032207245.1 Pardosa pseudoannulata
TTAAATATTGATTTTTTTTCTGTGGTTGCATTAAACTTATATCAGAAACTGATATGTATAATAACGAAATATGCCTATTTTCTTAAATTTGTGTCATATAAATTTTATGTCATAAAATTGTTTTTCTTCTGAAACTCGAATACTATAAAGAGTCTTATTTTAGTACAAACATTAAGATTTATAAATTTTAGAAGAGTTGGTGGAGGTCTTTCTATATATCATATTGTTCTTTTCCGTTTCATATTGGTTAAACCTTTTTAAAAAATTAAGTAAATCTCTAGAGAAATAAAGCTAAAAATCTAAATCATAATTTTAACATTCCTTTGAAATCCAACTCTTTTTAAATTTAAAATATTTTCTCAGAATAAGTATTTACCTTGCAAAATTAATCACAATTTAAAGGATTTCAGCAAGTACTTATATAACATATCAATATATATATATATATATATATATATATATATATATATATATATATATATATATATATATATATATATATATATATATAACATATATAAGTATAACATATCAAAATAATGACAAATATTATTTCTAGCTAGTTCAGCTAGAAAAGTGTACCTGTATGAGAAATGGTCTAAAATGTAAAGTTTAGTAGTGTTCGGTAATTCTAATACAAGTGGTCGTGAACTATACACGGTTTCAACCATTTTTCCAAATACACCTCTAGTTTTAAGGTTAACACAAATGTCTTGTGACAAATGCTTAACACACATGACTAGTTTAGAAAATGGGTCTAGCGAAGAAGTCAGCTCAGTTATTCAATTTCTATTGGCGTTCTCAAATATATAATCGAAGCTCGAATTCATCGGCATTTAGTAGAGATAAAAGGAGAGACTGTAATGTTCTGTCGTGTTGTAGAATGGTGTCGAAATTTGCAGATGATAAAATAATGGTCACCGAGGACAGCTGAGACATCACCGATCATTCTCTTAAGAGCCCAGGTCTTCTTAAGTGCAACTTTTAAATCTTTAAAGGAGCACCTGGAATTGTTACCGATTCATTTCAAATAAGGAGGTGAAACACTTCATGACGATGAGGCTGAACACCCAAATACAAGATTTTTACTAAGAAGGAATATTCAAACTCACCTCACGAAGCTTTAATTGCCTAAAATGATATCGAAAGAAAGTCGAAAAATAATCTCGTTTATATGCTATCAACTGGCCATATTGGTTATATGAAATGAAATGTACATTTTTCACTGCAGTCTCTACAACCTTATTTCTTGATGAACTCTCGTGTGTGTGTGTATATATATATACATATATATATATATATATATATATATATATATACATATATATATATATATATATATATATATATATATATATATATATATATATATATATATATATATATATATATATATATATATAGTTAGTTTTACATGCATGTGTGCAGTGAAATACCGATGAATGCATTGTTAGACATCCTAAAAATGTCAAAAGTGAAAGGAGAACCTAGAGTTTCTTGATCGCCAGAAGTTTTCTATATTAATATAAAGAGATAATCTTTTCAAATACTGCTAGTGGAATATTCAGCCATAGAAATTACACTTAAAAACTTACCTTAAATTTCCAGTATATCTTGCATCCTTTTAATATATTCTACAAAAATTAAAGCTAAAATTTCCGTAATTTTATCATTTTTCTGGTATGTAATTATAAAATTGTTAATATCGATCTTACACAGGATCTTAAAGGACGGGCCCATGTATAGCCTTTTCTTTGGAAAAAACCAAGTGCAGCTCTCGAAACCAACTTCACTTTTAAAAGCTACTCGAAATTAACTTCATTTTTTTTTTATCGAAGTGCACTCCATAAAATAAATTTGTAAGTTACCGGAACTCAGAAATCTTCTAAAGTCTTTTGAAAATAATTTTTGAGGCATATCTATTCTACCAAAAGTGTTAAGTAATTAAAAATTAGTTTGGGTATATAATGAGTGAGATACCTTTAAATATTTTTACAATCGCTTTTAAAATAAATAAAATGGGAGAAATGTGGTAACAGACAATTATCTGGTAGATTAATTAAAAATTTCATCTTCACCTCGTAAATATGAGTAAGTACATTTACATCATTGTTATTCATTTGTTGTAGTCTTTAAATATCTATAAACGAATATTTACTATTTCTTAATAAATGAATCCCCACATCATTTCACGTAACAATATTATGGAATCACCTATTGAATAGATATATTTTTACTACCACTTATGCAAAATTTAATATACTATACTACTTAAACAAGACTGTGTTATATAATGTGAGTACATATAAAATATATTATGATTAATATGCATTTATATAAAATAATTTAATGAATATCCTTGTGTTGCAATCTAGAGACTAACTTACTCTTTAGAGAGATTTTAAATTTATCTTCTTACTAAAAATGACTCATAGATTTAGTTTAAAATAACAGTAAAACCCAACTAAAATCAAATTATTTTTAACATAAACAGAAGTTAACTTGATTTACGTTAGAGATAAATATTAAAAATCATTAATACTTAAACATTATACTAATAGCTAAGTTAAATTTTATTATTATTATTGAAATAAAAATACTAAGTAAATATTGATACTATACTGATACTGATAGTAAGTACTCAAAGTAAGTGTAACAAAATAGCACTTTAGCAATTTTGTTACACTTTTTACTGATCTTATCTATAAGAGGATTTATTATTAAGTATAAAGTTGTATTTTCATCACAATATGCCATAACCAGAAGCCTTTGTCAAAACACCGTGTCATAAAAATTTATGATTAATATTAGATATAAGAACAGGAAATATAAAAGTATAACTAAAATTATTTATAATAACTAAAATATTCTTTAAAATATAGGTAAATATGTTTATGAAAATTAAATCTCAAAAATGTTAAATGCTTTTTCGGTATTTTTCATATGTTGTTAATCTACAATATAAACAGAAGGATACATTACACATAAAATTTACTTAAAATGAATGCAGCAACCAATTTCCCACTATATTCGAAATAGTATATAGTGTTTATTATTTGAAGAGACTTTTAATTTTATTTCTAAAATTTAATTAATAAATTTAATTAAATTATTATAGCCCAATGTCAATGAAAGTTTATGTCCAGGTTATATAAGATGTTTAGTTTAGTTTGCAGCACTACGGTAAACTTATTTGCTGACATAGTAAACTGTAACCTTATTTGAGACCCGAACCTGCTGGTTACGGACATTTATGGGAATAGAGTGAACACCAGTGCCCTATTCATTCGACATATCTCTTGACATTTAAGATTTTAAGGATATAAAAGACCTTCAATTTAATATAGTTCAATGAAAAATATGAAATTTTATAGTTCAAAAGATGTCAAGCTATGCATGCACTTTATAAATTCTTAGTTTAGTTTGGAGTGCTAAGGTCTACATTTTTGCAACATTAGCGCTAATGAGACTGGGACCTACAGCTTAAAGCCGATTCCGAACAGCTACGAACATGAATACTACAGTGGGATTCAAACCCACGAACTCCGGTAATAAAGGCCAGCACCCTAACGATTCAGCCATCATTTGGCAGAGTTTCAGTTTTTGATTACGAATGATTGTTTCATTTGATTAACACTTGCTTTTTGTAGAAACTGACTGAAAAAATACTTTAAAACTGAAAAAAAATACTTTTACTGCTTACCTGTTTTGTTCCTTATTGGTGACTATTAAACTGTCTAATAACATTTCATTCTACTCTATCTCTCTAAAATATTTAGATATTGCCTATTGATGTGTTTGTTATAAAACTGGGTGTGCTTTTTAAATGCTCAGTAATTTGTCAATTTACAGAGTAAACAATAATGCAAAAGAATAAAAAAATTGCTAAATTATTATAGAAGAATAAAATATTGCTTTATATATACTATATTTAACGCAGGTGCTGTTCCGTACCTCGTTTTATAACTTTATTGATCCCCAATATATAATAAAAATCACTGGGGTGGTGCACAAAGAAAAACTTTAAGGGATTTTCTTGTATTATTGACTTTTTATTCCAAACTTTGTATTTAAATCTAAATTTCTTTTCTTGTAGATTTTAAAGTTTTGTAAATTTATTCAAATACCATTATTACTAATTCTATGGAATACAATAATGACAGAGAGTTGAATATTCTGAAAAATTAGATTTTAAAATTCTGTAAAAGATAAGAAAAAGTGTTCCTTCAGCAAAAAGTTATGTATTACTCGAATTTCGATACCTTAAAGTCGACAGGATGAAAAGGAGTATTCAAAGTATCGAAGAAACATGGTTTTATACTGAGATATCTAATACTGGAAATATCTAATGACAAAATTATTCTCATCTCATTGATGCATTTTATATTATTATTCTGTGTGAAATAATAGTTTTACAAAGGAATTTAAAATCTATTTCGGTACATTACACCAGTTTTAAGTTAGTCAGTGAATAACCGATGACACAGTACAGTATCCATGAATACTCGGTATTGAATAACTGTCAACAGTTGTTGTCCCATTATTATCTACAAAAATGAACCATATCCTTGTCTTTTTGAGTAGTTATTTATGCGATTAAATCCTCATAGCACAGTTATTTATTATGTACCCCACGAAACTGCATTTACTTAACCGTTTGTATAAATCATAAAACTGCACGATCTCTTAAAGAAACTATTTAATTTCATTATTGAATTCATCCTTAAAACAATTTTCAGTCTCTATAAGCGTCCGCATATAAAAATAACAAATCACATTTTTATTCTCTGAACTTCAGACATATCAGAGTGCTATATTTTATTTTGCAGCGTAATAAAGGCTATTTTTTAAAATTTTGCTCAGTTTCTCAGTAGTTTAAAACTTTTCAATTCTAAATCTCAGATACGTTTAACATTTTAAGTTTATAGAATACAAAAGATCATTATCTTTAATATTATATAAAAATTTAGTTTCTAGCATACATATTTCGAAAGTTGAATTGAATTTCATTTTTTTGCATTATGCGTATATTTTGCATGTTATTTTAAAAATATTCTATTTGAAATAACAAAACTTAATCCTTTTTAAAGTTAAATCGTTACTAAAATAGTTGTAAAAATTCATTCTAAATGACGCAAAACCTTTTTTATGAGGAATAAAATTAATACTTTTATAAATGAATATTTTAAATCTCGAATGCCATTGCACCCATAATAATCTATACTATATGTCCATAAAAAAAGCCTTGATAGGAACATAAACTGCAACCATTTTCCCCTGAGTGAAAAAAGTCAGATCTCAACTCTGCTTTAAATAAATAAAATTCACAATTGCATGAATTAATGCAGTATCTTTTCTCATAAAAGGATTACCATTTTCACTCTTTTAAAAGTCAGATTTAAATAATTTAGAGTTTTCACATTTTCATTTCTAAAGGGAAACTTGATGTTATTTTTCATATTGTGGTCTTAGAGTGAATTTCAAATTGGTTGTTCTACATTTGATTTTCAGGCAATTAGAAATTAAGGTGGTATTTCTAACATTTTACAAATTGTATATTGAATAATATTAAACCCCAAACTAATGAAAATATTTCCTGTTAAATAAGAGTCAGTATTGTGTTTTTCGTTGGTTCTTATAACAATACTTCCTACTTTGTATATATCACTGATTAGTGTCAATTAAGATTTTTACAAATGGAATTATATGTCTCAAATATCAAATAAATTTTTGGATTATATTACACTAACAATATAAACACTTATAAAATTAAAATCACCGACTATCATAAAATGAATAACACAGTTGTTTAACTTTGTCTTCGATCGGGAGATAAAGAAATATAATCTGTATTTGATGATTTATCCTTCCTAAGAAGAATGAAAATCTACCTAACTATTTTACCAATGCATTTTATGAGAACAAATAAATTTAAAAATAATACTGAAATAACGCTACTATTGAATAATTTTCAAACGCTTACCTGTCAGAAGTAAAGTACTATTTCTGTCTAAAATTTGGAGTAAATTAATAGCGCAACTAATTTAAAATTTCATTTACAGGCAAAAATAATTTCAGCTTTCTAAATTATGAATCATTTTTGGGAGATGGGTGTCACGATGTGGAATTAAAATCGGGAGAAGCATTTATTTATTTATTTACCTGGATATGTTTTAATATTTTAAACATACATACAAATGTAAAATGTATGTATGTATGTGTATATATATATATATATATATATATATATATATATATATATATATGTATGGCCTGGTATAAGATAATTTGTACACCATAGTGTATATATATATATATATATATATATATATATATATATATAGATAGAGAGAGAGAGAGAGAGAGAGAGAAAGAGAGAAAGAGAAGGAGATAGAGAGAGAGAGAAAGAGAGCGAGAAGAGATAGATAGAGAGGCAGAGAGATCGGGTATGCCATATTTTAGTGCAAAGTTCAAAAGTTCGTAATAAAAGAAGCAAGGCTTAGAAAATTTTTCTGTTTGTGACAATATGATTAAGGGTCTCAGAATTTTCCCATACAAGAAAAATTAAGCAAAAAAAATAGTTTTTTAAATACAAAAATAACCGAAAAAGTCGCTCGCATGTTATACTGAAACTTCAAACAACAGGCTATCACAAAACATTTGACTGGAGATGGATTTGTAATTCAGTGTTGACGGCACGCTTTCTTGATCAAATCGATTGCTGATGGTTAAACCTTTTTACAAGAATGATAAAACTACAAGTATTGCACTGTGAAAGGTTCATACGTAAATTCTTCTTAAAGTAATTGTAATATTAAGCTATAAAACATTTTAAAAAGTAAAAATTAAATTAAATACTTTTATTTTTGTATTATATACATACATTATATATTATATATACATACATACACTGTATATTATATATACATACATTATACAGCATTATATTTATGTATATATACGTGCATGTGACAAAATTAAAAAAGGTTTTAAACCAAAACTTATATTTTAAAAAATATGTAAAGCATGTTACTTTTAAGTGAATAACTCGAAACAAATATCCGTTATGAATTTAAAGCAATGAATTATCCTAAAATTTATATGATTTACAGTCAATCTACTAATTTAAATAAAAAATAACAAGTTTTCTAAAATAAATGCCAATAACTCATCTCTAAATGAATATATATTTTAATCCTGTAGTTCAGTGCATACATAACATCCATAAAAACATAAGAATGAAATTTTATTTTAATTTCTGAAAATTATTTTGATAGTTTATAAAATGTGACGATGTAGTAAAAATCACATTTTTTTTTTTTTTTGGAAGTTCAATTTAAAGTTTTTATTGTATAAAATGGAATGATATATTTTAGAATTTTATAAACATTTAGAAATATGTTGCAGTGATTTATTTCTTTACTTAAAAGCCTCAAAAATGCTATTTACTACATTTTTATGCAAACAACCAAAGACAGACTTAAATAAGTACTTCCGGTT
>CM063502.1:91220609-91230407 GCA_032207245.1 Pardosa pseudoannulata
AGCCGATTCCGAACAGCTACGAACATCCATGCCACAGTGGGATTCGAACACACGAACTCCGGTACCGAAGGCCAACACCCTAATAGGCCATCGTTCTGCGGATAGAGCTAATTGGAAAATCAAAGTTTTATGTAAGCGCATACTTTAAATATATTATGTACGGCTTAATTATTTTTATTCATGTCTTTAAAGCTTTAAAGAAATATTAATGGATGTTTACTCTGATTGTAAGACATTAATTTTTTATTTATTAGGGGAAAGTGTAAACTGATTGTCCTACAATTATGAATGGATGTTGATTTGTTTTACGAGTGAATATGAAAGCCAAGCCCAACATATAAAACTTATTCTTTCGATCAAATTCCAGTCTTCATTTTTCAAAATTTATCCTTAGTATTATTTATAAAATATTAAATATATTTCACATTTAATTCATTAAAAAATTATGCTTAATTTGTTTTTAAATTCTTGAATTATCTTATCGACGATTTTTTCGGTGATCTCTTAAATAAGCCATGCCGGACTTTATTTATATTTTTCAGAAACCCAAAAATTGTTATGGAAATTTACAAATTCTACACGGAGTAATTCTAACCCTCCATTGAAAAACTGAAAATTGGTCTTTCAGGGAAGGAAATGAGAAAAGTGATTCTTTAATAAAGAGAAAACTAAGAATAAAATATAATCCAGAAATGTATAGACACAGAAAAGACTAGTAAATTATATTCATCCGAAATAAAAGGTTTTTATGAGAGGTAGTTTCTTTATAAACGTGTTTTTTTCTTTTTTTAGATTTGTTTCACTGTACTAGCTTTATCCTACTATCCTTCTTAGCCGTCGTGTGCAAAACAGTAGACCGTAGCGCTCCAAACCAAACCAAACCTACTACCCTTCAAATAACTAATTATAGTTTATGTCATCAGAACAACAGAAGAGCTTTGAAGAAGATGTATTTAGCTCCGATTGTCAAATAAATTTATATAAATTACATTATAATAAACCTGACGAGAAAAAATTAAAACCTAAACACGACTGTCGTCAGAACCAAATGTGGGAAAAATAATTTCATTAAATTATATTTAAATAAACTTTTTGTTTCTCAATTTGTCTTTCCTCAGCGTAAAGGGGGGGGAATAATTAAATAGTAATTACTACATCTGGCATAAACATAAGTAGCATGAACAGCTTCATCACATTTGAAACAAAGAAATATTTGCTTTGAATTGTTTAGCTTTGCTAATATCCTTAGAGAATCATTACAATGAAATTATGTTGAAGAGGAACAAAAAGATTCAATAGTATATATTTTTGAAAAAAAAAAAAAGATTTAACCCACCAAAATGAAGCAACTAATTCAATTAATGAAATTTTATCAAGTAAAGAATTTCATTCAAGTTTTGAAACATTTTCCATTGGTATTTAATAAATTTTTCCAGGTTTATAAATTAAGTGACGCCACCTCTAAATATATATACATATGTATATATACATATATATATATATATATATATATATATATATATATATATATATATATAGATAGATAGATAGATAGATAGATCAATATATCTAATATATGTATATATATGTATCAATATATATAATATATATATATGTATATATATATATATATATATATATATATATATATATATATATATATACATATATACATATATATATACATATATATATACATATATACATATATATATATGTGTGTGTGTGTATGTATATATTTTTAGAGGTGGCGTAAATTAATTTATAACATTATTAAATTCCAATGGAAAATATTTCAAAACTTGAATGAAATTCTTTACTTGATGAAATTTCATTAATTGAATTAGTATCTTCATTTAGGCTTCTTATATATATATATATATATATATATATATATATATATATATATATATATATATATATATATATATATACAAACAGTACATACATATACACAGTAGTAATGGCAGGGACCCATCTTGGACTGTTTGGCCATTGAAGAAGAAGATATACAAACATTAGATGTCCATACTATTAGGGACACTTTTGATATTTTCTAATTAAACAAGATTATTTGAACTTTTAACGGGTCATAAAAGTATTATTATTTTTAAGAGTGCATTATTAAGATTGCACAAACAAAACTTAAAGCAAGTAGTATGATTTATATATTTTTTTAAGTAATACACACTTTAATACCAATCTGATATAAATATTGTAATTATTTAGTAAAAAAATCTTTGTTGAAGCTAAAAGTTCTATCGCTAAGACACGTCCTTAATACTGACTTTAACATTTTTTTTGCGTTCAGTGTTGAGGTGTCATTTTCTGATGAGAATTTCATTTGACTGAAGGGGATTTCATTGCGGATGAAAGGGATTCCCTCATCCACAATTATCCGTTTGATGAGCTCTTACATAATCTGTATTGGGTTCTTACCAGTTGAGTGCCCAAGCATAATGATAGTGTTTTTGCAGTCAAAAATATGTTAGCACTCTTGGCTTTGTGACAAGGTGTCGTTCATTAAGATGTACTATTCATCCACACGGCTCCCCCTAGGGGCACACCTCCCTTTTAGGTGTGTACGGCCTTCACCACCCCGGTTTACCTGAGGGATCTTTTCTTAGCGTTCTTCATGGTAGTCTAGAGCTTACCTCTGTAGTGTTTGCTCCATACCGGGTTGGAAAAATTAAAATCGGACCATGACGGGCCTCTCGTAGTTCAGCGGTAGCTTGGTAGCCATTTATGGAGTCATTGTCGGTCATCAATAGTAGTCTTCGTATGGGTCATCGTAAAACACACTTCATCCACATGGCGCCATTCATTGAGTTGTAGCATCAGTCGAGTTTCTAGTAGTCGATTATCGTGGTCCAATGTCCTAGCTCCTTCATTACACATATACATCCTGTCCTCTTAATTGCTATTACACTGATTATACGTTAATACTAACCGAATATTTAACATTCCTCTCAAGGTATTTTTAATGGGTTCCAGGTAGTTTTTTGGATGAATGAATTCTTATATCAGAACTACATTTTTTTAAAGTTTGCAATCTCGATTCCAGTTCTTAACAGGAATATTCTACTCGCTTGTGTGGAGCAAAGTAAGAACGTTTTATACAAATCCCTTTTCTTTGGAAATAAATTTATAATTCCTGCAAAACGAAAATTAAAAAAATCGCTAAACAATCCCAGTATATTGTTCTTAAAATGAAATTCCTTTTAATGAAAATTCCTTCTTGAAATGGGGCAGAAATACATAAAAAATAAACATCTTTTTATGTTTTGATTGCGTCAGACAGGAAAAACTTAATCCAAATTATATGGACTTAATGTAACAGCAGTTTATTTTACAAATGACACACAAAAAGAAGAAACATCACTTATTTGAAATTGTAAAAATAGTACAAAAGTTGTCATCAATGAAAAATAATAATAATGAAGCCCAATAATAATACTAAATAAAGTAATTATGAAAGTAACTTTATTTAAAAAAAAAGTAATTTAAACTAGAAAATACAAAAATCTGAGTATATATACGATAAATGGTCAAAGTTAAGTTACAAAACATACATTCCACAGCGATTTCGTTTTACAAAACATACAGCTAATTGATAGTATATATTTGGTTATTTTTCTATATAGTCTCTATATGTATTTAGACACTTATCATTTCTTGAGAGGAATTTTAGTATTCTCACTTGGCCATCTCCATTGCCAAGCACTGTTTCATCTCTTCACCTGGAGTATCATATTACTGGGTGGTATTTCAAGTAAGGAAAGAGATGAAAATCGATTGAAGCAATACAATTATATGTGTATGGCACCTTATACTCAGGATTTGTTGTCCCGAATATCTAGCATAAAATCAATATACTAAAGATACAAATAAGTATAATATAGCAAAAAAAGTACATATACATATATTTTAATTTGCTACATATATTAATTTGGTAACTTTCTATAAAAACTTGCCACATATTCTATACATGTTTTCATGTCTTTTTTACAAGCAGTTTTACAAGCTCAGTTTTTCTGTCGTTTTTTTAGGCATTCGGAACATCTTTCATATATATTCCTTTAGGATTCTTAACAGGTTATGTTAGTGCAGTTTACTAAATTATACATCATTTTAGACTATATTAGTAGATTCCAAACTGTCAATAGAGATGTAACATTTTTAGAAATGTTTGAATTTCCAGGGATTTTCATAATGATATTTTTAATTTACAACGTTACATGAGATCTAAAACTATGTCTCTTCCATTTTGTAATAGTGTCAAGAAAATCTTATATTTAATTTCTTTATCTAATTCCATTTCAGTCAACGAGTCACAATTGATGTCATTATTCTCAACATTTGGTTCTCTATCATCTTTATTTAAAATTTCTTCATCCAGTAGTTTCTTTCAAACTACAGTATATAAATCTAACGTGATAACTATAAATTGAATTAAATCAAAATCCATTCTAAAGAAATTTCTAATACCGAGGCAGGAATATCGACTCAAATATATATCTTAGCATGATATTATTATTATTGTTATTTCCAATGTAGGAGCCCTTGGTATTCACCAATACACAACCTCAGATACTTGTTGGCTATTTTATAATGGAAGCACCATATAGGAGGCCATCAATACTCACTATGACAAAACAAACAAAGTAGATCCTCGAAATTTAGAAGCAGGCACCTACCAGAAGACTCCAAACTTGGACTGCCTCCTACAGTAGTATAGTTCGGGACAATGAAGGGCATTGAAATCACCTAGCTACCTATTTTACGTGTCCCATCCGACGATAATAAACGCGGCGGATCTTTGATCACCTCGATCTACTAACTCGTAAACCTCCGGTTATGATGACATCGATGTCTTTATCGATTCACGTGCATAGCTCAAGAAATGTCAGTGAAAGAAAGGTGGTGTTCCTAAACAATCGACCTGACCCTCCTACCTCAAAACTCCATGGAGGAAAGCACTGGCAAAAATGTACATTAAATCCATTTTCGGATCTCCATTTTCGGTTTTTGGAGGTCGAAAATTGTACCTTTTGAAGTCATTATCGGTTTGGCGGAATTGTACGTGCGAACCGCTTAGAGGGTTAATTCTAAGTAATTTCAGCTGAAAATAGTATTTCTTAAAAGTAATGTATGTAAATTTTATATAATAAGCTAGAGACTCTCATTACTTGAATGACGTAAACTATAATGCAATGTTATTGACTATTACTGTAATATGTATTATGTAATATCTCTAAACGAGTGTGCTTTCCTTACAAACTAAGCATTCCATACAGAATATGTTAGATACATTATTTCGTCATCAAATGCCTGGAGAATAATTTTTTAATCAGTATTTTAAAAATAATTAGCACTTTGTTATACGTATTTTATAAAACCTAATGTTTTGAAGTGAGGTTGGCATCTAGGTTGCTGTATATATTAATTTGTGTTATAAAATTATTTAATGACAACAATTTATTATGCACTCTATACCTAGTTTGAAGATTTTTACTTTCTAATTCATAATTTTTGCCTTGATCATTTCTTCCTATTTTTAGTTACTTTGGTTCTCAGTACTGTTGAAATCATTATTATTGATCTTGCGTTTGCTCCTAAGAAAATTAATTTTAGAGGAATGTATGAGTGTCTCTAGTGCATTCTTACCTTCTCATTTAAATAAGGATAATTTTCTTCGGCACTTGCGGTATCTCTTATTCCCTAGAGACTGGTATATATTGGTGTGACTAGAATATTAGGATATGGCGAAAAAAGTTTGGTTTCGGTATAATTGTCTGGAAGCTTCATAATTATTGACTAACAGAGAGCGAGAAAAATTCTGTCTCGGCACTTGCGTATTTTTGTATCCCTAGTGATGACTATGCCTTCGATGTATTTTATGGCTGTTCCTGACTTCCAAAGTCATATCATGATTCTATTTCTTTTACAGATGGAGGAGTATATAAGATGTCATGTCTCAGTAATTTATATTGTTATTTACATGTTTCGTTGAAGTATAGATTTGTACATCATTTTCTTGCTTTCATTTGATTAAGTTTACTTAAATCCATATCATTATTGATTGTCATGTTAGTGTTTAATCTTATATTTGTAAGCTCGCTCTTCTTTCCGCTATATCGACCACATTTACATAATTTTCCCGGGTGAATTTTCTCCCTTCAAATTAAAAACTAGACTAAAACTATTATTGAATTTCACCTTTTTCAGCGTTTCCGTTAAAATTAATAATACTTCTTTCTCCTGATGCATTTCTGTTTAGATAAATTTCTGTCATATTCCTTAACTATAATGTTCAATCCCCTATGGATGTAGCAGTTTTTTGTTTTACCACTATAAATCTGCACTTAAAGCTAAAATTGTATGCATACTTGCATATTAGCATTTTAGCTTTTTCACAAAATAATTTAAGATTTTTGCAATGTCATGCCCCTGCTTTCCTGTACAAAGTCTAGCTAGTCCTTTATTTAATATTCGTATTAGTATAGACAATTTAATTCTCTATTTTGCTGGACCTTTTTTTCTATTAGTTCCTTGAAATTGTTGGTAAACGAATTAATGATATTATTTGGTGCACTATCATTATTTTTAAATTGCTATTAACATTTTTATACTCTGCTTAAGAGATATTCCCTTGTTAAATTGTCGCAGTTCTCTACTTGTAACATTTGCATAAGTTTCCTAATTCATTAACTAGTTTTAAAGTTTATTTAAAGTGTATTTATTTTATGTAACAACAGTTACAGAAAGATTAGCGAATTTTTTAATACTTATTGAAAAAGTGTGTAAAATCTAAAGTGACTCATTAGTTTTCGCTATATAGGGAAGTTTAAGTCTTGAAAATATCTAAATCCTACAACTGCCACTATTTTATATAAAACGTGAAAACTAGAACAATGGAGCGTATGATAAGCTATTGAATCATACTGTTTTCAACTAGTCAAAAAAAATCTTCACCTTCTATACATGCCTCTGAAAAGTCAGTTTTGCTGATTTCTGTATAATATTCTACATATTTTATTAGCATTTATAGTAAACTGATGATTTGATGGAGAAAATTTTTTGTGGATATACATTCTATAGTTATCAGTTGATTAATTATTTGAAACAGATTCTGTATGAGCTATTTTAATATTATTGACTTAATTCGGATCCAATTATAGATCTAAACAGTATATTATATATTTTATTAGCATTTATAGTAAATTGATAATTTGATGGAGGATATTTTTTCTGCATATACATTCTGTAGTTATCAGGAGATTAATTATTTGAAACAGATTCTGGATGAGCTATTTTAGTATTATTGACTTAATACGGATCCAATTATATATCTAAACAGTATAAAGTACGATGCAAGCTCTTCTGAGCGTACCTTTTTTTATTTTTTAATGATTGCTTTTTTCAAGTAAAATATATCTTTCTTAATTAGTTTTGCAATAAATTAGATTTTCTTTTACTAATACCATTATGATAAAAATATGTTTCTTTTTTCTTTGTTAATTACTGATTAGATCGTAATTTCCATTAAGGGGTACGACTACAGTAACTTTCCCCTAGTATAAACAAAGTTTGGTTTGGAGAACAGTGCTCTACTTTTTGCAACAGGTGGTCTAATGAGATCGAGATCTACTGCTTAAAGCCTATTCCGAACGGTTGCGAACATCCATGCCACCGAGGGATTTGAACCCACTAATATAAAGATTAATGCCCTAACTATTTGGCCATCGTTCGTCCTAGTAAAAACAAGGTGTATAGTTAATATCTTAAAATACCATTGTTGTTGTACCCGTTAGTCGTAGACATACATTTTTATTGATACAAAAACAAAGATCAAATGGGATAAACATTCACATTAAAGTAATTTTAAACTGAAAATTGAAAATTTTGTAAAATATGCAAAAATTAAAATCGGCTTGCAGTTGTACGATCATGTTTTTTGGTACACAAGTGCTACTGAGATAGGGACCAAATATTTAAGGACAATTCCAAAAGACTATGAACAACCATGCAACAGTGGGATACGAGATTCGATACCACAGAGAAAGCCCTACACATTCGACTAAAATCCGAATCGGGTGATAAAAATCTGTTTCTTTTTCCTTTGCATATTTCTTTTTAATCCGTGATTTTCTATAAGATGTAAGACTACAAAAACTTTCCTGCAGTATATAAAAGGTGTATCATTGATATATTTAAAGGGGTTTTCATCGCAACCGTTAGTTGTAGACTTACACTTTAATAAATACAGAAACATTCAAATAAGAAAAACATTCGTATTAAGGTAATTTTAAAATGAAAATTGCAGTTCTGTTAAAAGAAAATGAAAATTGAAATTTGATGATAAAAATATGTTTCTTTTCTTTGCAGGTTTCTGATTTATTCATGATTTTTCTTACTAGGTAAGAATACAGCCAATTTCATGTATACAATGTGTATTGTTAATACCATAAAAAGATTTTTCCTTGCAATTATTGGTTGCAGACATATTTTTTTAATAAACTCAAAAAAGTTCTTATTAGATAAAAATTTGTAGAATGGTGATTTTAAATTTAAAACTTAAATTTTGTAAAAAATGAAAAATCGAAAGTTAATGAAAACTTGTTTTTATTCCCTTTTGTAGATTTCTAATTTACTCATTTCGTTCCTGAATATTTAAGATTACAGTAAATTCCAAAAACATATACAAAATATATCTATAACAGCTCTAAAGAGCTTTATCATTGCAACCTTTGACCATAAAATACACATAAGCACAAAATAATTTCAAATAAGATAAGGTTTCACATTAAGGTACTTATAAATTGAAATGTCTAAATATTATAAAGGTTTTTCAGTTTTAATTACTCAAAACAATACGGAAATAAGTTTTAAATGTTTAGGTTTTCTTTGAACGAAGCCATGAAAAGGAAATAGATCATAAAATTGGATGGTGCGTTATATTGATTGCTAGTTCACTTTACAGTGTATTAAAACTTAATAACTAAACTATACTTTTAAATCTTGAGTCCCATTCTGATTATGAGTTACTTTGAAAATATTTTATAATTTTGATAAGATAATTAATTACGTTTTATACATGTTCTAGAAATCTTGGCGATACTTTGCTGATTTCTAAAATATTTACTGTTTTGTAGAAGTCCTCAATAGTGTAACAACTCATGTGGCAATACTGTAGTTATAACTCCATCATAATTAGTTGTTCTCAAATTTCATTTTGATAAACTATTCAGATAAAGTAGTTCATATATCACATTACTCCATAAATATCAGCAGCTGCCCTGATCATTGAGTTGTATGTCATATTATTTAACACATTGTGTGCGGGTACATTTCGAAGCGGAATTGTACCGCAAGTGGGCGTTTAACGAGTATATTTAGTTATTAAGTTAAATCTCAATAGATCGAAAATTATTTAATTTTTAAACGACTTTCGTATTTCAAATTGAAATATATAAACAAATATATATATATATATATATATATATATATATATATATATATATATATATATATATATATATATATATATATATATATATATATATGTATATATATATATATATATATATATATATATATATATATATATATATATATATATATATATATATATATATATATATATATATATATATATGTATGTATATATGTATATATACAATATATATACACATATATATATATATATATATATATATATATATATATATATGTCATGCCTGGGTATCAAAAATGCAGTCGGGCCATTTGTTGTTTTTCAAATTATCCTTTATTCTT
>CM063502.1:91230507-91283007 GCA_032207245.1 Pardosa pseudoannulata
TTTAAGAAGCACATTTCGCCTTTTCACAGTTTAACCAGTGGAATAAATTATATACAGTATTAGACATTTAATTTAGTAATAAATAGAATTATATGACTAGAAATATAGTTATATTAGATAATAGAATTATTGATAGTATGTTATAAAAAGAAATTAACTGTATTTCAACTGAAATTTATTAAAAAAAATAATTTTTTATGTGATAACACTTGAAATTACTTTTTCTGAAAGCTTAGTTTCTCATGATAAAAGTCAATATAAAAAATATTTTTTAGAAAAAAAAATGTATATATATATATATATATATATATGTGTGTGTGTGTGTATATATGTGTATATATATATATGTGTGTGTGTGTATATATATATATATATATATATATATATATATATATATATATATATATATATATATATATATATATATATATATATATATATATATATATATATATATATATATATATATATATATATATATATATATATATATATATATATATATATATATGTGTGTGTGTGTGTGTGTGTGTATACTTAAACTATGCAACAAAAAATACGCAATTTTTAAAGAGATCTGGGTTTACAAATTGAGCAGTCAGAGGGTTAATGTTGTATTTGAATATTGTTAAATAAAAAATGAAATCAAAATAAATATTTAAGGAAAAGAATGAACTTTAAGGTGTTAAGGATAAAAACACAAAGTAAAATTTCTCAAATAAATTTAAATATTCAAAGCTTGGTAGCCTCAATATCAAATTTTAATTCAAATTAATAAATTGATAAAACTGTTTTATTTTCGAGAAAATATATTTATTTCGAGAATTCTCGAATCCTATTTTGTAAATCTCTATATATTTAATAATAAATAATTCCAATAATGATGAAAAACGATTTTATTAATAACAGTTTTTATGTCCTTAAGGTGCATTAGGAATATATTTAATTGTATGTTAAGTTTTTTAACCTTAGAGCTATTAGATATTATAATATAGGACAGTTATCTATTTTTAAAAAAATTGAGCATTTATTTAAATTCTGTCAAACAGGTAAGATGTGAAAATAATTAAGTTGAAGTTCATAAAAGTTTAGTGGAAATATTATACCAATTTAAATTACATATTAATATAAATTTTTAAAACCGTATTTTTTTTTGTTTAATTATAACGCATTGTAAGCTAAGCTAATTACTATACAGACAGTTTCTCTTTAGTAAGTTATAAATCTTCTAAATAGAACATCCGACTTTAATTGTACTGCACAATATAATGTTGATTTGAAGATATTAAGGAATAAAAATAAAATTAAAACTATTATTTATGGAAAATAGTGAATTGTCAGATGTTAATTATAAAACACGAAGTAAAATTTCACAAATAAATATATATATTCATCTTGGAAGCTTCATTTTCAAATTTTAATTCAAATGAATAAAATGGTATAACTTTCTTATTTTCAAAAAGTAATATAGTTTCTAAATAGCCTATAACCCTTCATCTAATATTAATAAAATCTAAGATTTCAGCAGAAAACAGGCAGTATTTATAAAATTGCAAGAATTTGTTTACAGAAAAATTTTATGCAGAAGTTTGCAACAAATTAATTAAAAATTTGTAATTTCACTCAGCTTTATTATAGAATCGCGAACTAATTTTTTATTGCAAAGCGGATGCTTTCTGAAAATGTAGAGAGATTTAGTTCTACATATTCTTTACTAATTCGGCTTTCATAAAAGTCATTCAAATGATTATCATGCTTACTGGAAGGAATACCAAAATTTTATAATAAACGCAAAACTGTTTCTTTATTTATCAACAAACTTTCTTTATTAAGTAGTTCACCCAGCAGTCAGTTAGAACTTGAAAAATCATTTGATTCCCGTGGTTATTTTCATAACTCATTAACAGAACATATGTTAACGTTAACAGTCACCAATCCAATAAATTTAATATTAATAGTTGTGTCTCTTAAGGCTGGGTACAAAACATGTATTATTTAATCTGTATATCAATGGCATTCATCAAAATGCTAATATAAATACAGCTATTTTCGATTATAATACTGATATTTTTTTAAGTATGCTTATTTACAATCAGAAGAGAAAATTTCCTCTTTGGGTTTCACAGCTGACGAAAGATTGAATCCTAAATTTAAAAATCTGTAGTGCTGCCATCTTTTGTCAGACGATGATTTTAAACTGGGAAAGCATTTTCTATATTTTTGTTGAGATTTTGTGAGTTTTATGGTGCTGCCATCTATTGATTCTGTTTACAACTAGTTGATTAAAACATAAAATTTTAATTAGAAGATAGTTAAGATGTAGTAAGTCAGAAATAGGAATTTATAGTGATTTTTTTAAATAAATTTAATTGTTATTTTGATACTTTTTTATGTTGTGGTAGACAGTAGAAACCGAAATTAGAAAGTAGTATGGATTTTTGCGACTATCTAGATCACCACATTACTCGACATCTGGATCACAAATAATCCATAGCTAAGAGAGTTGCAGAAGTTTACAGCTAAATTTTCATGAAAAATATGATTAAATATGAGTGGAATGTGAGTAAGTCAAGCTGCTTATAGATGTTATTATTACTAAATTCTAATATTACCGACTTGACTAATAGCAAAATATTTAACTGCAGTTTACATTTTAATGTTACAATCAGTTGCGTAAAGCAATGCTTTAACAGTTAATAATGGCCTAAAAATTATTTTTGATTAAAATCTTTATAAGGTATACATAATTTATTATTTTAAGTAATTAAGTGGTAGAGTGCTCATTTAGCTGCTCGAAATACATTTGTAATCTGAGTGAATTTAAGGTGACCCATTGTCCTCATTAAAAGAGGACATTTTCCATTTTTAAATTTCGGTTCTTTATGGTAAATTGCACTACTAAATACCCCCATTTTCGTAATATTTTCCGTAAGATTAAAAACATTTTATATAATAGCAGTTCGTATTTTCTATAAGGTGTATTGGGATCGTATTTAATTTTGGGTTCAGTTTTTATTCTTAGAACTAAAGACAATAAAATATAGGTATGTTACATATTGGAAGAAAATAGAAAACTGAGCATCTATTTAAATTCTATGAAACAGGTGGAGTGGGAAAAAACAACATGTTGAAGTTGATAAAAGATTGGCGGAAATATTATATGATTTAAAAATACTTATTAATATCAGTTTTTATAACAGTAATTTTTTCTTTAAACACAACTCAATGTATGATAGGCAAATAACAATACGGAGCATTTCTCTATAATAAGTTAAATATCTTCTTAATACAATACAGCGTTCTATCTTAAATGTACATTATAATATAATGTTGTATTTTAATATATTTAGAAATTAAAATGAAATAAAAACAAACATTTTTGGAAACTAGAGAAATTTTATATGCTAAGAATATAACACACACACACACACACATAATCACAAATAAATTAAAATATTCATAGCTTGGTTGCCTCAATTTTAAATTTTCTGCATTTTACTAATAAAGAAATTAATAAAAGATTCTTTTTTTTTTTCGAGATAGAGTTTTTAGACAATTGTATTGAAAGATAATTAAAGAAAAAAGGCTAATAAATCTAAAAACAACATAATAATTCTTTATTAATTTGGATTTCGAAAAAGTCATTCAACTTCTTATCAAGCTTACAAAAACAATTGCAGAAATTTTATCGGATGCAAAAAGTAATAAATGCAAAATGTTTCCTTATTGTCTTTAAAACTTCTTGATTAAAAAATAATTTTCAAACTGGTCAATTACATTTTAAATTTCTTTGATTCCTTTGCTTATTTCATATCTGAATAACAAAACTTATATAAATATTAATTGTCAATAATCCATTAAATTTAATATTAATGTTTTTGATAGGAAAATCCTAATTTGTAAATTTCTACAAATATTTCTCATATTGATGAAAAACAACTTAGAATAAACAGCTTATTGTTTCCTCTAAGGTGTGCTAGGAAGATATTTATCACATATATATATATATATATGTGTGTGTGTGTGTGTGTGAGGTTTAAAAATGGGGGTTAAGAATTAAGCGAGTTATAATTAAAAATAAAACTCATTACCGACAACATAATAGGAGAAAGATACACCCTCGAGTGGAACTATCAGAGTAAAAGAGCTAACGCGGAAGTAGACATAGGAATTTTGCTAAGGTAGCAACGCCAAAAAACATAGTTCTGAGTGGGAACTCTGGTTGATAACATCCTCCACGCTTGTCGTGGCAAATTATAGGAACAAGGGATATCTAAATGGCATAGCTATGGACAGAAGGATTACAATAAAGAAGTTTTATATGTGAAATGAAATGTGTCTTCCATGCCTTAACCACTCGTCCGTGTCATATATATATATATATATATATATATATATATATATATATATATATATATATATATAAGGTATAGTGTAAAGCCCTTAACTTTCGTTTTTCTGAACAACTGTTAATTGTAAGCATATACTTAAAACATTGCTACACACGAAATAAGCATTCTTTTCATTGTAGTTTTAAATTTAAAAATATAATATAGTAAAAATAATAAAATCTAATTTTTATACGTTTCTAGTTCCTTATCTTCATATTTAGTAAAAATTGAAATTCGTCCCAAGAACTGAAACTGAAAATCTAACACTTTTTTGAGACACAAATTGACCAAAACACTTAATTTTTTGTGCTTTAGGCTTACGATTTTTTTCTTTCTCTAGGAGATTGATGAAAAAGATTAATATCAGTGATTCAAAGTTGATATCAGATTATAAACTACCTTTTGCTACAAAAGGGAGGGAAAGTTCCCTGATTATACTTGGGGGGGGAGGATGTATTCATAGTAATGCGATGTATGCTACATTTTACAGTAAAATCAGATCTTGATTCCATCTCCCTTTGGGTAGGAAAAGGATGTTGGAACCTCATTTCAACCTAGAATTACTGTAATTATTCTCCCCCCCCTCCCAAAGAAGGAAAAAAAAAAATGTACTCAAAATTTTTATTTAAAAATCTTTATTAGTTTGTGCCGCAGTGAAGTAGAACATTTTGTGTTACTATTAATTGAACGAGTTTCAAATTTTATTTAATATAATGATAGGGAATGGGAGAGCATATAAAAATGTCGACTTGGAACTTTTGCAAAACTGAATTTTTAAATTAAATAATATCGTAAAATGAATGCCTATCTTATTTGAAATTGAAATTGTAACGGAATTGAAAATAATTGTGTATTTAAAAATAATTGTGTCATTTTTTAATTGAAAGTATACGTGTATTACCAACGGCAGTAGAGAAAAAGGCCGGATAAAGACTTTACTATTCAAACTCTCATCTGTTATGAGTATCCACAAACATAAAAAATAGGATTGTTTCTAAAAGACGTTATCTGTACAATAAACATATCTTGATACTGTAGAATCCTTACAGGTAAAAAGGAACTAAATATTTCAAAATCTCACGCTAGACTACTAATGAAAGATGCGCTAGACAAGATAACAGTTAGTGAAACTAACCACTAGTACTGTCAATGATTTAAAAAAATACAACCAAGTAGTTAAAATACGAGAAACAACATCAATAGGCTAAATAATAACACATAAGTATAATACTATACTGCCTTTCGAAAATCAGAGAATAAAATAAGCTATATTAATTAATTGCATTATTTAAAACTATTATAACATTATTATTCATTGTAATATATATTACACATATATTAGATACATATAAAATTATGATCATTATTTAATTATTAATTAACTATTCGTAAATCTGAAAATACCAATTATGTGTTTGATGAGACTAACCGGATAATTATTGTTATACAGATAAATAAATAAATAAATAAATATATAAATAAATATATATATATATATATATATATATATATATATATATATATATATATATATATATATATATATATATATATATATATATATATATATATATATATATATATATATATATATATATATATATATATATATATATATATATATATATGTATATATATTATACATATTTAAAAATATAAAAAAAAATTGAAAAAAATGTATCTTCTAGGGTTATAGTAATTGTTATAACGGAATTATATACAGTGGTGTTCAACCTCTTCCAACTAATGAACCGATAAACAGAAAAAATTTCGATGATTTTTAGTGTAACATACAAATGCGTTTCGGCTTCTTATTACATTTTGACACTTGTATTATATTTTTATCAAGTAATAATCTAATACGAGCTTTTAATATATTTTTATTATTAAAAAATAGCGGGGATGTGGTATCCAAAAATTTTAATTCTCTTCTTACATAAATTTAAAAATTATAAAAAATACTGATTATTAGCGGAATATTGGTATTCTTATTAATTAAGTGAAGATTTTTGGAAATTTTTTCTTTCCTTTTAATGAACTCTTAAACATGGAAGATTGTATTGTTTTAATAAAAATTTTCTTACAGCAAGTACATTTAAAAATGTTTCTAAATTTATTAAAAATGTTTAATTTTTATGGAAAGTTTTAATATTAAGTATGGGATTTTAGTATATGTTATAACATTATAACTTAAATTAAATTGTATAAAATTATGAAAATTAGTATATGAACTACATTTTTATAAAAAAAAAGGGAAATTAAAATTCTGTACTTAAAATGAAATTATTATTACTTAATTATTACGTAATTATTATTAGTTAATTAAATGCACATTTAAAAAAAATTATCCATGTTACGTTTTGAAATAAACCCTTTTAAAATTAGTTTATGAGTTGGCACTATAAAGTAGATTGTTTAATCAAAGTCTACTCATATAGAGAGTAAAATAAACTTTCAAAAATATCAGCTAAAGAATTCAGTATGTGTTAAATTTAAATCATAAAAAATAAACGTAATTTACAAAGAATTATCATTTTTAAAAACGTCTAAATTGAGTTTTTCAAAGTTTTCTTATGAGTTGATAACTATAGAAAAATAGATTATTCTAATCAAAATTTGTCATGCAACAAATAAAGTATATTTCTTTAATCATAAAGGAATCTTAAAATATCACCGTCTATGTAATTACTGCAAGTTATAAAAATAGTATTAAAATTGAAATCATTAAAAAATATTGAATATTAGCAAAGCAATAAAATATGAAATTTATGAAAAAAGAAAAAAAAAAATACAGGAAATTTATCAAAAAAGGAATTTAGATAAAAAAGAAATTTGTCCCTTCTATAACTAAAGTAACTCTTTTGGACTCTTTGTGCATAAGAAAATGGATATGTTTGCTTTTATTGTTGGTTTCTTTTAATATTTACCATGAACGCTTGCGATAACAGCTAAATTTAAACTCAGTCTGAAAGAAATCTGTTTAAATAAAGATGTATACTAACAGCCAACAGGAAAGTTAAGTATAAAGAAAAGAATGAGAGTTTTTCCGAAATCACTTACCTTTATAGTGGAAAAGAAATGTGGAAAGAATAATGATTTTTACTCAATGTAATAATTGGGCTAGTGGGAAATATCAATGTTTAGACTAGTGGGTAGCGCCACCTTGTGTCCTACAGGCTAGACCGAAGCTTTTTTTTTTTTTTTCTTTTGTCCGTAATATGAAGTAGCGAGAAGGTCTGATTTTCTCGACTTTTCATAAGATGGGTTGAGCATTGTCATATCCAGACGGGCTAGGATCTCCAGGATTCTGGACCTCTACTAGATTATATTATTTAACCCTCCGAGTGGTACACACCGAGAAAAAAAGTATCCAAAAATACGCTAAAGTTTTATTGTGTCAGTGACCAAAGTGTTCTATGATTTTTTACTTCACCTTTTGTCGACTAGATTGGAATACGGGAAACCCACCCTCGTTACTGTCCCTTTACTTCCGGTTATAAATAGATATATAAATAGACATTATAGATTATTAATTTTAATACACATAAAGCTCAAGTCTCGAAGATCATCCCATAAAAATAATGGAATCTAAAAGTAGAAATAAAAATATTCTTTAAGAGAATGATTTCTATCTTTTTTTACGAAAGTCATCCAAGCTATTTAAGTGGTGCAATTAGAGATACATCTGTTACCGCAATCGAAATACTTCGAAATAGAGTTTTACAAAGCCATGAAAAGCTATCAGTGTCTTTGTGCCTCAGAGAGTAAATGTGCAGTTCCTAAACAGTCGACCTCACCCTCCTACCTCAAAACTCCACAGGGGAAAACACTGGCATAAATGTACATTACATCCATTTTCGGAACGTTTTGGAGGTCGAAAATTGTACGTGACAACCACTTTGAAGACATCATTGGTTTGACGGAATTGTACGTGTGAACCGCTTAGAGGGTTAAGGGTAACCCCTTAAATAACCTAAACCTTAACCTTAAAAATGACAGAATCCCCAAAATCTGAAATGAATTTTTGATAAGTAAAAAAAAATATTAATAAAAACATTATCAAAAGACCTTGTCGATTAGCATAAATATTTTACTACATATTTTTTGGTCATACACCCTTATTTTAAACTTTAAAACACATTTTTCTCTTTGACAATTTTAGTATTGAATTAGTAATTTCAAAATGTTTCTGGTGCATTACATTTATGTATTACCCATTCAAAACTTTGGAAAATTTTTAGTAAAGTGTAAAACCTGGGAATACTCTTTATAATCGAAAAGTATTTCTCCGGGTTACAGGGGATTTAATACCAAGGAAAAAGCAAGAACGGTAGCTAAAACAGTGTATAACCTGAAATAATTGTGGAAAGCGAAAATCGATACCCGGTTTTGTTCCTTTATAAATTCTGAAGGTAAAATGAAAATATTAAAACCAATTGGTTTGTATGCTGTGTACTAGTAGTATTTAAAAGGATTTTTATGCTCTCACATTTTAATCAAACATTATTTTCTTGTAGAGTTTAGTGTTTTATATTCATGTAACAACATTATATATTCTTATTATAACAATATCGCTAAATTAGTCTTACGCTATAATATCAAAATACATTTTTCGATTATCATGTCCATTTTACAGCACTGTTTTTTATTTTTTAATTTTTTTTGTCATACACCTTTACTTTATACTTTAAAAAATATTTTTCTCTTTGGCAATTTTAGTATTAAATAAGTAATTTAAAAGTGTTTCTTGTATATTACTTTTATCTATTTCTTATTCAAAACTTTGGATATTGTCTGTTAATGTGCAAAGGCTGAAAATGCTCTTTAAAATTCTGAAGTATTTTTCCGAGTTACAGTAAATTTATTACCATGAAAAGGCAAGAACGGTTGCGAAAACATTGCATAACTTCAAATAAATGTACTTCATAATTGTAAGTGAAAATCCATACCCAGTCTCTTTATGAATTCTAAAGATAAAATGAAAAAAAACAATCAGTTTATATGCTGTGCATTAGGAGAATTTTAAATGATTATTGTTCTCTCACATTTTAAACAAGAATTATTTTCTAGTAGAGTTTAGTGTCTTATGTTTCATGTAACTACATTATATATTCTTATATTCTTATCATTAAATTTTATAAATTTAAAAACTGGGAGTGAACGTCCCTTGTACCCTTAAATAGAAACGTACTTCCGTAAATAGATATGTTTCTCATAAAAGTAAAAATATTAATTATGAGAAAAGTAAATCTAACGGAGCGTTTTTTTTTTTCACTGTAAGACGGAAAGTTTTCTGGCCCCCCGCTCTCTCTCTCTAATAAATAAATAAATAAATAAATAAAGAAAAACAAAAAGCAAACGCTTAATTCAATTAAAATAATAATAATAATAATTAGATTCGGAACTCCATTTAATGGAATAGAATTTACATCTAAAAATTTAATAAACAAAATTGGTACAATTAAAATAAAAAATAATCAAAGAAAAATCAGAAATATTCAAAGAAAATATTATTAAAAAATAATTCATGTAAGTATAGCTAATAAGCAAGAGTAAATTTACCATCTGAAAATGTATTTTAATCTGTATCAGAAGAATTAATTTACTATACTTAATATCTCAAAGGAGGCTACTCGAATTTCACGAAATCTTATGAAGTTATTCAAGACCTGAAGCAATAGTATACTACATTTAATACCAATTGATGCAGTTATGTTGATTTGAGTAGCCTTGATCTGCAAAAACACCGGTTAAAAATTGTATAAAACTAAAATAAAAAGAAAATAATTAAAATTTAGACTATTCCTCTATCCGATTAAGGAAATATTTTTTTATGCATTGAATTTGTAATTCCCATACAGATTTTGTTGATAAGATTAGAACCATTATTCTATAATAACAATTTAATTGGAAAATAAATTCAAAATTAATATAAATTATATAGATAAATAATGAAAGAATATAAAATATTTGAAAAATTTGCGGAATTTATAACATGTAAGTAATAGCAAAATATCTAATTTGAAGAAAAATGGATGCAAATAATAAATGAAATATTTGCAAAATATTTTTAAACTAATGTTAAAAGCATAGAGGTAATGAATATCCATGTCGTCATTCGTAATTTTAAAAACAAATTTGTTGCCTATGTTTTTTTTTTTTTTTTTTTTTTTTTTTTTTTTTTTTGTAAATAATCATCAACAAAAGTGACTGAATGTAAGCATGTTTGAAATTAAAAAAAAAAAAAAAAAAGGTTTCGAATTACATATAGATGTCATGTGATTAAAAAACACTTTTGAATGTTGTTTTCATTTCAGATAAATCCCAAAGATGCGAAAATAAACTTTTCGCGAATCCAAAACTGAATAAATTTCGAAAATTTCTAATGTTGGTGATATTTATTAAAAGTTATTTAAAAGAGTTTAAAACGTCTCTCAGAAAATTTTCTGAGTTTCAGTTTTACTCTTACTTTGATATATATATGATATATATATATATATATATATATATATATATATATATATATATATATATATATATATATATATATATATATATATATAACGATACTACAAGATTTAATAAATAAAAAATATTATATAAGTAATATCTCTAAAACTCCAATTCAAATTTCGAAAAATATTAATAGTATAATATAATCACTGATCTTAAGAACCCGATATAATACAATAAATGTGAAGCTAGGCATAAATGATTTACGGTATACTGTCTTTAGGAATTAAGTTTTAACTATAACGTTACGATAAGAACAATAATTAAATATCCAAATCTACATTAAGCAGACATTTTTATTTCTAAAACTAGCAATATTTCGTGAAAACAAATATCTATACATTTAAAAAAAAGCAAATTAAAAACTCATTTGCGGTTACAATACTACTTTAAAATTTCAGAGGCTGCTAATCCCTTCCCAGTTTCAAAATAAGAAAACAACTATACCTAGAACAGTGTCCCTTTTAACTTTTCAGTACACAACTCTTTGCAGAAGTGGAAATTATAGGATAAGACATAAACGTTGTGAAGTTTGCTCAGGAATATTTCTTTTATAACGGTAATTATGTGTGTATTAAGAGAAAGCCTACATCCACTCTCGAAGTAAATTAAAAGAAAAAGTTTAACTAGGCCTATAGAAAATCCACGAAAGGTAAAAGAAAACAAAGAACAAGAGGAAATTAGGCCTACCACAAAGTGAGTTCAAGTGAATAAAATTTTCATATTTTTAACAAGTTGAGTTTTCATTTTGTCGTGAATCAGACTGCAAAACGTAACTTAAGTATTAAAATAAACACATGTAGTTATACATGTAGAATAAGATTTCCTGATGATAATGAATAACTTTAACGCAAATCAATATAAGTCTAGTACATAAAAATTAGAAAATTTTAATCAAAGCGAAAGATTAATAAAAACATACCTTCTACCAAAAAACGATGCTAAGAGATGCGCACCTAATTTTCCTCACAAAATAGAGACAAGAGTGACTACGTAGCGTCAAAACGTCTAGAACAGGCAACGTTACACATCATCCCGGATGCGCGGGAGACCAAATAGTCACCTTTGAGATTTTCGACAGATATTTCTGAGTACTATGCATTGATTTTACCTATACGGTATTTTCAGAAAGCTTACGTAATCGAATGCGAAGGAAAATTTTATAAATTCTTTAAGACAGTTATAATTTTTCATTCTGAGAGAAAATTTAAATATTTCCAAATGTTCATATTCAATTTATAATTTGCAATGATGCAACTCATTTAAAATAAAAAAAAGTGAAATATTATGTAACGATTTTGATAAATTACTGCTTTTTTTCTGAATGATACGAGGCTCAAATTTTATAGGATAAGCTATTCATGAACGATAAATCAAGGTAAGTTTAACCAATCTTCGTGAGTAAATAGTGATCCATGTCTAATTAGGCCTCTGCTGCAAAAATGTGGTGTAGCACTCCAAGAAAACCAATAAAGATTTTGATGCTATAGCCCAGATGATTTTTTCTGAATGCTTAATTAATAATGTTATAAATTTTATTCTTTTGGCTTGTTGGCGATTAATTCCATCGCCAAATTTGGCAGCACAATGCAAAATTTTCGTTGCCTGGAGATATATTTCACCCTTACACCAGGTCTTTCTAGTAAATTTTAGGCTTTCCGAGAATATATAAGAAAAAATGATAAATATTATATTATGATAAATAAAATACATCAAATATAATAAATAAATAGTAAGTATAATAAATAGTGAATATATGAGGCTATCTTGATGATCAGCGTTAGACCATGACGGAAATATTTTATCATTTGGAGCCAGTGCAACCTATATGAATATTATTGAGTCCGTGAAAGATTATCGCTATTTTCCCATAGCACACGTAATTTGCAATACACTGATGTAGTATTGATCTAATCTAAATAATAGAGTCTGCAAGGCCTATAAATAATTCTCGGAGCAAAAAAAATAGAAAAAATTAGGCATAGCACAAGGTGAGTGCAAATGAATAAAGTGTTTTATTATTTTAAAATGTGGAGACTTTATTTAATCGTGAATGAGACAGCAGAACGAAATGAAGACTGTAAAATTAACTAACATATACTTAGAATACAATTTCCTAATGAAAAATAGTAAGTTTTAACTCATATCAATAAAAATCTTGCACATAATCACATAAAAATAAGAAAGTTTTAAAATAATCAAATAAATCAAATCAAATAAGAATAAACAAATATAAATTAAAACGCACCTTTCGTAAGAAAATTTTGATCAAATAAAGCAAAAGATTAATAAAAACTTACGTTATACCAAAAATCAGTGGTAAAAGCTGAGCGCTTAACACTTCTAAGTCGTAGGAGATAATGGTGACTGCTTAGTACCAAAACAGTAGGAACGGGTAAAGGTACACGTCATCCCGGATGCGCAGATGGCCAAATAAACCCTTTTGCGCTTATGGACAGGCATTTCTGCGAAACTATACTCTGATTTTACGAATACCATATTTTCAGAATTCTTACGTAATGGAATACGAGGAAAAAATTAATAAATCGTTGAGGCACTTACGTAATACGAAAGCCTCTAAACATAAAATCAATTAATTTACCAATTAATTAATCAATTATTTATTAAAATTTTTATTTGTTGAGCTTTATTTCTAATCCTCCTAACTGGGTAATTATTATGTTCTCAAAAATTAATTAATGTAATTAAGATGGGTTATTTTGGGTAGATTAATTTCAAATCATTGCGCTTACCATAAGTTTTAAGAGATATTTAGCAATGTATAGATTAAGATCTAGAAAGTTTGCAAATAAATTGTCTCTAGTTCATTTTCTCGAGATAATGGGGTCAGAAATTCTGATATCCAACATTTCATTTAAACAGAAATTAAACGAAATGTCGAACTAAATTTTAACAAGGATTTAAAAATAAAATTTATAAAAGGAAAATTTAGTGGGATTACTGTAATTGGTGACGTGTATCAACCAATGAACGGATGTCCAACACCAGATTTCTTAGTGCTGATCTCAGATATGTCAGGGGCAGATTTAAAAATCAATTTCATCGCGTTTTTTAATAAATTTCGTCGAAGAAAAAATAGAAAGAACTATAAAATATTCTTTTCAAAACCTTTTTAGTGGTCCACAAAATTAGCCTTACGAGATAAAAACCTGCTCTAAACCATTCATTGACCAATTGCTCACCAATGCATACTATCTGGGTCGCTAAAATATGAAGAATTTTGGTAATAATATTTGTTAAATTGACATCTTTGCAATAAAATTAATGAATTTAAATTCCAAAAATGTATTTACTGCAGCAGTGTTAGTGTGTATGCATATGACTGCAACATGAGAAATGAGAATACTGATTTATACACTTGTAAAAAAAGTTTCCAAACTTCATTTTCATGTGTAATTATAGACAATAGTTAAAAATTCTTTTTTTAATATTCTTTTTTTCTCATATTTAAGAAATAATATATATATTATTAACTGATTTTTAATTTTTTGAACCCCAAATATATAATCTGCTCTTTCCCTTCACTGTTCTAAAGCATTCGTTAATTCAAGTACGCAGAATCAACTAGATTATGCTTAGCAAACCGAGATCATAAATCATGAAGTTTTATCCAATATTTACACTAGTTTTTTCATTCGCAATCTCAACGGTTTTAAAATAAATTGATTTCCTGCCCATTCAATATACTAGCATGCGTACAAAAACTTGTAAGATTAATTACAAAATATTAGCGAACTATTAAATATTAGCAAATTCTTCTGATACCTTAGTACAGAAAAAATAGAATTGCTTAATTATGTAGATAAAAAAGTATACATTTACTGCATATAAAAATTACTTGCATTTAAAATCTATTGCCCTCTTGTAATATATCTAACAGCAAGATAAAATAATTTTTAAGAGAAACATTAAAACATAATACACACGCAAAGCACATTACTTTCCTATGATGTTAGCAACTAATTCAATGAAATCTGAATTCATTTTAATAAATCTATATTAATCAATATACTGAGTTACGAGTTTTGAGAGTAAACGAAATATGAAATGTAAACAACATTAAATATCACATTTCGTTCTCATTAGTGAAGATATGTTGACATTTATAATAAATAAAAAAATCATGATAATACTTTAATGTGCTATCATCTGTAAACATAGCACTTTAAACTGGAGTTTTGTAGTAATTAATAGTTGCTGCATAACCAGTATGATCTTTTAAAGTTTTATATTATCCTTCACAAAAGAACTAAACTCGACTGAAAGTGACACATGTAAGAAATTTTACCATTGCCTGTTATGATAAACAGTAGGGTAAACACAGCAAAAAATTTGTATAACCATTGCTAACTTCTCTAACGCTGACTTTATTACATCACGATTAACAAATGTAAATACCTCACATGTAACGGTTACGAAAAAGTAGTCACCAAGCTCAGGATAAGTTGAAGAAAAAAACAGCTTAAATATGTAAAAATTATTACTTAATTTTTCCTTTCGTTTCATCAAACAATTTAATACCCAATTCATGTTTAAAGCACGATATAAATTATTCGTTATTTATGATGGTTAATAAAATTTATACCTGGTTCTTGCAATCGCTGTTATACTGGGCGTAGTAATAGCGTCTATTTTAGTGCCGTTCACCTAAGCGTTATATAAATACATATTGCTAACATTCGTCATGATTTCAGTTGACGTATCTGCTGTAAAAGCCTTATCCTGCTCGAAGATTGAAAAGTCAAAAATGTCAATCCAAGTGATAATATTTTATTATTTTAGAAAATTTTGTTATTTACTTATAACATTACCATATACTCTTATAAAAGAGTCGTGCCAAGGAGACGGAAAAGCGCTATTCACTTAAATACCCTGTAAAAGGACCTTAAATGAAACTCTAAACTAGCGTGTATATAGATAATACGATATCCTGATAACAATAAGGGATTTTAACACATAAACAGAAGTATAGAAATTAAAATCAAATAATGTAAAAGATTAAAAAAGGCTTACCTTTCCTGTTAAAAATGAAGTTCAGAGCTACGCACCTAACAAGTCTAGTTTAAGAGAGGTAATGGGGCCTGCGTAGCATCGAAAAGTCTGGAACAGTTAACGTTACACGTCATCCCGGATGCGCAGGAGACCAAATAGTGCCCTTTGCGATTATCCACATACATTTCTGAGTAACTATTTATTGATTTTACCTACGTCACATTTTCAGAATTCTTCCACAGTTGAATTCTAAGATACAATTTATAATTTCTCTGAGATACTTATAATTAATTAGTCTGATAAACCACAACAATATAAATGTTTCCAAATGTTCACAGCAATATATAATTTCGTAAGATTATAGTTAATTTATATAAAATTTGAGATACTTGATTATGATTTTAATTAAATTTTGCGTTGCTCTGTATGATGCCACGCTCAAATTTTATATGAAAGTCTACACATGCCCGACAAACCAAGTAAGGTTTAATTACACTTGAGAGTTTTTATATAAAAATTTTAAATTCTTATATTTCAAGAAACCTATCGGTATCTGCCTATCGGTACCAGAGCCTATGAATTCGAGTTTACTCCATTGTCATGTATGGTCTTTACGGTTCGAAATCATCTTTAAATAGTAACTTTAGGTCTAATTAGACCTAACTCTACGAAAATGTAGTATAGCTTTTCAGACAAAAAACAATACAGAAATTGGGGCTCTTGCTCAGATGGTGTTTTCTGAATCCTTAAATGGTAATATTACAATATTTGATTTCGCCTGTTTTTGTGACTAGTTCTATCGCAAAATTTGGCTATAGAACGCAAAGTTATTCCTCATTGGTTACAGTTTTGAGCCTTATACTACATTTTTTCTAGAACATTTTAGGCTCTCAGGGTAAATAAGAAACAAAGGTAAATACTAGATACAATAAATTGTGAATATATAAGGAAAGTCATGGTAACCGGCGTAAGTGACTGACCGGAACATTTGGTCATTTGGAAGCAGCCAATCCCAGATGAATATTCTTATGGCTTTGAAATATTTTGCAATTTTTCACTGAGCGAAAGTATTTTCTGATGAGTATCCAATAATTGGCGCAACTGAATTTAAACTTTGCATAAAATGATTTTGATAAAATCAAAGACTTCACGATATAATAGGAAATATTTAGTAAGCTTCGAAGTTTTGTACAGTAAAAACTATAAAGAAATTTTTAGAAACTTGTTGCGTCACAGACATTTTCTGGAATTGCGAACTCAATTTTTTTTCAACATAATAAAATTTGAAATTATCGAGAGTTTTGCTCAAGCAGTTTCGATATCCGTACCCATTAACGTCCAAGATTCATTGGGTTCATCTAAAGCAAGTTTTTCTAAATACAACAAAATTTAGTTCAGAAAATTTATTACCAGATTTTAAATTTGAGGTCAAAATATTAGGCCGAAAGTCTTTTGATAAGGCATTGAAATTTACGAAACAAACAAATAAAAAATAGCTTTAAATATAAAATTTTGGAAGTAGAAGCAGTATATTATAATTATAATCTGGTTAACACGAGTCTTTATTGAAATGTGCTCAAATTAACGAAAGAAAACTCTTAAAAATTAAACGTCACAGAAAACAAAATAAGCGTTGAAAAATTCTTCCCCATATGAAAAAATATAACTGAGCAATAACTGCCACATATAACCGAGAAATACCACTTTAATTCATACAACCAACAACAATAAATTCCATTGTAATTTATCGCCCCAAATGTTAAATCACAGACTTTCTAACCGACATGAGACTATATTTATCAATATAGAAATGTTTATAATTATAGTATTATAACAACACAAACCAATTTTTTTTGCAATTCAAACAGCAGAATTCTAATTACAGCAAAAGCCTCTAATTTCAGGAAAAGTAAAAAAAAAGGGAGTCTTGTTGATACAAATAAGAACACTAGTTTCCCAATAACACAGCCGAACGATGGCCGAATGGTTAGAGAGCTGATCTTCAGTACCGAATTTCATAGGTTCGAATACCAGTGGCATGGATGTTCGTAGCCGTTAAGAATCGACTTTAAGCAGTAGGTCCTGTTCTTCTTAACCCCTGTGCTGCAAAACAGTAGACCGTAGCGCTCCAAAACAAACCAATTTAAAATTTCCAAAGACGCACAGTTTGCACTTAACACCTCACGTTTCTTATGAAACTTTAAAAATAAAATACTACCTGATACTCAACATTGTACCCAATACACACCCATGTAATTATATATACATCAGGTTTGAAAAGGTAAAATTAATAATTTAGAAGTTTAAAGGCAGAAAACACAGTGCACTCTTTAATTCAGGCGCATGAATCACTAGTAACTCCATATAAAAGCGCTTAAAGCGTAAGAATTGGGAAAGTCTGTCTTGATAAGGTTGCTGATGAATCTACGTTAAGCGAAGGTCTTTTGTTAGCGTATGGACGATACCCACTAGCTGCCATGTTTAATGGTTGAATACTTGTTTGTGATGAAGACATGAATAAAGATACACTCATGTCCATAAATTAAGGATAATTCAGAATCACACAGAAATTGAGCTCTAAAATAAAAATTTCACCTGTAGAATTATCACACACATCTTGAAGAAGAATATGCAAATTGCAGAAAACTCCCAGATGGCGCGGATAGTACGTCACAATGACGAGAGTGTATGAAAAGGGTATATAAGGAATGGTAGCAAAGAAGTAAAATTGTTCACAAGCGCTTTAAAAGCCTTTCAGTGCAATAACCGCATAGTTATGGCACAAAGGAAGCATTTGGATGATTTTTTTACGTGGTAGAATTATCGGACTACTGGAATGTGGACGTACCCAGCTGGAAGTATCCGAGGAACTTGGAATCGCCCAGAGTGTCATCTTCAGGCTTTGGCAACGATTCAAACATGATGGTAATGTGAGTAGATGTTACAGCACAGGTCGCCCCCGAGTTACTACGCCGAATGATGACCGGTATTTGGCAGTTACTGCCAAAAGAAACAGACGGAGCACAGCATCAGACCTGTCTCGTCAGCTCTCTTCAGCTACCGGTACGACAGTTTCAAGGCAGACCGTGTACAGACGCTTAGGGAACATTGGTCTATATGCTCGTAGGCCTGTCAGATGTGTTCCCCTTACCGCAACTCACTGTCGCCTGCGATTATTCTGGGCTAGAAAGCATGCATTGTGGACACCGCAACAGTGGTCTTGTGTGACGTTTTCCAGGTTCAGTTTACATTCTGATTCTCACCGGACTTTCATATGGAGAGAGCCAGGTACCAGTTACCACTAAGAGAACACCATTGAACGATACCGTTACGGTGGTGCAGGATGGCTCGTTTGGGGAGGAATTATTCTTGGTTCCAGAACTGACCTGCATGTTCAGAGTGTAACGATGACAGGCCACATCTATCGGGATGTCATTCTGGAACAACATGTACGTTTGTTTCGGGGCGCCATGCGTCCTGAATTTCTGTATAGAGATGACAACGCCCGACCTCACCGTGCAAACATTGTAGACGAATGCCTTCAATCGGAGGATATCACCCGTATGGATTGGCCAGCATACTCACCGGATTTGAATCCAATAGAGCATGTGTGGGACATGCTTGGCCGACGAATTGCAGCCCGTCAACCCCCTCCCAACTGTCTATCGGAACTTCGGAGGGCATTGCTTGAAGAGTGGTGTAATTTTCCCCAAGATCAGATTGATAATCTGATACTCAGCATGCGTAGGCGTTGTAACGCTTGTATTGCATCGTCCGGGAGACATACTCCGTATTAACCATCATACTAACCATGTTATACTGTTTTCTGTAAATAGGTTCTTTTTTGAAATTTGCTCCAGGGAGTAAAAATCGCAATTTTTATTAATTATGTCAAACATATAGCATCTTTTTTGCTCTTTACCTTTTGTTTAATAAATAGACTTTACAAATAAGTCAAATTTGTTTTGCTTTTGTCTCTTCCATTGCCTGAACTTCATTATCCTTAATTTATGGACATGAGTGTATTATGAAGGACTATTCGGCTCTTTGACTAAATAGTTGACTGCAATTCACGTCATAAATGTAATTAATTTAAATTAGTTTTCATAATTCAGTAGAAAATTCCCTTTCTTCAATTACTTATGTTACATGAAACAAAACACAAATTCAAATTAACGTTTTGCTCATTCTTGTTTTGATATAAAATTGCTTTCTCAAATTCTGGTGACCTCAGTTTCCTTAGTCTCTGTGTAGTAAAAAAATAGACCCTATAGCTCCAAAGCAAAGCAAACCTAAACTCTGGTTTTAGAATTTCGAAACCCTCTCTGAAATCAAATCTCCAAAGATATAATTAATTTTGAGGTAAAAAAAAAATTTAAGCAAACTCCGATCAAAAAGTTATCAAGACTTACGAACTACGAAGACAACTAAGCATTCTCAACAAATATCATCTCATAGTTCTTAATATATAAACAAAGGTGATTTTTAAAGGGGAAACCCATAGGAAAAATTAAAAAAAAATTGTTGTTGAGATGAGACAAAAATCTTGAAATAAATATATAAGAATATCTCTATTAAATATGCATACTTTATTTTAAAATATAAAATTGTTTATATATATACATATATATATATATATATATATATATATATATATATATATATATATCCCAAATTGATTATATAATGGAAGTAGGCGTATAGTGAAGATTGAACAGCTTCGATCATCTTTTAAAAGTATATTTTGAAAATTATATTTTCACAAGAGAACTAATTTGTCTTGCTTTTACTTATTTTTTAGGTTTGATTTTATTTTTACACTTTTTTTTTGTTCTCACAGGTTCTAATAAAAACGAAATCCCAATAAAACAACATTTTAACTGGAAGAAACACCAAGAAATTTAGAAACAAATTTATTCTTGCTGTGAAATGATATAATTTAAACAAAAAATTTCTATATTTAAATAAAAAAATAAGCTCTGAATTTAATATAAAAATGACTAGACTAAACATGTAAATCTTATATATATTGGTTATATGTTGAACATTTTAAGAAAATTTTACATAGATCTGGACTTAAAATTGCCAGGCCAAACATGTAACATTTCCGGAATACTGCGAATAACAGCGTCACGAACGGGTAAAAGTTGGTTGAAAGTGGAGTGTATTACGACAGGGAGCAGATTTTGGTCCGAGAATCTAGGTATTACCCATAAAATCTTCATACATTTTTTTAGACTAATATCACAAACACTTGAAAATTTCAGCATTTGTTCCCTATATCCATCTATTTTCCTGAAATTACTTTATCTAAATCTTATAGTTATAAGCAATTAAAATTATATTAAAATTATAACTTCATATATTTAACGTAGCAACATTTACGAGGGATCAAAGGGGACAGAGCTCTCTTAGTTAAGAAAAATTAAATACTATAAATGCAAATAATAATAATAATAATAATAATAATAATAATAATAATAATAGAAATTTTATTATTACATTTTCAGTAAAATTTATGTTAAGACTTATAACAGAAAAAACTGTTTTGTTTCTAAAAGTTATAAATTATTCAAGTCTAGAAAAAAAATATTTTTTTGAAGATTAGAAATTAACTCCCCTTAATTACATCTAATATTCACAAAAATATTTACAACATTTATACAATAACTTCAGCACACCTTAAATGAAAACTATTAATTTGTTTTGTTTCTAAAAGTTACAAATTATTTAAGCAGTTTAGAAAGTTTAAAAATAAAAAACTGTATTTTGAAGGTTAATAATTAACTCCCTTTAATTATTAATCTTCAAAAATTAATTCTTAATTAAATTTAATGTACTTTTGTATTTTAATATAGGCTTTATTATATACACAGATTTCAAACCCAGTGCATTTTAGGAACATCATTGATATAGGAGTCTATTGGCAACATTTTGTATGAGTAACTTTTTTGTAGCCTAGTCAAACATCCTTAATACCGTATAAATTACATAGGAATTTAGTTTTGTAAAACATAAATAAGAAGAGTCTTATAACAAGTAAGTCTAATAACGTAAATCAACAGTTATATTTATGCTTATTAAAAGTATTTTGATTCAGGATTCTTCACTCTTTCTTGTCGATCGAAAGTAAGGTGTATTATGATAGGGAGTGGAATTTTGTTTCGGAACTAGGAGTTACCAGTGAAGTCTAAAATTGCAACTTTATAAATTAATTATAGCAACATTTACGGTGAATGAAGAGGGACTGGCTGTGGCCCTGAGATTAAAAAAATTATATACTATAAATCTTAAATAAATTTTAAAAAAGAAAAAGCATTTACCTTTTAATGTCCTTAAGTATTTGCCTGAGTTTGTTCTATCTATTAAAGAATTAAAAACTTATTTTGAAATTAAAATTATAATTTTATATATTAAACAACCTCTAAGCGGTTTGCAAGTACAATTCCGCCGGTTGTCACGTACAATTTTCGACCTCCAAGAACGTTCTGAAAATGGATGTATTGCACATTTCTGCCAGTGCTTTCCCCCATGGAGTTTTGAGGGTAGGAGTGTCAGGTCGATTGTTTAGGAAACTGCACCTCTTTTTGACTGACATTTATTGAGGGATGCACCCCTACGTTTTGAGGCACAAAGAAGCTGAGAGGTTTTCATGGCTTTGTCAATCTCTATTTCGAAGTATTTCGTTTGCGGTAACAGATGTATCTCTAATTGCACCACTTAAATATCTTGGATGACTTTCGTAAAAAAATATAAAAATAATTATCTTTAAAAAATTTTATTCGTATTTTTAGAATCCATTATTTCTTATGGAATGATCTTCTAGACTTGACGAGCTTTATGTGTATTAAAAATTAACAATCAATGTCTATTTATATAGATATTTATAACCGGAAGTAAAGGGACAATAACGAGGGTGGGTTTCCCGTATTCCAGTATTCGACAAAGGGTGAAGTAAAAAATCATAGAACACTTTGGTTACTGACACAATAAAACTTTAGCGTATATTTTTGAAGATTTTTTTTCTCGGTGTGTACCACTCGGAGGGTTAAACAACATTTACGAATGTTCAAGAGGAACATAGCTCTTATTGTTAAAAAACTAAATACTCTAAATCAAAAATAAATACTTTTTAAAAAGTACTTTTTTAATACTTTCACTTCGAAAATTTGAAATAATTATTCGTATTAGAATTTTATATCGAGTCAATTTAGTGAATAAAAGTAATTAAAGTTAAAATTCTGCATATTTTTCCTAAAGTTTCAATATAATTTGTGACTCCTTTAAAAATAATTCAATATAATTTGTGACTCTTATAAAAGAAAATTTTTAATTTGTTTTGTTTCTAAAATTTATAAATTATTTCAACAGTTGAAAAAATGAAAAATGAAAAACGATTTTTTTGTCAAAGTAACGCACTAGAAATACATTAAAGTATCTGTCTACGTTCGGAGAACTTTTTTTTTAAACGTAGAAACTAGTTCATATTTTTACATTTTTAGATTTATTTTTTATATTATCATAGAGAATTGCACTTAAAACGTTTATTCCTGGAGAAGTTTTTATAAAATTTCTAATAAATGAAGAAAATTTAGTAAAAAAATCAGGGATTTTCAAAAGGTCTAAATTTTTAATAAATTAAATTATTTCAATATTTTTTGATGCAACACATTTCTTATACATTGGACTAGTGAATCACCTAAAATCTTTGCTTAATTTACATTTGGTAAAAAAAAATTTTTGTCCTTCAAAATCATACACATTGAATTTTTAACGAATTTTCATTACCTTTATTTCTAACTATGAGTGTAACATCATTAAAAATTATCCAAATTTAAAGCTTTTATGTCATTTACTAGTAAATACTATCAAAAGCATTCATAATAATTTTCAACAAAATATTTTAAGAACTTTTTGAGAAATCACATTTCAAGTTTCAACATCTTATTAAAAATACTGTTCTGAGAAAAACGCATTTGAAGTTTATGAAAGCAACTTTAACTATTAAAAAATTTAAATAGTTTAAAATTCCCCACACTTTCTTTCTTCAAAACTTTCTAATTGCGGAGTTGCTAATTATTAAAAATAATAGAAAAATGTTTAAACTAATCTTCATGAAAATTTAAAAAGTTTTGTATAAAAAAGCTCTTTAAAAGGCTTTAAATTCACAGCTTCCGGTTCCGAACTCGCTATTTGCGTTTTGTTTTGACAGCTGTCACTGATGTTTAAATAGCTGTAACTTTTCTTTAAAATGCCGTAGAGACAAAAAAAAAACAGATTTAGAAGCCTAAAAGTTGAAACTTTACAAAAGAGAAAAAAATTATGATTTTTGGCAAAAAATGACGTTTTTAACGTAGACGGATACCTTAATATCCAAAAAACGTTTACAACAGCAACATTTATAATGACTTAAGCCTACCTTAACGTAATTTTACCCTGTTAGCAAATATTGCCTTTATTTTATGCTATTATAATTTACCTTATTTTTCTATTAGTGCAGCTATGCTATTCCCGAAAGCGATACTCGCCCGCTTACGACAACGACCTTCTACTTATGTCATAAGAAAGGGTTAGCTCAGACTGCACCATTGAAAATTGCCAAAAATAAAAGGTGTTCAGATGGAACCCCCTGTTCAGATGGAGCCCAGTTCAGATGGAACATCCCTGAAAGTGTAAAAAAAATTAAACTATTTAAACCCTTTCAATTTTTTATTTATTTTTTTCTCTCTTATTTTCAGATTATGTCTGTATAACTTCAAATGGCAGAAGTAGATAATAGTAGCAGAAGACCGAGCAATTACTAAATACTAAACATAACAATACACAGTCACGATATTAAATATGGAACAGGAATAGTATAATTAAAAGAAATTTGTTTGGTTTATACTGCTGCCATCTATTGACTGGAGTACAAGTTGTTCAGGATCTGGGAAGGAAAAACGAACGTCAGCGTATCACTAGCTGGGTGAACTTGAAATGAATTTTGCCGAGTAGTAGAAAATTACAGATATATAATGTAAAGAATACGTCTTTAAATATCTGTAATTTGGCACTAGTCCGCAAAGTTTAAATTTATGTTCACCCAGCTGTTGATTAGCCTACATTCGGATTTATTTCACATATGTTCAACAATTCGTACTCGCGTCGGTAGATGGCATCAGTATACGCCAAACAAATTCCTCTTCCGTGGTTAATATAGTGATTGTTTGGTCTTATTTTTATAATTTAGTAGTTACACTATCTCCTATTATTGTTATATACTTCTGCTATTTAAGGTTATACAGACTTTACCATAAAAATCTGAAAATAGCCGAGAAAAATTAAATAATAAATCGAAAGGTTTTAAATAATTTTATTTTTAATATTTTCAGGTCTGTTCCATCCAAAACCGGATAAACCAGATTTTTGTCGATTTTTAAGGTTACAATAAGCACAAACCCTTTGGCCTGACCTAAGCAGAAGATCGGTGTTATGAAGAGAGTATATCCGTCGGGAATGACATAAATGTTATAATAGTAAAATAAGATTAAATGGAAAAATATAATAACTGCAATTAGTGATAACAAAAGGGTTAAAATACGTTAAGATATACTTAAATTATTATAAATGTTGCTGTTGTAAGCGTTTTTGGGAATATTAAATGTATTTAAGGGGAGTCAATTTTGAATCTCAAAAAATTCGTTTCTCAATTTTCGTTTGTTCAGACTGTTTAAATAATAAATTTTAGAAACAAAACAGATTAAAGTTTTTCTTTTATAAGATATAAAGAAGTCAAAAATTACAATGAAATTTTAGCTAAAATATAAAGAATGTTAATTTTAATTAGTTTTTATTCATCATAATGGCTCTAAATTTAAAAAAAAAATCTAATGCACATTATTTCAAACGTTCAAAGCAAAAACAGCTTAGTATTTTTTTTAATTTTAGGGTATTAAGAGTATTTAATTTTTTAACCAAGGGGGACAAGGCCCCTCCCGATCCCTCGTAAATGCTGTTACAATTAATATGTAAAATTTAAATTTTAATCTCAAAATAAATTTTTAATTCTTTAATAGATAAAATAATCTCATGCAAATACTGAAGTACATTAAAAGGTAAGTACTTTTACGCTTTTAAATTTTATTTAAGACATAGTATTTAATTTTGTTTAACACTCTACTTTTGATCAACGCGAAAAGGTGAAAAAAAAAACTTTAAAAAAATAAATACACATTATTATTATAGTACGTTTTACAAAATTAATCCCATATGTAATTTATAAGATATTAACGATGTTTGACTAGGCTACAAAAAGTTACTCATACAAAATATCCCCAGTCGACTCCTAAATCATTGCAATTCATTTAAATGCATTTTGTTTAAAACTATATATAAAATAAAGCCTATTTTATACCTATACTATATAAATACAAAACATAGCAATGGAGAATTTTTAATTTTTGAAGAATCAACCAATTAAATTTGCAAAATGAATTTAATATTTCTTACAATACATTTTAGCAGAGTACAAATTGAAATAAAATAAACACATTTTAAAATTGTAACCCACCTTTTTTTTAAATTTTCAAATCACGTGTTCTGTTACATTTTTAACGGGAAATTGATTTCAATTCACTACAGCTTTAGAGAAAATTTCAAGAGGATTTTAGTGTCAGTATTCTCACCTAAATTATGATTTTATTGAAAAAGTAAAATATTAACTTCATAGTAGCTAGTCAATAGATAATTCAAAATATTTCTAATTTCTTTTAATAAGTCGTTAAAACATTTTTAAGCCATTTGATAGCATCTAAAACGTGTATTTAGACTATATATTTTTAACTATATATTCTCGATTCATTTCATCCTCTCAATTTTATTCCGAAATATTTTTTAAGCTGGAAATAAGTTGTGAACTAAAAACTAAACTTCTCAGCGAAACAGTTCCTAAGGGATCAGGGCCTACAGTGCCAATCTCCGCTTCCGAGACCAAGGGATCTGGGGGCCCGAAGCATATGCTCCGGGTAGGTGGTCAACCTTACGCGGAATCCCCAGTATGTAGTTCTCCAGCTTGCTTGATCCTCAATTTGTCTACCCACTGAAGGAGTGAAAGGCTGAGTCAACAACGCCCACTCCGGGGATCGAATCTCGGACATCTGTCTTGGGAGCAGTGCGAAGCCACTTGGTTTCCAACTTGTGAACTATTTTATCCATTCTTTAGACGCTAATCTTACTCTATTCTTAAAAGCGTATACTCGGGCCATCACCAGTGTATGCCGACAATCACAGATATGGTCTAGTACAGGGGTTCTTAACCTTTTTAAGCCGCGAGCCAAATTTGAGAAATATGTTCATGTCGCGACCCAAAAAAAGTCAAAACTTTTTCATTGCTTTATTTTAGAGCGTATTTTTAAAAAATCTTCAATCCTACGATGATGATTTTTTTTAACTTTCAAATTTTTTATTTATTTTTTTAATAATAAAGATAAACAAAAGTACTTTTCGATCCAAGGAAAATTTAATTAATAATCAAGTGTTTTTAATAATTTTTATTGAGCAAATTAAAATATATTTATAACTTTTTGAAAATAATTGACATTTTAACTTATTCCTAAAAAAAAAGAAATATCAATACATATGTTAAGTTTTTTAAATTTTAAATGCAAGTCATACAGTTTTTATGAGAACCTTATGCTTGAATACATTTTGAAAGATCTTCAAACCTCGGTTGAATGCTTGTCAAGGAGCACCTTATATCTATTTCAGAATTTAACTTGTTCTAGGAGGTGTTGGTATTACTTATTATTTGGTGTATTACTAACTTTTTTGGTTCGACTCAGCGCGACCCAAGAAATATGCTTCGCGACCCAATTTTGGGTCGCGACCCATAGGTTAAGAACCGCTGGTCTAGTAGAAGTCGAAACTTTTCGCCAGTCTTAAGTATAGTGGGGAATGAATAGTGCAGTAAATCGGTGATATATCTCTCTCTTGTTCTCTTTTTTAAAGTTAAAAGTTTTAATTATTGCTGAAGGAGAAGCCAAAGTAGGATAAGATGCTTTCTGAAGAGGTATCTGCTAAAACTAAGTGCAACAAACCATTGGATTGCAGACGTTCAAAGAGTTTTCACGTTTTAAAAAATTATGATAAAGAATAGTTATTTGAATCTTTAAAACAAAGAGAAATGACTATACACACTATTATATTACCAACCAGAAATTGTTCAGTATACCGTTTGAAACTCACAAATGAATAGGCCATGAAGGAAGAAAACGAATGCTTAAAGATTTTCACGTTAAGTACAAAATTATTATACACTAAGTTACAACATTCTATTTAAAGTTATGTAACAAATGCCAAATGAGACATATGAGACCTAAGACAGATATTGTAATGAAAGTAAAAGTCAATTTTGAATTTAAATTAAAAATGTCAAGCTGATGGGATAGACCTTCAAGTCAGACAGGCATGGCGAATGTAAGTTCATAATGGTGTACCAAGATCATTTAATTAAATTTACAGAGCAAAGATCTTTAAAAAGTAAGACAACTGAAGGGGAAGAGTATCAACTTTATCTTATATAATTAACATTTCGTGCTCTAACTATGTTGCATCCAATAATAATCTATATAATATGTATGGGATGTTTAAGTATATATGAATGTATATGTATATACATATACACAAATATACATATATATACATACATATATAAATATATATGTGAGTGTTTAAGTATATAAGAGTATATATGTATATACATATATATGAATATACATACATAATTATATATATATATATATATATATATATATATATATATATGTCATGTCTGGGTGTCCAATAAACAAACAGTCGGCCTATTTGTGATATTTCCAATTTCTCCTTTATTCTTCTCCAGACATGATATTGACGAGGAAGTAGATTTACTTGCAGATTTGTACTCTAAGATGCTAGCCTAAAACGGTGAGCGTCTGCTATTGAGCTAGAAAAGCGAATGAATGTCTTACTCTTAAAACTAAAAACTCCTATCCAAAGGGGGTTTCCTTGGGGGGTTTCTTTGGGGCTCTGCTTGTGACCATTTAGATTCCCTGAGGGCGTGTGCTGGGCGCTATAGGATCTTTCCTATTGGCCGTTGCTTTCCCGCCTCGCTTGGACAGACAACGTGGGGTCTGTTTTGAGATGTTTTCACCACAGGTTGGGGGAACTTAAATTATTTGACAGTCTAGTGTCAGACTGGGCTTAACTTCTTTAACTTACGATTTCTGTAATGTCAAAGGGGGATTAAGATTTGCTGTTTATGGGATGCAGGTGTTACACATCTGTTCGTTAGCTATGGTCTGGTTGTTAAAGCTGTTTACTTCTCACATTTAGGGGGTCTTTTCTATTACTTTTTATCTTCGGGGGTGTTATTCTTCGATCTGTTTTCCTTCCATTAAAATATTCCTCGATCTGTTTTTCCTATATTACAATATTCCCCCCTTCTGAAAAAGGGCGGACAAATCTGCAAGTTTTGTTCGACCGTCGAACGTACTTCCTTTACATTTTGAATATAGCTGAATACATACAGAATCTTTTTCTTACAATAATCAGGTAACACATTTTCATTACAGGTGATATATCATATAAATCACGTACTTACAATAACACTATAATAATAACACATAAACACAGTAATACAAATATAACATAATTAGTTTCTTCCTACTTAATTGACATATGACTTAACATATAAGACACACAATAGTAATTGCCTAACATGATATGACATCAAAATTTATTCTATTCCTCAAACCTTTCTGCAAAATAAGTTTAGACAAAAGTATTCTCTAACTTTGATTGTTAGTCACGACCATTTTTTCGATGATAAATATAACAATGAGGCATATAGTTTTTCTAAGTTAAACAGCATACATAGAAAATATGGTTGTCAATTATGTCAATTTTACAATTTCTTCAACAAGACAGGAATATTAATATTTACAATATTGAACAATTCTTCATTACTTTTTAATTCAGATATTATAACTTAATTCTTAACTATTTGTTATCATTTAATTCTCATTCTTTCTTTAATTTCATGATCTCAGGACTGAGCCAGATCGAGTGCGTCAGATGTATTCCCATCAAATCTATCTTTTACGTAACATTCACCATTCCATAATTTATCTATTACACTACACATGATTGAAAATTGGCTGTTCCTCTCAGAAGATGTGTGTTACACAATTCACACATGTCCGTGGGAAAGCTACGAGACAAATGACGAAAGTAGGTGGTGCTCTAATTAGAGATCACTCCTGCTTGGCCTGCCTATAAATTTTCATGTGTAATTAACTTCTAGTCCTCATACTTTTGCCAACTAAATATAAAGGTAGGTGACCCATGGTAAAACAGCTTGTTTAGGTAACTTGTATTAGATTTCAAGTTAGCCGTTTGCCTGCCTCCATCGGTTCCTATACTTTAGCCCCGTGATTTAGATTTTAGTTCACGTCTACTCACACTCGACCTTTCTCCTTCACCAATTTTATTATAATTAAACCTTCTCTTATCCAATGAGACCATTTATTCAATTGTTTTACTTATGTAATTAGGTCATTTTAACCTAATAAAACATGGTACTTTTTCTCTAATAAAAATATGTTAATTTTAATTTAATAAAAATATTTGACACCTTAATAATCATCTGTCTAGGATTTGCTCATTAATATAAATTTCACATTCACTAATCAGTTTAAAATACAAAAAGGTAATACGATCTAGAATAACACTTGATAATAATAATAATAATAAAAATAATATACTACAAATTGTTCAAAACATCCTATACAAAATTGGCAACATATCGTTATACATAATAGCAAGAGTAGACTTCATGTACAAAAACAAATAACAAAAAAAAACACAACACAGTACACACGAATTGTGTATTTTGGTGAAATTTGGCCCGTTGGTGTTTTCGTTTCTTTGATGTTCTGCGATCTCGTCCGGTTCAAGTAATTGTTTTGGTGAAGCTTCTGTCATAGTTGTAAAGTGGCAGGTCGGATTGCGGGATAGCATGTCCGCTTCATAATTTGTTTTTCCTTTTTGATATTTCACCTCAAATTGGTACATAGACAATTTTAGGGACCACCTGAATAGTCTACCTGTTGGATTTTTAATAGTTTTTAGCCAGACAAGTGCTGAATGATCGGTGTGGATGGTAAAAGGGGTGCCGTGTAAATAGCAATGAAATCGGTCGACCCCATCAACAATTGCTAAACATTCTAACTCTGAAATTGTATAATTTTTTTCATAGGATCTTAAAGTTCTGGAATGAAAGGCTATCGGACACATTTTTCCATCCGGCTGAACCTGTTTGAGCACTGCTCCGACACCTGCTGTACTCGCATCAACAAACAGATGGATCGGATAATTTGGATTAAACAATTTAAGAATAGGTTTTGAGATCAGTGCATCCTTTAATTTTTGGAAAGAGTTTTGACAATCGGTGGTCCATTTCCATGGCACATTCTTTTTTAATAAGTTATTTAGTGGAGCTCGGATACTGGAATAATTTTGAATAAATTTGTGATAAACGTTAATACTGCCAAGAAATCTCTGTAGTTGTTTAACATTTTTTGGTGGAATCAATTTTTTAATGGTTTCGACATTTGCATTAGCAGGTGAGAATGTACCATCTTCGATCTCATATCCGAGAAATTTTATTTTGGTTTGTGCAAATTGACATTTAGATAATTTTAATTTAATGTTTTCGGTTTGGCAAATTTGGAATATTTTTCTTAGATGTTTTATATGCTCGTCAATATTTTGCGAATAGACGATTATGTCGTCGAAGTAATTAAGCGCGAAATCAATTTTATTTTTTTGTAAAATCTGTCGTATAGCTCGCTGAAAAATTGCGGGCGAGTTGCGCCATCCAAAGGGTAGCCGCAACCACTCATACAAGCCAAAATTTGAAGTAAAAGCCAGTTTTTCGGTGTCCTCTTCGTGTAATTTAATGTGCCAGTATCCTGATGCGAGGTCTAGTGTTGAAAAAATTTTTGCACTGGACAACAAATCTAATAATCCGTCTATGCGAGGAATCGCTTCACAATCAGGTGTAGTTACACTATCTAAACGTCGGTAGTCTATGCATAATCTATTTTTGGCTCCCTCATCTTTTTTGTAAACTAGCGTAATCGGCGCTGCGTATGGGCTACAGGATGGTTTAATTAAGTTAGCCGCTAGTAACTCATCTATTTGCTTCTTAATTTCATCATTGTCCTTGAAGGATGAACGATATGGCCTTTGGGATACAGGAATTTGGGATGTTAATCTGACACGCGGTGGGTCCAATTTAATATTACCTACGTCATACTTGCTTTTTGCAAATATATTTGGGAATTCAGAAAGTACATTATTTAATGGATCCTTCCATTTTGATGTAGTGTTATTTAGTGTACTTATTATAGTTCCCTCATTCTCACAATTGAGTGTCAATTTAGTACAATCATGAAAATTATCAATATCGCTACACTCATTATCAGATTCATATTTTTCATTAAAATCAGAACACTTATAATGGTTATCAACTTGGCAATTATTCTCAGCATTATAAACATAATTCTGACACTTAAAATCATTATCATACAGTTCATTTTGACCATTATTATTATTAAAATGACATTGTTTAATTTTAGTTCTTAATTCGCTATCATGCCCATGACAATAATAATTATTTTTGGAAGTAGATTCGTGTTTGTAAGATATGTTGCGTCCCTTTTGATACACATTAAAATTTTGAAAATTTAAACTTAATTGAAAAAGGCTAATATGGTTACAAGAAATAATTGCATATGGGATCTCGCATTCGACAACATAAACTTTAACGTACTCGGATATACTTCCAATTGTTAATAGTACATGAATGATAGTACTTACATGGGCTGCGCCGTGTAGCTGTCTTATCTGTTGAGCCTGGGTGTTGGCACTATAGTTCACTTTGTTTTTTAATTTTTGAAATAGTTTAGATGGGAGAATTGTCACATCAGAGGCTGTGTCTAAAATTGCCTCCACAAGCACATTGTCAAAACGAGCTTGTACGTTGAATCGTTGTCACTCGTATCTCGGCCCTTGATTTGGCTGGGTCGCACTCCTTCCCTGGTGTGGCGGATTACGGCGGTCATCTCTCCGATACTGGTGTGGCGGATCACGGCGGTCATCTCTCCGATACTGGTGTGGCGGATCACGGCGGTCATCTCTCCGATACTGGTGTGGCGCATCACGGCGGTCATCTCTCCGATACTGGTGTGGCGGATCACGACGGTCATCTCTCCGATACTGGTGTGGCGCATCACGGCGGTCATCTCTCCGATACTGGTGTGGCGGATCACGGCGGTCATCTCTCCGATGCTGGTGTGGCGCATCACGGCGGTCATCTCTGCGATATTGGTGTGGGTACCTGGCCAGGGCGTCCCATTGCCGTGTAGGTGGCTGCTGAGAATTATCTGGTTCGATCTTTTTCATGGTTCTGAACCATTCATCCGTCGTATCGAACCCTTGCAGTACTGCCAGTCTCCTTAAGTACGGGGGCAAGCCACTGTTGAGTGCTTCTATTATAATTTCCTCTGTCATCCCAAGTTGAGTACCCACTTGTTTTTTATGCTCGAAGTACTTAATGAAGTCAGGATAGTCCTTTAGAGTTTTTAGAAATAAGTCTTCTGCCCTGGGTTTTTCCGATTCGAAACGATCTCTAAGTTTCTGGATAATTTCTTCCCATTCGTCACAGTCGAGGCACTCTTCTATAAAGTAGTTTAGGGCTGGACCGTCAAGCAGGTTTAGCATTATAGTTTTCTTTTCTTCTGTATTCGCATCATTATATTTGAAGTTGAATATTTTGATGTACGCACTTATGCTGATCTCCCCTTCTCCTGTATATCGTACTTGCAGCGGGGTATTCATTTCACGCCTCTCTCTTTGGCCTTGCATTGCTTCTGCTCTAATTATCCTTCCGCTTCTCAGCATCAGTGTTTCCCCTGGGTCGTTGACCTATCTCGTTCCTGTCGCCGGCATCAGTAGAGGGGAGAGGGTGTTAAGTTTCTTACTGCGGTTCTCCCCCGCCGTTCAAGAACTTGGGGTTTTCGCCGCTGGTTGAATCCTACCGACTCTCTTGTCATGCCTGGGTATCAAAAATGCAGTCGGGCCATTTGTTGTTTTTCAAATTATCCTTTATTCTTCTCCAGACATGATATTGACGAGGAAGTATATTGCTTGCAGATCTGTACTCTAAGATGCTAGCCTAAAACGGTGAGCGTCTGCTACTGAGCTAGAAATGCGAATGTATCTCTTACTCTTAAAACTAAAAACTCCTATCCAAGGGGGTTTCCTTGGGGGGTTTTTTGGGGGCTCTGCTTGTGACCATTTAGATTCCCTGAGGGCGTGTGCCGGGCGCTATAGGATATTTCTATTGGCCGTTGCTTTTCCGCTCCGCTCCCAGTGTGGCGGACAGACAACGTGGGGTCTGTTTTGAGATGTTTTCACCACATGTTGGGGGAACTTAAATTATTTGACAGTCTAGTGTCAGACTGGGATTAACTTCTTTAACTTACGATTTCTGTAACGTCAAAGGAGGATTAAGATTTGCTGTTTATGGGCTACAGGTGTTACACATCTGTTTGTTAGCTATGGTCTGGTTGTTGAAGCTGCTTACTTCTCACATTTAGGGGGTCTTCTCTATTACTTTTTATCTTCGGGGGTGTTATTCTTCGATCTGTTTTCCTTCCATTAAAATATTCCTCGATCTGTTTTTCCTATATTACATATATATATATATATATATATATATATATATATATATATATATATATATATGTATATATATATATATGTATATGTATATATATGTATATGTATTTATATATATATATTATATATATATATATATATATATATATATATATATATATATATATATATATATATATATATATTATATATATATATATATATTATATATATATATATATATATATATTATATATATATATATATATATATATATATATATATATATATATATATATATATATATATATATATATATATATATGTATATATATATATATATATATATATATATATATATATATATATATATATATAGAGAGAGAGAGAGAGAGAGAGAGATAGATAGATAGATAGATAGATATACAAATATATATAATACATAAATATACATACATATAATATTATTTTAGCAAGGATAAATTAAAATATTAATTTTAAATCTAAATTGATTTTTTTAATCAACCTTCCCGTTCTGTGGTTCCGCATCGACTGATGTAAAAACTAGTTTTTATTTGTGTAAATTTTTCCAGAATCTATGCAGTAGATAACAACATTCGGCTTCGTTTCCCTGAATATACTGCTATTTTTGTACCCACAAACAAACCATGTTCTTACACTAACCCGTACTAGTACGTGTAACGAGCTCAAGTATGAATCATCATAAAACGTACTAGTACGTGTCCCGCATATAATGTGTTAATAAACCTCGGTGCTCTAAAATAGTTATAAAATTCACAGAAAAGTAGCAAACGTTACTTTTGGTAGAAAATATATGACAAAATAATTGCTTAGGCGTTAACCTGAATTATTAAGGACTCTAGATTCATCCATAGCAAAGAAAAAATATCTTTGAGTTGAAAGCAATAATATCGCCTTCCGTGAACTTATAATGGGAATACACATTGAAGTTTGGAATGTAAACTCTTAAAATAAGCACAGTAGACAAAATATGTAAATAGTATCAGTTAATTAATGCGAATCCAAGTTTGATAAAAGACAAAATGTCACACATGTAGAGAAATGTCAGAAATCTAATGAAAATGGTCAATTAAAAAGTTTACTATTGCACAAATGTTTACCTTTAAGTTTTTATTCTTCACTAATGAATCTGTATTATTTTCCCAATATTTATTCACATGTTTTTGAATTTTACGAATTATACTTAGGTTTTAGACTATATTGCATATGTATATATAAATATATAGAAAATATAAGTAATTACACAAAGAAAATGTTTTACTTTGTGTAAAAACTGCATTTCGTTTCAGTGCACTTAAATATCGTATCAGTCAAATTAATCTTCGGCTTTTAACTTTTTAATGAAAGAATCTGTTATTTAGTATTTTATGAAGCAGTCGCAAAGCCGTAAATAAGTTTTTCAAAAGGTAATGTAATTGTAGATACATGTATTGTCTTTCATTGTATATTGCTAAACAATAGTGTCTGTTAAGCTTACATCTTTGAAAATGTTGATGTCTTTAAAGAAACAATTTTTTGAAAGCGAAGACCTCCATTTCTAACAATTTTAAAACTTCATTATCTTTTAGATGTGTTACAAAATCTCATTAAATGTCCCTAATCCTCAGCATTTATTGCGAGTTACATTGTATTCATTTTCCAACATTTAAGGAATTACGATAATTTGATTTATTTCTGCAGAGATAAAAGATTTTATAGCATCATTCCGTATGATCTAAAAGAGGCAATTAAAGTTATTCCGTAGCTTCTCTTCTTCATATTTCAAATTCAGACATTTTTTGTCCTGAAACAATACTTGTTAAATGACAGAATTAATTTCTATCAATTTGCCAAAACTTGGGCTTTAAAAATTGTTAATAGTTTCAATCATTATTTCTCCAAAACATAAACAGTAATATATTTTCCTTTAATTTATGTTACAAACTAATTTAATGCTTTTTGACCTGCAGTATTGTCAATCCACCTGAGTAATCCTTTAGTAGGAAGAGAAAAATATCAACATTGAAGACTATCTTTTGTAGTTTTGACAATAGAACACATGTCATTAACCCTTTGGCATACTATGATGCATTAGTGCCTCCATTTATTTCATGTGACCACTGTAGATTTTCACAAGTCTACCTCATCAAGAGCAGTTTTCGGTGAATGCATAAGATATTTTATCAGATTGCGCAATTTCATTACTCATGGGTAGATTTGAGTCTGTTTGCATAATACAAGTTGTTAACCCTCGTACCTTATAAAAAATACAAATAATAAAGTTGGATCCATAAATCAGAAAGAAGCAGATTGTAGCCAAATTTAGTGTAGCAGTAATATGGCATGGAAAATATCATACTAGTAATTTTCCGTGCTAATAAGTAACAGAAATGACCATATTTGAGTCAATGAAATGTTTTATAAAAATCGAAATTTCAAAGTTAAACTATGTTCTGAGTTAAACTATGTGTGTTCAGTTGAAGTAAATTAAATAGCATTTTTCAGTCTATCAAAATATCATTTATTTCTATGTCAAGGTGTTGCAGAGTACGAAAAATTTGTAAATTTTTCTACGACTCACAGACATTAGAGTATAGAGCTTGTATAGATGTATAGATATATAGGGCATATATAGATATTATAGGGCATTAGAATATATGGCTATTAGTGTATAGGGCTAATTGTAGGTGGATAACCTACAATTCGATTGTAGTCGTATCTCATAGAAAAGTATCGAAGATTTAAATCATAAGTTTAAACATTTGCTTTAAACCTACTTTGAAATATTCAATTTTACCAGAACGTAAACCCTAATTTTTATTTTCCTAGAAATTATCTTTCGATCGGAAAATAAAATTTTAAGGCAGTTTAAAATGTTTATACAGTTTTACAAATGCTATATATAACCATACTTTTTTATATTTTTATTAAGATGTACTGTATATAATATCTTAAATCCAAATTAGCGTATTCAATAATGGCAAATGGTTTAGCTGGTGAATGTCAGCGACATACTGCAGTAGTACCCATTTCAAACAAAAATGTAATAGCATGATTAAAACTGTATCATACTATAAATTGTGGTCCACAAGTTTTCAACATACCCCAAACCTTTGAACACACATATTTAAGGACCATACTGTGTGGATGTGATCTTAAAATCTCTTTATGGAAAATTATTGACGAAAAAGGAGGTATTCTCACTTCTATAATTATTAATGTTAGCTTACATCTGAATCCGAGGCTACGGCTTTTTATGTCCACGAATTGCATCTCAAATGTCACCACAAAAGTACTATATTTGCCTTCTGAGCCATAGACAAGACGAATCAAACATCCTGCATCCGGCATAGTGCTATGCTTTGCCTCCTTTTTCATATTGAGCAAGTAGTGAGATTTAAATAAATAGATTAATTATTTTTTTATTTGTCCTTGGAGATAAAAAATAGTTATATCAAAATTATCTTCATATGTTTTGAACATAAAAATAATGTATATTATAAGTACTTATTTTAATGTAGATATTATACCACAGTTGAAATCTCCCAAAAGATAACAACTTTAATGAATTTTTCAATGCTATCAAACTTAGCTAATGCTCTACAAATCGAAACAGTTTAACCCTTTTCCTTTTACTTTCACCTTCTCATGTCGCAAAAAGTAATCTGATATAGCAAATGTCTCTACAAAATCAAACTAAACCAAGCCGCTTATGCCCTCTAAAATTGTGTTGTTGTTTAAAATTATTCAACTTATTACTATACATTCCTTTTTACTTAAAAAGTACTCATTGTTGCTAAAGACTATAGTCGTAGTAGCTGAGATTCTTTCCTAATCTTTGCTCAGTAACTTGTATAACCAGCTATAGGGATTATATATATACATCAATATATATATATATATATATATATATATATATATATATATATATATATATATATATATATATATATATATATATATATATATATATATATATATATATATATATATATTATTACATTTGTATCGATTAATTTATTTCACCTCATAAAGTTTCCATGTTTAAATCAATTAATGATTTAATTTTTATAGTCCAAATCAAAAGATCAATCTACACTAGGGGAAATTCTGTGGGAATGTCTTATTACTTTTAGGCCTTTACAGGCTGACCAACATTTCTCGACTGACACCTTCAAAATTACTTCATTTACAAATTTTTAATAATATTTAAATATAGTTTTATCTTAATTACTAGTTACCTTTATCAAGGGGGTCTATAGCCATGTGCATCGCTAAATGGGATCAAATCAAAGCTGTATCATAATTGACCACAGTTATCCAAACTATACTATGCAGAAGAAGGAAAAACAAAGCTGTCGTTTTGTTTGTTGTTCTGAGGAGTTTACGGGTTTGCTCGACTTTTTTTAATTATTTATAATGTCACTACTTTAACATTCTAATGGGCGTTTGATGTCAGTAGTCAATTTCACGTTTAAGTTAGCCCATATTGTACCACACCAACTAAATATTTCTGAAATTTTTTAAAACTTTATCCATAACATTAATATGGTGTAACTAAGCATATAAAACCAAACTTTTAAAAATAAATTTTAATTTTTTAAGTAATTAGCTGTCCTATAATTAGGCCAACGGTCCCATACACTACTAAAATTTAACAAATATCACTTACATTGCATTAGGTTGATTCATAGGCGAAATTTGTTAAAACATTCAAAGTAAAGGTCAACATTACATTTTAAGCACACTGTTGTTGCTTTTCTTTTGCAGTTCTTCAACTGGCATTTTTAGTAAGGGGTAGGTAATAGAAAAAGGATATCCGTTGTAGGATGCTAATACCCAAAATTTATATCCAAATTTTACAGGTTTATTTTTCATGAACATCTTGCAACTGTGCCTTCCAAAATATTTTACCATTCTTTCATTGATGGTGAGATTTTCAGAAAATACACCAAATTGCTTCAAGGTTATGCTGATTTTGTCATAAAAAGGTTGAATTTTATAATAATGACCTTGTGGATCAATTGAAGAACCGTCGCTAAAATGGATAAAGTGTTTGATGTCATAATACCGTTTTCTGGACCTAGCTTTACTCACTAATGTAGTCCCAATGTCTGGAGTACTACAAGTAACCTCTACTATGTTTAAAAAAATGATAATAAATATAAAATAAAAGATTAAAAAACGACAATTTTTAAGGGGTTGCTAAAAATAAATTTTACAATAAAATATGTTTTGATTTCTCAGTTTTTTTGTTACTATGATAAAGTGTGTCTGTTTTAAAGGTCTTAAAATAAAATCCACCCAGGAAAATATTTATAACTTTATTATTAAATGGAATTCTATTTGTTGTCTTGTTTATAGGACAGCGGTCCAATATGGGTTAATTACTATAATATTTCTTGCCTGTTAGAGGAAATACGCTGACTTTTAAAAAATAGACTTTTAAAGACAAGTGACATTTATGATTTTTAGCTATTTACAATATAATTATATCTACACAGTTTATATTTTCGCCTACATTTTAATAAACATTGCTTTTCAACAGACAGTACAAAAGATATTGCAATTTTGCGTCTAATACTGATTTAAAATAAATTATTAACAGTTTTTAAAAAAAGGTATGCTTAAAAGAAATTTACAAACATATTGTTTACAAATATCAGCATCATCTTGGTTATATAATGATTTTCGTATAGCACAAAAATTGCACATTTCAGTGACAGCTTCATGCAAAAATGAACATAAAAATAAAAAGAAAGAAAATGTATATTTTTTTAAATTAAGAAAGAAAAATAAAATAGTACACAAAATTTTATAAGATTCTATTTTCTAGTCAATAAACTCTTAGCATTTTTCTATTTAATTTTTAACGGATCTCCGCATAGATACAAAATATTTCTAATAGATTTTCCACGCTATATATAAAAATTTATTAAGTAGTTATAAGTTAAAAACGCAAAAATTCTTTAAATAAAAGCAATTCAAAGCTCTACCTGTACAATTATTATAATATTGTATATAATATAATAATATTTTGTTTATATATAGTAATGTACAATTCCATCCTTCAAGAGATAGTCGTTTTGTGTTCATGACTTAAGTTACCCCGGAAATATATCGCAAGCAAACTTTTAAAGGGATTTAACAACAACAAAATATAACTGAATTTTTAATCACGTGCTTGTTCCCCCGAAAGAGAACTAGCATCTTTCTAGAAAGCAATTTTCAGGCAGTTATCTCAATTAGAAATAAGTTCTTTAAAATCTTACATAAAAATAAATGTTGAAAAAATACTGGTTCTATGATTTTTTAAAAAGAATTCGATTAAGGTAGTTGATTGGAAATACCATCAAATTTTGGTTTCGTTTGGAGCGATCTACTGTTTTGATGAACTAGTAGATCAAACGTAACATATATAGCATCAAATTCAATACCGAAGTTTTTTACTGGACTATGTACAAAGAGTTTTTAATTGATAATAACATGTGTATTTCAAATTATGATTAGTCTATTACATTATTTTATTTATAAAATATGTAGTTATGGCTTGAAAAATAGCTATAAAATTTTAAACCCCCTACACCATATTTTTCCCATTATCACTAAATTCCATATAAGCAGGATTAACTGCTATACAGGGGAATATTGAGCACTGAAAATTTTGAGCTCTTAGACGTAAACAATATAAATAATAACTGTAAAAAAAACTAAAAATATTGAGATTCGTAAATTTCTATTAATTGTATATTTAACATATGAATATTTTTCCCAAAGAACTATCGCAAACATCGCCCGTGGATTTGGTGGCCCAGAAAAACATTAGAGGTGTCATAGAGGACATTAGTCTGAGAGGACATTAATTTCTGATATGAATGCTATTCGTAATGGCAGATACATAAGATAAAATATTTTATATTAATCGTATTTTATTTTTATACGAAAGTATTAAAATAAAAGGAGCTTAAAAATCCTTGGTTAAATACAATAATAAAAAAATGAACAAATGTTGAACACCTTAAAAGAAAAAAAAAACTCAATATATGAGTTCAGATACTCGCAGAAGTCAGTGAATGTTTTAAAAGAGAAAAGAGGGAGGGGCCAATGGAACCTCATTAGTTCTATATTAAAACCATAAATATTGATTCCAGCTTAGAAGAATAGAATAAAGAATAATTTTAAAATATATTAAACATTATAAATCAAGAAAAAATATTCCAAATTTAAAAAAGTTCAAATGGTTTATAAATGAAAAAGTATAAAGAAGTAGGTTGGCTATCCCAGTGAATGGGGAGGAGTCAGAGGGTGTTACTCAAGACTCAGCAAAGTGGTAGAGATGGACAGAGAATGCAATAATACCTTGAATATCGTAGTAATATAATGAAAAGAAAATATTTAAAAAATCTTAGAAATTATAGAATTTAACTAAATAGTTTGTAATTATTTTGTGTTTATATTACATTAGAGTTATTTCAAACATATGAAAAAAGTATATCACACAGTGCCTATTAATCATATCTTCCTTTTCAGTGTACTAATAAATCGTCTACTAGAAAATTTTCAAAATTTCAATAAAATTTCGTATATTATGAAGAAACTGATGCGAAATACAATCACAATCATTAACATATCCGATCATGCTTAATGATTTTAATGCATTTTAATGAACAAACAAAGATTTAAAATATTAAAATTCTTTACTTTCCCTCATTTAGGTCTTATCCTTCTGTTTGATTTTTAAATTTACAATTCCCATCTATTACAAAGGAACTTAAATGCATTTATTTCACAGAGCTAAATACCTCTGAGTAAAAGCGTTTCTGTAGTTTCCGTGACTAAAACTACAATTAGTTTTAGATGGGTGGTTAAAGAAAATAGTCTGTTCTTTTCCACATAGGGACTTGAATACAAATACTGAGTTTCTTGGTAATTGTATTTTAAAATAGAGAACACTTGTGCCCGTTCATTTTAGAAAAATGTTTTTGTATTGTTACAACGTAAAATACGAGAATGCTAGTTTCAACAAAATAATCTAACAATTTTGACTGATATTTTAAAAAGAATTTTAAAAGAAACCTTTCTAATTTTTTAAATTTAAATCTTCATATATTGCTCTTTGTATGCTTAGATAAAATTGGTATAGTCTTATATAACACGGTGAATATCTTAGCCACACTGAGATAGTTAGACCTGTGTGAAAGTTTTCTTTCTTTCTTTCATAGTATTATCAGCTTAAATTCTAGTGTGCCGTATAATACAAGAAGCATTCATTAACATTTAATATCTTCTGTATAAATTCTTACCTCATTATTTGTGATTTAAAGCAAAGAAGAGTTTATTCCAGTAAGTGAGAATATTCCGCTGTATCATTACGGATGTAGCATGCTCGAATGCTTTCAAGAACAGAAGACTAATTATTGTAACTAACAGTAAGTATACAATAAGTTTTATTTATTTTCCTAATGCTTTATTTCAAATTTTGATATATAATTCCTTATACTCTGTAATATCTATGGAATGATGTAATGAAACATAAAAATGTGTAGGGTCTGGTGGGGTAAAATGGGTATTTTTTATAATTTATTTAAAAGACACAGCATAACTTTTAGCAATTATATTTTAGCTTTGTAATATATTTTTAGATATTTGTTGGTAACATTTATTTTCCTTAAGAAGCTTTTTATTTTGCATCTATCAACATAGATTGCCATGTTTGTAAGTCAGGAATACATTCTTCTTTACTAAGGTCTTAAAATCTTTCATAAAAGTAATATTTTATTTCTTTTATCGTCAATATTTTCTCAATAATCAACTGCAAGGGTTTCTAAACAACAGTTTCTCAAAAAACAGGAAAGAAATATTTTTAATATTTTATGTTTAATGATTATTTTTGCATTATGGGGGAAAATGAGTATTCCTTAATCTTACAATTTGTTATAAAATTCTAAATCTTTAGATGTAATGATTTAAACTAGCCCATCAATTTTAGTGTAAATAATATTACATAGTATTTTTTAAAATTTATTTGCTGTGGTACAGAGTAAATTAGTACAATAATAGTAAAATTGAGCTTGTAAGCCTAAAACTACATGTGTTTACATGGCAGTTTTGTACATCTGAGTCTGGAAATTTTCTTCCTTCTTTTTGGTTTGGTTTGGAGCGCTACGGTTTACTGTTTTGCACACAAGGGCTAATGAGACCGGGACCTACAGTTTAAAGTTGATTCCGAACGGCTGCAAACATCCATGCCAGCAGCGGGATTCGAACCCGCGAATTCTGGTTCCGAAGAGCAGCTCTCTACCATTCGGCCATCATTCGGCACTTCCTTCTTTAAATGTGTACATAGTCTACATTTAAATGAGACTTGGACCAATCTGTGGACCTCCTGGTGTATTATATGGCTGCACAGAGTCAGGGTAAATGCTAAATACAATGTTTGAATCTTGGATGGTACATTTTCTCAAACACGTTTAGCACCTGGAAAAACCCATTCTTTTGATGCTCGATGGTTACTTGACATATAAGACAGTGAAACAAGGGATGGACAATAGAATCATCATTCATTGCCTTCCATCAAACTCAAGCCATGCCCTGCACTATTTGGAATCGAAGTATGAAGTGGGCCAGGAGAAAAATCCTGAAAATGTGGTACATGGAGAACTGTGTACTAAAAAGTGTCCAAAGCTACATTCCCTAATCTGCTGAAACAGCTATTTGACACTGTGAAGGAAAAACACAAAAAGGTTAAACACAAAATAGTGTTAGCTGAAAAAAAAAGAGAAATAACAGCAAACAGTTATGCACAAACTTCAACAACAGCTACTATGAAACCTCTTTCTAGGCAAACTTCCAGTTCAGTTACTTCAAATTTTGTCTTTTCTTTTCCATTATAAGGGTTTTAAAAAGGCCATCGTTACGACAATTTCACCACTGCAGTTGTAAAGGAAAAAACCTTAAAAATGTCAGACGAAAAAGACAGCGGGCATAAACTAAGACCGGAGAAGTGAAGACTGTTTCTAATGTAGCTGACGCTAGTTCCACTTCATAATCATGGCCATTACATTTTTGCAAGATAAATTGTAATTATATCACATGTAAATGTGTTAGTACCATAAAAATTTTAAATCAATACCTATTTTACCCCACCACTGGGGTAAAATAAGTATAAAAAAGAAGTGAAAATTTTGAAATTTAAGAAAGTATGTAAAACTATTTTGACAATAATAGTAATTAACCCATTGCGTTAATACATGCAAAAAAATTGCTTGTTTGTATTTTTTTAAAGTGAGAAAGAGTGCTGAATGAGAAGTCCCGCTCTTTCTACTAATTTTACCCCACCAGACTCTATAGAATATGGGCCGAGTACATGTGTGAAAAAATTAAGTTATATTAGTTACTCAAACTGCAATTAATTTTTATTTTGGGGCGTGGTTTAAGAAATATCTTGTTCATTTTCACAGAAAGACAAGAATACAAATTCTTACTTCATTGCTTTTTGGGTTGAAACGGAGTTGAATGTTTTTAAAATGTAGAAAAGAACACTTGTAAGTTAATTTTTAAGACTTGTTCTACATTATTACGGTCGTATGTTACTGTACAATTTGATCGACGAAAGGCTTTTGTTGAATAAAAAGGGTAAAAGCGAATTTTCAAAATTTACTATTTGTTTTCTTTTTAAAATTTTGATTTATTTTACAGGGTTATAAGGAAATAGTCATCCAATTACAAACTTTAATATTTTCCATAAATACAAACTGAAAATTAGTAATAATCTATCATTCTAAAGAAAAATTATTAATTCTGTTAACTTTTCTATCACAAGTGTCCAATATGATTTTCTTTATTCACCCTAATAATATCATTGCGATATGCCATTTACAGCTAAATACATTATAACGTTTCACCCTTTACTCTTTCTAACAGCATTACAAATGCATTGTTTATGTTCGACTAAACATCAAGGCAAAAGTAGTGTGCACACAGGATATTTGACACATTTCCAGAAGGGAGAAGCTGCATGGAGTTAAGATCTAGGTAAACTAGATCGGCGTTAAGCAATAGATCCTAGTTTCATTAACCATCGTGTGGCTAATCAGTCGACCGAAGGGTTCGAAACTAAACAAACAGCTGTGATAGAAGGGTAACTGTGTAGAAATTTTGAATTAACACAAGTATCCAGTCATCTGGAACTAGTCATATTTACAACAACTTACGTACAGATGTAACGCTTAAACTAAGCAAAATGACTTCAAGCAAGATTAAAATGGGTATTTCCATTTAAATCTGAAAACGGAAAGTTTTCGTGTTTCCTTTACTCTTTACAAGGAAATAAAAATCCCCTATTCAATACCCAAATCATCCTAAAATGGTCGAAATATGAAAGGCAAATATAGTAAGTATGTGTAAATATTGAAATGAGGAGATTCAACATAAAACATTTTATCAGAATGTACGCTAAATTCATAATCGCAGATTTTTATAAAAAGTCATCAGTAAGACAATAATAAATGATATACAGATACATGAGTATATAAGTTAACTATGTAGATAATTAAATTGCTTATATTTGTAAAATAAGATTAAAACTCTATAGCAATGTAAACAAATATCATGAATCATGTTTCTGTTGAACACTGTAAATATATACTACATTGTAACAACATAAGAGGCTTAACAAAGAAAAAACTGGAGATTTTATTGAAAACCTATATAGACTTTGAAGGTTTATAAGAAATTGAAATATTGTTAATATCCTTAAACATTGTTTTCTATTATGAGATTAATCACTTTTTCTACAGCAAAAATTGTTTTATAAAAGTTTATCAATTGGATTAGAATCATAAAATACACCTCATTGAGACAATTATTTCATTATGAGATGGAAAAAAAATTTTTTTTTGTTAAAGTGTATCTTTGCAGTGTTTGTAACTAATTTAATACTCTTTACTTTTGTAAGTCTTTAGCTTATTTTTATCAATTTAAAAGCATTTATAAAGTGAAAGACATACAGAAATAATAGTTTATTGTCTCATTCTTTGAAATGAGAACTATTACCGACGGACAAAATTTTGTTTTATGGATTAAATATATTAAATTTCTTTTATCAATGTAAACTTTCAAAATCTTTTCCAATAACTGAATAAATAAAGTCCATTAGTTAAATAAAGCTAACATTTTAAGAAGAAAGACTTACTTTTGCCAATGAGCATTATTAGACACTATTATACTAGGAGAAGCAAAAAGTAAATTTTAAAGCCTACTATGCAACGTCGTCATTTAATTTCAGACAACCAATACAGCCAACTGATAGTATGTACTTGAACTTATTGTTTGCCATTGACTCCATATTAGTTTCCATATCAAATCAGGGAAAATGACGCTTCAGGGGATGAGTCTGAATATTCCCTCTTGGTAAGACCATGTCTTTGCTTATTCAGTCACACTGTCAAACAACTGCACTCCTCGTTCTCGTCTGAAACGAATCATTCGCCTGATAAGAGCTTCTTCTTGTATAGCAAGAGATAAAATTCGCTTGGACCAAGGTCCAAGATGTAGGATGGTTAGTCGATGATGTCCCAGAGAAATTGCTTAAACCCTATTGTGGTCTTTTGTTTTGTATGAGGTCTTTGCTCCAAGAGACTTTCACTCCTTACTTGAAGGAGTACCTATGTGTCCAACGAATCGCTTCAGACGAGGAGGTGAATCAGTTCGACACTGTGGCTAATCACACAACAACGGGGATTTTCCAGCAAATAGTCAAATTTACCCAAGAACCGACAAGAGTTTAAACTGATATTGTGACTATATTGCAAAATAACCTGTATGTCCTCTCAGATGTTTGTACTGGTATGGAATAAAATGCATACGTTTCACTTTGGGCATCATAATCTTACTTTTTGATTGCTTATTCTTTAAAGGAAAGTTCCGTTTCTATAAAACGTTATTTTAAGCCATTAAAGCTATTTAATTAATATTTTAACTTCACTCCTTTATTCCATTATATATATATATATATATATATATATATATATATATATATATATATATATATATATATATATATATATATATATTCCATTCTAGTAAATGTACATCTACCTTTATAAATAAATGACATATAATCTTTAGAAATGAAAAAGAAATTATTATCAATTGCAAAGTTAGGTAGATCCTCAATATATCTGCAAAACTTAATATGACGATTAAATTTAGACAACAAATAAACTTTTATGGAAATAGTTTTGTGTATTAAACGCTATATTACTGCTCAAGCACAGGGAGTTTGATTTTCTGCTTTAATTCTAAAGATATCCCCCATTTAATTCCATTTTGTGCCTAGAGTTGATTCCTTTGAAAATTCCTCAGAAATATAGAAAGCCTTTTAAAAAGTTATATAAAAGATACAAATACTTTTATGAAAAGACTTTAAGCGCTATATAAGTTAACCTGTAATTGATTTAATATAAATTAACATTTTCTTCCATTTGAGATCTAGCATAGTTAAAAGAGTTTAAGTATAGTTTCCTTTAGTTTGTATATTTATACGAATCCTCCCAAGAAGCTTTCAAAATCTCTATATATATGTGTCTAAGGTTATTTTTACTATTTTATTAATCATATCTTTGATAATACATATATACATTTTTATGAAACCAAAACATTACGCGATATAGCCAAGCATAGAGTTTTATAGAATATTATAAAACATAAAATTTACTGTATTTTTTAAATATTAGGGTGGTTTATGACAGTTTATATCTGTGAGTTTAAAGTAAGGAGTAATCGCTTTTTTATTGAAATGTTTGCTTATTACAGTTTAATACGTTATAAAAACATGAATTCTAATTCTTAAAAGAGATTTAGCGAAAGGAAAAAAACTTTGCACTGACATATATTCTATGTAAAAATATCAGCCGTTTAGGTACAAACACACTTCTTATTTGCACTATTTCCGTATGATTACTCATCAAACAAACGGAACAAATTTATAAAATATCTTTATTTTGCTATCCTGCAAAAGTTGAAAATTTTGACACAGCACTGTTCACCTCCGATGTACAGATACATGCTTTGAATGATATATATATAAAAAAAACTTTCATTTGAAAAATCAGAACACTAACAAAACCAAAACAGATTTTCCGAAGTAAAAGTATCTTCTTAATAAATTTTTATAATAAACAATCTAAGAAATGATGCATATATATTTTGTTTGTTCTTACTGTGTTTTAATGTATCTACACGAAGCAGTAAAGCAACATTTCCTTTCACCATTTCTACAAATCATTCCGCTCAGTCGGTAAAGGCAACGATCTATGAACTCAAATATTGCGGGTCTAGAGCCCAAGTCGGCCTAAGATCCGCCTTGTTCGTTAAAGATGACTGGGGCACGTAAAATAGGTTCGTGGTCACAATGTCCACCAAGTTCTCAATCAATACCTCTGGTGGTGGAAGGCCAAGCCTGGAGTCTTCTGGTAGGTGCCTGCTTCTAAATTTCGAGGATCTACTTTGCTTGTTTGTGTTGTACTAGGAAGTATTGTTGGCCTCCTATAAGGTGCTTCCATTATAAAATGGCCAAAAAGTATCTGAGGCTATGTATTGGTGAATAGTATATGATAGCAAGGGCTCCTATGTTGGAAATAATAATAATAATATCATGCTAAGATATCTATTTGAGTCGATAATCCTGTGGGTCCCTGCTTCAAAATTACGAGACCTACTTGAGTGAAGTCGTTCTTTCACCTTAATGGTGCTCATTAAAACGAAAGGCGCACGCCTTTGCCTTAATACAAGAGCCTGCAGGATCAATCGTGTTTGGTTTGTCATGAGAGTGGCATGAGAAACAACAAAAACAACAGCAAATAATTCCTTAGAATAATAAATCTTTTAACTAGCATGTAAAGTAATACGTTAGTGAACAATTTTACTCATACTAAAATGTATTTATTTTTGTGTATCTGTAAGTAAAATCAAATTCTCAAAATCAATCAAGAGTTTCAAGTCAAAACAGGTAACCTAATATATAGAAATATCTTATAAAATCATTTCGTCAATTCCCATCTTTATAGGGCCGCAAGTATTAGAGATGTAACTGAAAAACCCTAGAGGCTAAAATTTTGGTCTAAAAAGTACTCAAAGAAATCAGAGTTATATATTATGGCGTCCCAACTAAATTATATAAAATGTGATTTTTACAGGATAGCTCTCATTCATTTTTCAAATGATAACGTCCTACGAGAAAAACATCGTTTATACACTTCCTCTTTTTAGAGAAGTAAATAAAAATATTTGTATTAAATCTCTTGTTGTATCAGCTATAGGACAATTCTATCTTTTTTTAAACAACAGTTGAATTGGAATTCAACTATTCCAAAATATTTTATGACTAAGTCGGATTATTCCTGCCTATATGTATGGACTTATCTTCTATTTATATAATTAAACTTAATCATTTTTAATTCTCTTACTTATATGTTGTTTTCACTGCAGGTATTTTTAAAATATTTTATTATGTAGTGGAAAATCATATTTTATTACTACTATTTACTCATTCAAACGTTAATTAAATATCATTCTTTTACCTTATATTTTCAAGTTCTAAAAAATTATGCTAAGTTAAATATTAAATACTGCATACGAAAAATGCTAAGTTCATTAAAAAATAATCTATTTCAAATAAAGAATATCCTTCAGTAGACCACAAATGAGATAATAAGCTAAAATGTTTAAACATTCTTTAAAAAGATTGTGAACTGTGATAGTAACTAATATTTGACATCAAACAAAACAGTTCCCGTTGCACATAAATTCATGAATATAACTTCGGAGTATTTTTTAAAAACTTTCAAAATACTAATATTTTTAACTTGTCGATAAACTGACAAAACCGTTTACTCAGTGATTATATCACCGTTTCATTTTAATTTTCTGTAATTTTATATTAATGAATTCAGAAACTTATAGGAATTTTTTTCGAATATATCCAAAGGACTATTTAAAAAACTCTCAAATTGTCAATTCTTTCGACTTTATCAACTGTGTTTTAAATACAGCTAACTCCGTGTTAACTTTACAACTACACCAATTAGTTTTTATAAAAGTTATCATTGTAGAGGTTTTATCATTGAAATAATCAATTTTAGGTACGTTGGTGTCGTGTCCATTTAAGAAGTCCTATCACTTCTCATGCAGATATGGTTAACATTGCCTGAAGAGGTTTGTCTTCAAAGAGTGGGTCATCGTCATTTAGAAGTTTAATTTGTAAGAACCAAGCAATATACTCCCTATTTTTGGCCTGCAACACCAGAGGTGTTGTTCTGGAACTTAGAGGATATTACGACCATGAACTTGCTGAAGTAATGTACTTGTTGAAGCATCCATTAAAGAACACATTGGATCTTTGGGTGTCTCAAGCCTCGATCCCATAATCCTCATCTTAAGAGATCACCGACTTTTCCCACTCAACTACTCCATACCAGTACAAGCCCCTCCTCTCTATACAATTTGAAACTAGACTCGTCAGAGCTGGCAATATGTTGCCAGTCATCAACTGTCCAATGTTGGTGTTGACGGGCCCATGCGAAGCCTAAAGCTTTCTGCAGTCATCAAGGGTACATGAGTGGGCTTTCGTCTCTCAAAGCCCATATGGATGATCATTCGTTGAACGTTCACCCGGTAATACTTGTTGATGGCCCAACATTGAAATCTGAAGTAATTTTCGGAAGGGTTGCACTTCAGTCACGTTTAATGATTCTCTCCAGTTGTCTTTAGTTCCATTCTTGCACAATCACTTCCCGGAGGCAGCGATGTTGGAGATTTGATGTTGTACCGGATTCCAGATATTCACGGTACATCCGTGAAATAGCTGTACTGGAAAATCCAAATTTCATCGCTACCTCGGAGATGCTATGTCCCATTTCTCGCGCGTTGACTATAACACCAAGTTCAAACTCACTTAACACTAAACATACCATATAACGGGTCAAATGACCCATAAGGTTTATGTAAAAATGCGATGGGAAATGAATTAAAAATTCTTATTCTTTGTGTTTAAAATACATAAAAATTGACAATATACAATTTTGTTTAATTATAATAAAGTTTATTTGTTTATTTTCTTCCAATTTTCATATTTCATGCATTTATAATCAGAAAAAATAAAGTCCGGTCATTTGACCGGCTATGGTAGAAATAGGTATGTATTAAGTGTTGGTATGTTTAGTGTTAAATCTTGATAGCCTACCACTGTAGCAGAAGTAATCGATCTAACAACTGTGCTTTACACATGTTGTTTTATATACGCGTTGCCGACTGCAGAGCCGTATTCTGATTGGCCTCTTATTTTTTCTTTGCATGCCTATACCTCATATTCCCACTTCTGTGTAAAAGCCACTTCTAAAATGCAGATCCACAACGGTAATTCATGTCAATTATTTACACTGAAATCAATTTACACATTTAGGATTAAGCGAATTATTTGCATCTCCCGAGAAATAAGTCAAAAATGGGCGATAGATAGACATAAAAACTATGTATAATTTCTGGTAGATGTAAGAGGGAATTTATATAGATTTTGACATTAGCATGTATTACAAAATTTTTATTCATGACAGTATGTAACCTAACTAGTAACATGCGATAGTGTTTGTTTGATTTCTGATGCCGGGAAATTTACCTTTGAATCTCCTAAGGATTTATATTGTACAATGATTTATAAAACAAACTTATTTCTATTCCTTTTCCGTATCTAAAGATCAATTTACATAAATACATTCAAATTGTATTATCTTATATTTATATTAATATTTATTGCTGAACAGTC
>CM063502.1:91290507-91293007 GCA_032207245.1 Pardosa pseudoannulata
GATGCTTGAAATCCCTAACTAAAAATGCAATATTCTATTTTATTTTAGAAATGATCTAAAAAAGTGATTACTTAGCCAAATCAGTCAATTTCAGTTCTGTCCCTGTTTAAATTGAATTATAAATTGAATAATAATTGAAACATACAAATATGGAATTTTGTTTATGGTTTTATATAATTTCTGAACTTAATATTTTTTTTTATAATTTTTAATATAATATTTCTTTATTTTCTTCTCCTATTACTAGTTATATTCGAGTATTTGAGACATATGTAATGAATATTAGATATTCTTCCACTCTAAAACTTTTTAGAACTCGATATTGTCCTTTTGCTGGAATCTGTTAAGAAACATTGATTAAAGCCATTGCTTTATAACCATACCGCAGTTCAGTTCACTTTTTTATATTTGCTCTTGAGATATTTGTAACAACTCAGATAAATGAAGTTTTCAGGGTGTGGTGTTAATTACGCCAGTAATACCCTATCTTATCTATAGATGATGCCCTCCATTAATTTTATTAGAATTTTTGTAAAAAGCTCATGAGAAGATATGGGATATACTTTAATAGATGAACGGAAGAACAAAAAGAGGATAACCATTTTAAAAAACGTGTCTCTTTATTAAGACAGTTTCATTTAATTAGATGTTTCATTGAATATAACTTCTTTACAACAACTTCTTACTCAACTTCTTTTGACCTTTTTTTATTTTGTAAATAATTACTTGGTGAAATGTTTGAAAACTTTACCCACCATTAATGAAAATATTTTCTTATACATTCTAATAAATATGACTCATCGGTGTATTTATGGCCGAAAGATTTCCGAATGGTAGAGCGCTGCTCTTCGGAACCGGAGTTCGCGTCTTCGGGCATGAATGTTTGTAGCCGTTCGGAATCGGCTTTAAGCTGTAGGTCCCGGTCTAGTTAGAACTCGTGTGCAAAAACGTAGACCGTAGCGCTTCAAACCAAACCATACCAAAATCGGTGTACTTAGGGGAACACCTAAAAGTTTCCGAAGAAAAGCACAAATTGTCTCCCTTGTACCAGAAAAAGTCACGAATGTTTCTAACTTTAACCAACTAGGATAGATTAGAATACATAATTATTTTATTCATTTATTATCATAAGCAAAACACTAGAATTCTTAAATAGAGAATGAAATAGACATTTATTTTTAAAAATCTCAATTGTTTTTTGCACGATGTTTGCTCAGTGCATGTCACTGAATTTTTCAAAATTTTATAGTATTTGACAAACAACAACAATAATATTCAACAAAAATTCAAAATGAATAAATTGAAATGAGACATGAGTGAATGAGATAGGGGATTTTAAAGGGAAAAAAATTTCTATGCATGAGCAAAAAAAAATTTCATATTTACAATTTCATAATCAGCTCTGTTGGGAAGCTATATTTGATTATGCTTAAACAGTCAAAAATATCTGCAGTTTTCGAGCTGCTATTTAGTATGTTCAGTGAGAGTGGAAAACTGACTTTTCACAAATTGAATTTTAGTTTTAAAAACATCAATTCACTCCAAGCTATTCTTGTATTAGCGCCAAATTAGAAATAGCAAATAGATTATTAAAAGAAATTACTACCATAAAAAATGGTGAATGGTGAAAATGAATGGTTATCTTACAGTACACACATATATAGAATATATATGTTCTTGCATATTAACGCATATTTGTGCTGAGAACGAATAAAAAAAAGCAAGTAAGTTTAAACTGACTTCCTGTTCTTTGAACTGCATGTAATTATCTATAAATGTGTTACTATTATATAAATTTCTTTTTAAAAAATCTTTTTCTGATTAACACTTTCTAAAGCGTACCTCTATTTGAAATTAATTAAATAAAATTATGAACTGCAGAATAATTGAAGCAGCATAATATATGTTACCTGAAAATACCTAATTATTCGCTCTAGTGCTATTCCTGGAATACGTTGAAAGTGTTTAATCATTCAATTATATGCACTAATTTACAGATGATGACTGAATTTGGATGTAATTAAATATGTGTATTCAATGAATTCCCAATCTCTTTTAACAAAGCGTTTGTCACGTACGTTTAGATATAATTTGTTGAAACCATTAATTCATATGCTTTACAGAGAATCAAGCTTAATGACCAATGAATAGATGAACCTCTCCCATTGTTACAAGCCTAATATTAGTTATATTTGATCATTTCATTGATCTTTATAATATTGTCTAGTTATATTGTCAACAGTTGAATGGAGAAAACTACTTAGGAAAGGAAGTTAGCGATATATTAGCTGTTAACGAGAGTTAAATTGATGCAACTATAATTTAAAGATAATATGAATTTAAACTTAAAAATATACATATTTATATAATTTTGAGGCAAGTCTTTAATGTAATACAATTCGTTTAATACAATTTTATCTTAAAATAGTTTTTACGGCTCTAACTTATGTATACCATTTAGTAAAATACATCTTTATCAGATGAGTGGTTACAAACCTAA
>CM063502.1:91298007-91313007 GCA_032207245.1 Pardosa pseudoannulata
GTATTAAAAACTATTTTAAAGAATACGTATAAAATATTTCATTGGTGAGAATTCTCTATTAAGGGAACCTGTTTTGTATATTGAAAAAATTACAAAACAAATCGTGTTATAAATTAGAGAGACGTAATTACAAAATGCCAAATAAAACAAAGTAGGTATTTTGAAAGATTAAGAAGCTTCTTCCTTTGGGCAAGAAATCTTGAAACTCATAACCATAAACTACAGTGATTAACCACTTTATTTGCCAATATAATGCGTTGATCTTTCTTGTTTACAATATTTAAAAAATCATATCGCTTAATTTTTACAAAATAATGCGTCTAAAGGCTTTAAATGAAGCTATAAATATATACAATTTTATAACACTGATAAATTTACATTAGAGTGGATAGGTAATACTATGCAGCTCTAAAGTTCGAATTTTCTCGGGACATAATTCATTATGGGTATTGACTGAAAATTTCTTGACATAATAACATCATTCTACATAGTACGAAATTGTAGACAATACTTGTAATTTTTAAATTAGCTTTACGTGAAAGTACCAGAAACAAATATTTCATGTAGTGGTTATCCAAAACCGAATGTTTAAATAAGCTCTTCATAAGACGGTAAAATACTTTCCTCAGTACCAAATTTTGCTTCGGACTATTGAAAATAATATAGTACTATAATTCTATATTGATCCAATCCAAAGGTCAGCAGACCGATCTGACATGCTACTTGCGGCTCTCGAATAGGCATTTGTGGCTCAAAGGCAACAGTCTAAAGTCTTTTGCCGTTTATGTATTATAGTAATAGCTTTTGCATATGGCTAAACAAACAAATATCATTCGATGGTACATCTTTAATAATCTTAGATTAAAATAAAATTTAGACTACCTCAGGCAGTAAGAGTAGCTTGTCAATGATCGGTCATTTACCCACTGCTTGGCATGAATTCAGCAACATATCCCATAGTTTGATTTGAGGTCAATGCAACTACACTTTCTGACTATTTGATTTTCCCTCGCAACCAATGATCGTTTGCACATTGAGGCTAATGTTTCCATTTTAGTTTAAAACTCAAGTAATTATGGGGGAAAATTAATCGAAACAACATCTCTGCAACAACTACTTTAACAACAATATGTGATACATAAGCTTGTTTCTACATATGAACCAACGCAATGAAAATGCAAAAATTAGCATTTACTGTTCTCACAGTCTTAGGTTCAATATATACATTTGAACGAACATTCCTTTTCCCGAATTAAATACAAAGTAAGCTAAGACCTAACTTCACAAATAACAATATGCAATCATACCTAAAATAGAAAAATACTAGATATTTGCCAGACACAACAAGGCTTTAACAAGTGATGTAAGGATTTGTTCTCATTTAGTCTCAAATAAAATATCTCGTATATATCATGTATTTTATTCTAAATATGCATCTATATCTAAATATATCTAGGCATTACGAGTTTCCTTAGTTACATAATTGGAGTTAAATCCAAGGTTTAATGCAATAACTAATAATGCTATGTTATATGAAAGTGAGATAGAATACGTATTCGACCAATACATTTTCATATTTTTATATGCAAGATCAACCAAAGTAAATGTTAATAGGGAAAGAATGCAATTTTACAATAGTACACTCCATATGAAGAAATAGAGAATGTTACACTCTGTAAATTTTTATTTAAGTAATAGCATAATAGTAATATAAAAATTCATAATTTTAACCGTCTCCCCTTCTCACGTAGTTATACAAATAAATATGATTCTGGTACCTTCGTTATTTGGTTTTATTGACAACTTCACACTTCCACCTCAAAAATTTACCGATTCCTGTACATACTAATGGGAAATCTATATGGAGGTTATGTGTTTTTTATCGGGCTTGACTCAAATGTAAACTTTTTATCCCTACTACTTCTCCATTAAGACAACAGGAGGAAGGCTGAACAAATAGTTGATTACCTTTTCGCATCCGCAACTGTGGGTTTGAATTCCGTTGCTAAATGTGGATGTTTTTAGACTTTTTGAACTGACTTTAAGAAGTATATACCAGTCTTAAAAGTCTTAGTATAACTTCTAATACTTCTACCCAATCAAAATCTTTTGAAACTACCCTAATTTCTATTACTGCAAATGGACCCAGATATTGAAAAGCTGCTTTTTAAACAATAACACTTAAAGTAATCTTCCTCTTAAACCAACTAGGGAGAAATGGCATTCATGTGGCATTCCACCTTTGATCAGCAAGATAGTTGTATACACAGAGATTACACCACAATATAATTTTTCAAATTTATGTATTTTAAATATTTTTAAATATACGTCTGACATTTAATTAAAGTTTAAAGTGGACTGTCAGAATTTTTGTTTTATATTAATAAATACAATTTTTAATACTATATATTATTCTCAATTATTTACTGTTGCAACCTTAAACATTTTTTAGGCAAGAAACAGTTTTAAATTTAAAACTACACAGAGGAAGATTAGTCCCTTAATTTATTTTTTCACATCTAAGAACAGCAAGACCTGTAGCTGACGCAACTGTATTTTCAAGACGGGAATGTTCAAGGATTATAAATATTGTTCTATACAATTCTAAGCTCAAGTCTTTACAAAAAGTACCTGATTTTTTTATAAAGGCAAAATCGTGACAAAAAATTCTATAAATTATATTTTATTTACATTCATCTTTCCAAATATTTCATGCCTTTATTCAACGTTATTCAACGTTATAATTGAGACGAGAATTGTTTCAAAATTTAAAGAATAAAAGATATATTGCAGGAAAATAAAAATTAATATTCGAGACACATAAAATATTTCTATTCACAAAAGATCATTTCACGTTATGAAAATGGTTTTGTAATTTCTCTTCTCATATGTATTTATACATAGCAATTTAAAAGGTGCTATAAATTTCATCGGATGCAATATTTGTTTGATTAGGAAGATCAATATATGTATTATTTTTAGAATTGCTCCAACGAATTTTGTGTGATTGCAAAGCGTCTAGAATAAAATATGCATATAAACAATTCGTCATTTATTTTACGAACATTTATACAAAGGAAATAGGGAGCTATATAATCAATTAAAGATCGTGAAAATTAAGTAGTAGACATCTGAATATGAAATTATGAAAGACTTCGAAAAATAACAAAGGAAAATTGCGGATAAAAAATTAGAGTAAATGTATAGGAAATGGATATATCTGAATGTTAAGACTATTATAAGAACAAGAATCATAAAAAAAAATGAATTCCATGGCTATCATAGAAAAGTTTTTAACAGCAATTATATTGGAACTACAAATACTCAGAAACTAGGAAAAAACTCTCCAGATATTAAAATTTAAAAAACATAAATAAAATTAATAGCCATGTGGAAAAAAAATTGCTGAAAATAACTCAAAACTTCTGAACATCAAATGAAGTTAGGGCCTGATTATCGCACGGGTACCCAGGCACATGCAATACGCTCAAAAGTTCTAGGGAGCAAATTGCATATCCACATTTTATCAGGGTGTCTGGATTCAGATCACCTTGATATAAATGGTGTAAATCACTTGATTTGAATAAAGTGATTAAAATCAAGAATACTTTTTTAACACTTTAAGAATTCTTTAGTTCAATCAACACTTAAACTAAGAAACGAAATAACAAGTGTTTTTTAATGGCTGTATAAGGATTAAATGTAACGTTTTAATTTGCAGCTGTAAAATTTTCATTCGTATCTGTACAATATTTTTTATAGTCTTCACAAATCTATTTAAGCATTGCAAGGACAAAGGGGTAATAAATTATCATTTTGCTGATATATTAGATTCTTTTTCCCTCAAATCAATCAATTTATTTTTATTTATATCTGTTTTGTGTTTATTTAAATTCTAATTGAATAAATAGTTTATATATGTAAATAATGAAGTAAATATAAATAAAATATGTAATATATATTTTCTAGTTAATTTTCCGTTTTTTATGAATGCGTTTGTACTGGTCTTTATAAATTCGGAAGACATTCAAATAATTAGACTGTGTCATGGGAACAAAAGTATCTTAATCAAGCCATGAAGGAAGTCTTAAAATTTTGGCATCCAAACATTCTAACGATAAAGAATTTGGAAAGATTTTATTTGCTTAATGACAGCGATAAAGAGTATTTTTTGGTAAAAACATCTACAATGGGAATTAATAAGCTAAACCCGTTATAGCGAACCCAGTATATAACAAACATACGGATATAACAGATGGAAATTTTGAATCTTCCACTTCCTTATTTTTAATGCTTATTTTCCCTTTTATAGCGTACCTCCAGAGTGTCAGAGATTGGATTTAACGAATCCCTTTTTATACCGCCACTGATTGTATACATTTATTCGCAGTAGTAACAACTATATTTCCTTTCTACTATCGTAAAAAAAATTCTTAAAATTAAGAATTATTTTCTCCACAAATAATAGAAGAAAACCCCTCGAAGTCCTTTTTTGTTTTAGATGGAGAATTTCATAAAAGTTTCTCAGAATCGAAACCAGTTCAAAAGAAATCTTATTAGTGAATAACATTTAAAAGTACAATTAACTATTTATTCATTTATCTCCATTTTTTGTCAATTTAGTTAGCAAATGTCTTACTTAATTTAAATTACTTTAATTTAAACTTAATTGAAATCACTTTAATTCAATACAGATAATTTTTAACACATATTTATTGATTTATTTTAGTTACATATTTTAACAACTAATATTTTTGCATTTAAAATTAATGAGTAATAGTTTTAATATACTTCTTTTCCTAACATTTTACTTGATTGTTCGGTTATAACAAATCCTGAAATATAGAAAATATAATGTTTGGTCCTTTGAGATTTGCTATATTAGGATTTTACTGCACATGAGGGTAGAGAAAAGTTTTAAAAACATTCTTTTAAGAGTATTTTGTCATTATGGTGCGCTGATGCTGAATAAAAAGGGTGAAAGATTAGTGTGAGATATTTTATATATAAAAAAATTATTTACAATATTATAATATAACTCAATTTTTGTATTATAGTTTTTATAAGCAAATATACGTGCAAACACTCGCAGTAAACATTTTATTAATGTCCTTTTATTCTGCTAACATGAAATAAAAAGTGATGTATAACGCATTATATTAAAAATGATATCTATAAATCCATTTTATCTACTTCATATGTATGTGTGCATTTCATTTCCCTGAACAAATATTATAAGCTTTCAGCCATCAGACGTGGATAAAGCTGTAAATAATAAATGCAGTAGACAAAGAATTTGAAGTTATGACACTATAAGTAATCATTTATATCTTTTAAAATTAAGTTACTGTAAAAAAGATTTACAGGTTCATCCGAAATTATTGAATGTATTTTCTGTCTTGACAATATGAGGTAAGTGCATGTTTATCACTAGATTTACGGCTGTTGATCATATACCTATTTTTACTGAAGTTTAGCCAATTTCACTCATACAAGAAAATTGAAGATTTTTCCAAAGAAATTAGATCCAAATTAATTTAAATAAAATGTTTATTATAAAAAAAATCATGGAAAATGTTTTTTACATATAAAATCTGTTTTTGAAACACATTTTTCTCAAACATTTCTATTATATTTAGAACGATAGTTTCTACATCTGTTTCTTTTGCATGATTATTGAACTTGACAATTCTTCCGTGCGTGAATAGCATGAATTTCTGTCATTGGAATAGAAGTGTTCTCGACTTCTTCTCTATATTTACTTTATACTATACTTTATATTTATACTATACTTTACATACTTTATACTTTATATTTACTTTATACTATAATTTATATACTTTATACTTTATATTTACTTTATACTGTATTTATTACTATATTTATTTATTTTCATATACATTGTATGAGTCAAATTGGCTCACAACCGTGAAAATAGTTATACCACATTTGATAATGCGAAATGAAGGGGTCTGCGGGGAAGAGGAATGAAAGTTTACATATATTTTATTACTTAACTAAAAACCAACGTATGTTTTTGAAACGTTTTATATATAGATAGTAATCAAAGTTTTCAATGAGTCAAATTGGCTCGGTCCGTAAATCTAGTGTTATTGTGTTCTTAAAAAGAGAATTTAAAACAATTTTACATAATAAAATTTTAAACATTAAATACATCAAATGGAAGGTAGATGGTTCAGAAATATTTCGTGGAGAATATTTACTAATCGCGCTAGTCTGCAATTAGTTGTCGTACATGAAAAAGAAATGTACATTTTGTGGTTCGAGGAAAGCAAATCCGTTGTAACTGTTCAGAGACATTTTCGCTTAGAGTAATCAAATCTTTATCAAGTAATTTAGGACTCTGTAAAACATTTTAATATAAAGACACGAAAAATACAAAACATATAAAAGACACATTATTCATTCCACCCACTAACATATTTTCTTGGTTATATTACAAACCAGACGTACATAAATATTTTTCTATACTTTCCCATATAGGGGAAATGGTAACCGATTGCACTATTTTTTTCTCAAATTACAGCAAAACAAATAAAATGACATAATTTTCTGGATAAATATTATAAACTAGTACAACAGTATTATTATCTAGATCAAGTGTCATGAATTGTATGTCCCTCATATTCCTTTGAATTTCCCAAATCCTTTACAGTATCCGAGAAATAGCACGGAACTGCAGAATGTTTCGTAGGAAAGTATCTATATCTATGGGAAAATATCAAATTAAATCTATGTACTGGAAAAACCGATTTCGGGCTTTAGAGAACTGAAATTCGGCCCAAACCAATGTCAGGCATTCCAAAATTGATGCAATTGTATTGCTCGAACAGTATTACAAGCAAAAGTTTAAAGGAGAGTTTATTGCCTGATAATGTATTTTTTCTCACATCTACAAAGAAACATTTACATTTGTTTAGTTGGTAAACCACCAACTAACTCCCTCATAGCCCTGGTTTGAATCTACAAATTTTCATATTTCTGTCTATGATATTTATAGACCAAAGAAGGTTTTCTACCAACGATTAGGTCTAGAGTACCAAATAGGCAGTCAGAAGCACCTTTCTTGGAGGTATAGGAAAGCTCATCTTGCATCTTACAAATCAATGTAATCAGTAGTAATCAATGGTCTAATCAATGGTAAACCATTGGGAAAGAAGACAATCCTAATGGAAAATAGCATTCGGTGTGCTTAAATGAATTTAAAATTTTAAAAGATATGTATGACTACTCGACTTTTAAAGTATTGGTCATTGTTAGTTTCTGGATATGTCTCGTAATTATATTTTTCACTGCTTAACATTTTAATTTAGTTATATTTCTGCTTATTTTTCCCCACAAAAATATATTTCCGTTCTAAATAGATAATATCATCTTTTATGGTTAAAAATTTGTTTTAATCTTGATAAAAATGGCTAATAGTTTAAGTAAAATTGGAATGAAAAAAAATAGTTTCTTAAATATATTAAATCTATTGACTTTCACTTGCTTCCTTCTCCTAAATCACGAAACCCACTTTGCGCAGTCCCAGGAAGTAATGTTGGCCACCTACACGGTGTTTCCATAATAAAATAACCAAAATATATCTGCAGAGGCGAATGCTATAAAAGCAAGTGTATTTGCATTGGTAACCATAATAATAATTATATTTATTCATTACACATTCATAGTCTGTTAAATCGTAATTCCTAACATACTTTCAAGAATAAATTCAGGTGCATTTTTTACTAAAATAAAGTGGGTTCTAAATGAAAATCGGCAAAATAGAAAAGAATTTCAGCTAAGTAAGAATAATACTCTTTTAATTCCAGGCAATTACGATGATGAATTTCATAACATCAGAATAAATATGACAAATTAGTTTCATCAACACATTAAAAATGTTAAGATATTATCAACTAATCAATGCATTCATCGAAAAAGTTTTTATAAATTTAAAGAAAAACAGCTTTGTTTAAACCAAATGCTTAATTAAGCTTAAACTATCATTTATCAAGAAGACATATTTTCGAATCTTAATAAACTCTTTAAATTGCAAAAAATTGCTTTTTTTCTACTACATTGATAAAAGAAAGTGAAATATAAATTTCAAGAAAGAGGATCTTTAAAGTTTTAGTACTACGAGTCAATTTTGAATACATATGCATCCGTTATAAATAAAACAATATGATTAATCCATTGAGGACTACACTTAAATGCTGCAGGAGTCGACCGTTGTGAAAACAGTTGACATTTAACGCTATCTAGTAATTAAATCTAGCATTTAAAAATTAAAATAAAACTTACAGATCTCCTATTACGCATATGTGACGCTGGTCTCTCAATATCAACGGGAGATCTTAGAGTGGAGACGACGCTAGACTGATAAAAGTGAAATCGCATATACGAGAAGTTGGTCGCGAAGGGGTTAACCTTTGCTCATTAGTATGTATATATATATATATATATATATATATATATATATATATATATATATATATATATGTGTGTGTGTGTGTGTGTGTGTGTGTGTATGCATGTTTACAACATAGTGCAATAAAACTGTAATATATTTTTAGAGTATTAATAGCAATATATTTAAATTTCTTTTAAAACTATTTCTTTCTTAATAAATTTACTTTTGATTCACTGTAATAACCTACATCAAAACTATAATAAAAAAAGGAGCATCTGTTTTTCTAAAATGCTGCTTTTTCTTCTTTATTCCATCTGTCTTGTTTCTATAAAATATATCGGAAAACATAAAAATGTGAAGTTCAGGGAAAAAATAACAGCCTCTAACATAAAAGCCAGCAATCTTTTCGATCTTTCTGCAGACTGTCATAAATAACCCTACCAGGTTTGCAGTATCCTGAAATCTAGGAGATTGACTCGGGTACATGAAAACAGCTTCAAAGGGAATACAGAAGAAATTGTATTCGGATATTATCTTTATTTGGGAATCTACGCAGAATGCAGATCATGCGTATATTTTAGAAATCTATTTTGTATTTTGAATCTACATTTCTCTTATATATATATATATATATATATATATATATATTATATATATATATATATATATATATATATATAAATATATATATATATATATATATATATACGTATATATATATATATATATATATATACGTGTATATATATATATATATATATATATATATATATATATAGTATATATATATATATATATATATATATATATATATATATATATATATATATATATATATATATATATATATATATATATATATATATATATATATATATATATATATATATATATATATATATATATATATATATATATATATATATATATTAAAAAATAGAATTGGGAATTAGAATAATTTTGAGAATCTTCAGAAGGAGTATTTTTATATATATACATAGAGATATACATATATAATTGCAGCACCAGCTAGTGAGATAGACAGGTTCATATTTCTTAAACTAGCCACTAGAAGTTATGGTTGGTAATATCATTTTGTAATGTTGGATAGGAATGTATTGCTCTAAGTTTTTCGTTATTTTTGTTTGAGTAGTGCAGTTGAAAGTTTTCATAATTCAGATTAGTGAGGTAAAATGCTTTTCCTTGTTTGAATAATGCACTAACTTACAAATAATATAATTTTTTTATATCTATCAATCTAATACTTCCGCATTTATGTTTATAAACAGTATTAGCAAAGGTCACCCTAATACTATGACACTATGTTTTATCAACATGCATATTAAAATTATATCAATACATAAAATGGAAGCCCATTTCATCTAGACTTAAATGCATAGTAATAATCATATCAATTGTGACTACAAATCTAATCAAATACCAAATATTTTTCTGAGAAAAGCACTTAAACTAATTATTCAAGTAGAGTTAATTTTCTATTCATTTATAGTATAAAATTTTTTACATAGTTCCAACAATAATTTATCCCAATTTAAAGTTATAAATCTTTTTTTCAGTATTAATGTATTTTTACCCTCAAAGGAGGTTATTTTCACACACACACACACACACACACACACACACACACACACACACACACACACACACACACACACACACACACACACACACATACACACATATATATATATATATATATATATATATATATATATATATATATATATATATATATAACATCTCCTAATCAATAAAATAATTTCAAATCTAATAACTTAATAGTAAATCTCTAGTACTATAAAATGACATAAACATCTAGTTTAGAATTCTACATTTATTTCATCAGTCTAAAATAATATAATCATCAGAATATCACATAATATTTTCAATTCTTAGTAATAATGCAAGAGTATTAATTTAAAGTCTAATTTAAACATTACATATTTATTCAACAGTCTTAAATTCCATAATCAGCAAACACTTAAAATAATCGAAGAAATAGTAATATTACTATCATAACTATTAATAAATATAAATAAATAATAAATCATAAATAATAAATATAAATAATAATAAATCATAATATAAATCATAAATCATAATAATAAATCATAAATATAAATAATAAATCATAACTATTAATAAATTATGATGAACGTCTAGTTTTAAGGGGAATATTTTTAAACTGAATGGAATTGGTCTAAATCATTTTCAGATAGTTTTAATAATTAATTTCTGCATAATTTCAGTAATTGTTTGCTATATAGTACTATTCGTGTTCCAGACTAATGAAGTATAGTTTGTGAAAAATAAACTAAATGCAACTCAATTCTTTCAGCTGTTTAATTATTTTTACTGATTACTAAACAAGACTTTAAAAGCTGGAGAATGACTTCATTTCCCAGTAATGTTAAACGAAATGCTAAAATAAAACTGGCTTGTGTATAAAAAAAGCTAATTTAATGAGATAAAAGCAATTGTAAAACCAAAGAGCCCTCAAAAAATCGAGTGCTTTTGCGACACCAAAAGTAATTTGTATAAAGCAACATTCAAATAAAAGTAGTTTTTCTGTAGACTAAAGAATAGCTGAGAGATGTGTAAAGGGAAACAGAAGTTCTTTAGATAGTTAAGGTAATTTAATTATGGTAGAACAATTTTTGTTCAATTATTCTTTCACATTTTAGAAAATCAGAAGAAATATCTTAAAATAAATCGAAGGAAAGCAATCTTTTTAAAGAGAATACTGTACTGCCAAATGGGTGAATTTATTGAATTTTGTTGCTGCCTTCAATTGTATTATTCTAGCCTTTCATAAATTCCCGCAAAATTTTAAACCTGTACCTCTAATATTTCACTAATTATTTACGCATATGATTTCAATTATTGAAGTTTTACTAAACAACTGTAAACTATTAAAATAACTTTACGTGTAGAGCAGAGAAAATAAATTACATAAAATTTAACATTTTATATTTATTGATGTATTTCATCTAAATGTTCTTTTTATTTCTTTTGTGATGTCTCAATACAGAAATATTTTCATATTCATAATATAAAAACAATTTTATATCAACACAAAGTAAAATATGTGTTATATCAATTTTTACATCAATATATTGCATGCAAAATTTTTCCATTGTCATTTTATTTGCATTAAACATTTTACAAAATAAATTCTTTGATCTTTTTTCAACCCCTTGTAATTCGTTTCTAAGTCCCTTTTTATTTTTAAATCATAGTTTTTTTTTTAGCTTTCCACAAGAATAAATATTTTTATTAGTCATACCCTAAAAAAACAAAGTTTTTGAAAATTTTGAAAAAAAGTAACACTAGCTATATTTAATAATGCTAGCTTTAGTAAGTAATCTAAATACACTATTACTCTAAATTAAAGTTTGTTCAAAAATATTGAATGCTTCAAAAGTTGTCATTCAAAAGTTATTATGTTCATTGCTAAAAAATCACATTCTAAAAAATGACTTTAAAGTGTTTTCATCTTAAAGATTCCAATAATTAGAAGCTACGGTACATTATACAAAATAAAATTGGATAAATTTATGAAAAATGCAAATATATATAATTTCATTATTTGAGTCTAAATATTTATTAGGTATCACCAAATATGTTCATTAATTAACAAAGATTTTGTATTTTGGTAATCTTCAGATAAAAACAAAACTATAATTTCTATAATCCTTCAAGTGCATATCATTTTTTTAAATTTATGAACAAACAATAATATTTTGTAGGTATAGATGTGTTGGCTTTTCGTTTTAAAAAAATAACGCTGTATTTGGAAACTCTATTTATTAAATGTATTGTTTTACTAGAAACCAAGGCCAATTTTTACTGTAACTCCTGAAATTATCAGAAAATTTTAACGTTGTTTGATTTAAAATGTGCACAAATGCTTACTTTATCACATATGTTTTTTTTTTCGAAAATTGGAAAAATTCGAAGATGTAAGATTTTTATGTCACCTTAAAGGATTTTCATATTTATCCTTGAATTTCTTTTGAATTTTCAGATATTTTTTAATTTGAAATACAAATGTTGGTTTTTATACTTGCTTACTATACTGTATAGAATAAAACTGTGCATAAAATCAGTAATGGGTTGCTTGTTTCTTTTTTTTTTACTAATATGTAAAAACTGTCAAACTTTAATATTGCAGGCTGTCACAAAATTTTATTTGTAAAATATAATAGAGAAATTATATCCATACATAGTATTTTATAGATAGTCCATATATAGCCTTGTGTAGAAGACTTTAATAACCCTCGAAAATTTGGAGCATAATATTTGAAAAAAGGGTTTAGGGATGCAAGTTTTTAGAAATTAATTTTTAATTAAATGATCTAGTTAAAAAAATTACTTTCATTAATATGCTTTAAATTGCTATACTGCTCTAAAATGCAAATTAATTATACTTAATATTCTAAAACTAAAAAGTTATAAAAGAGTACCATATTGCAATAAAACACTGAAGAGCTATAATATTCTGAAAACTTTGGATTTTAAGCATTTATTTTTAAATTCCTAAAGAAATATTTAGTAATTTGATATCTAACTTAACTGTCTTCTTTAACTCTAACTTCTGACCACATATAGATCATACTTAAACCCACATATTTCAGTAAATTTTGAAGGGTCTGGAAGATTTTACGGGACCATTCACATATTAAAAATGAAAAAAAATTATCCAGTATTCAGTAGCTGGAAGCAATTTTCAACTTTTGCATAACATTTATTTTACTATTATTGACAATGATTACAAGTATTTTTGGAAATACAACTCGTAAATTAAAGAAAAAAGGAAGCTTTCTTTAAACCATTTGAAATTCTATTTTAAGATTTTCCTCATGATTCCCAAAGTTTAAATCATCTACTTATAAAACTTAGAAGAGACATAGTTTTGCAAGTAGAATATAAGAGTATAAATTAAGTTTTAAAAATTGAATTGGCAATGAAATACCAGCCTATAAAAAGTATTCTCATTATATTTACTCATCCTTTTATAGCCAATACTAATGGGCAGCTTATTAAAAAAAGAATGTATATTATACAATTTGAAAAGATATCGGCATTATATTTTTCAATAAGTTTCTCCAATTTTCTGGGATGAAATGATAGTTTTTCCCAAATTCCTAAATTAAAATATTTGAAATTCACTGAGAAATTAGTTTTTAATACTGAAGAACCACAGCTGGTGATCACAAGCCTTTAGTTTTTGATGGTACAACATTTAACCAAAATTTTAAAAATTACAATTACTTGCGCATTGGTTTTTAGATACAGATAAATACTATACAAAATATGTAAATTATTTCCAGCTATATATGAAAGATGATAATATTCTTTTAGTATATAGATGGTTCTCTAAATGCACAACTCCTGAAACTTTACTAGACATTTTGAGTTTTAGCATGTTTTAACCGAAATTTTAATATTTAAAATAACTTCCTCAATGGTTTTTAGATAAAGATAACTACTATACAGAAGATGTAAATTATATCCAGCTATATACGAAAGAGGATAATATTATTTTAGTATATAGATGGTTCTCTAAATGCACAAATTACTGAAACTTTATACTAGACATTTTGAGTTTTAGCATGTTTTTTATAATAAACTAGAGAACTAATTACTAAGTATGCGCTGATTTTAAAAAAAATTAAACTCCAAGGTATTTTTATTATTATTTTGGCTTTTTATTGTAATTACATTTATTTTTTCCATTGCCAACTGAGAAGAACAATATTATACAAGTATTTGTTTACTAAAATTTTAACTAGTGATATATGTTAAAAATTCATTAGTGAAACAAACACTCGTTTGTTTCATTTCTTGATAAATACATACCCTACATACAGCTATTTACTTCAAATGAAATTCAGTTTTGTAGTAGTTAGATGTAACACACTCTGCTTAGTTTATTAAAGGCAGGAGAAGTAAAAGACATGCCTTTGAGTGAAATTTTGTTTTTGCTATTTCCTGGTTTTGGCCTTTTGAAAAATATATTTAATTAGCAAGATACTATTTTCATTATGATTAAATACATTTATGAAACTATTTTAGTTAAAATATTCGTTGTCATATCAAATATACATTTTACCACATCTATCGGTTTCATTAAATTACCTCATACCTAATACACAAAAACCTGAAACTTTACTAGACATTTTGAGTTGTAGTATGTTTTTATAATAAACTAGAGAATTAATTACTAAGTATGAGCTGATTTTAAAAAAAATTGAACTCCAAGAATTTTTATTATTATTTTAGCTTTTCATTGTAGTTACATTTATTTTTTTCATTGCCAACTGAGAAGAACAATATTATACAAGTATTTGTTTACTAAAATTTTAACTAGTGAAACATGTTAAAAATTCATTAGGGAAAAAACACTTATTTGTTTCATTATTTGATAAATACATACCCTACGTACAGCTATTTGTTTCAAATTAAATTCAATTTTGTAGCAGTTAGATGTAACACACTCTGCTTCCTTTATTAAAGATAGGAGCAGTAAAAGATATGCCTTTGAGTGAAATTTTGTTTTT
>CM063502.1:91315507-91390507 GCA_032207245.1 Pardosa pseudoannulata
GACACCTCGGATTTCTTGGTAATTTTGTTATGAGCACCTTTCTGGGGTTTTCAGTTACTCATTACAGAAGGAATACATTGCATACATTGAAGCTTTCTTACGAAAATGCCTACTGTGTGAAAGTATTACATGCTAACATCTATACAGCATCAGATCCCACTATGGCATGAAAGTTCGTAACTGGCTTTAAGCAGCGGGTCCCGATCTCATTAGCCCTCGTTTTGCAAAACAAAAAGCGATCCAAAGTGAACTGAACATATACAACATCAAAATCCATTATATTTAACTTCCCATGCAGCACAGAGTATTGCATAATATATCAAAATCAGTAAAATTGCATATAATATACAATATAACGTATAGCATACATTGTAGGGTGTAAAAGTAAAATGTCCCTAAAACACACTTTTGTAAGATTAAGGTTTCATGCAACCTGAAAAATCCTTACTATGTTACTATAAATGAATCCAAGGAGTTTTAAAACATTTATTTTACAATAAATTACAGATAAAGTATTAAAAAATGTATTACATAGAAAGAAAATCATCAATTTTAAGATACATCATTGAAAACTTTAGTTATACGGCACATGTGGCAACTGAAATATCGATTCTACTTTTCTATTAACCAGATATGTATGAAAGTGGATCTGTAAATAGTTCCCTGAAATCCTTTGATTTATTTTGCTGTCTTTCAGTAAAGGGAATTATTTTTTGTCTTTGGCAAAAAAAAAACTGTTGACACGTAATCAATACAGCATACAATATTTTATGTTTTATCTAAAAGTTTAAAAAAATTAAAGATTATTTTTTACAACCTTTTTTTTCCCAAACTAAATACAATACCGGGTTTTAGCGTAAAAACTTTTTTCTCACTTATATATTTAAATTTACTCCCTATTTTCTATTATTGATAGTTGAATCTGGTAGTTTGCATCATAATTTTTTAGGATGCATAATTTTTATCACATTAAAACACTTCTCACAAAATAAAGTTGGCGTGTGTTATGTTTGGTCTGATTTATAACGTAACCGTCCCCTTTTTTCCTACATGTAGTATATTTATAGCAAAACTATCAAATGGCTACAAATATTTAAATGGATTCAAATGCTATGAAAAAGGACAAATCTTCTTAAAATGTGGCATATATATGTTTCATATCACTAAAACTTGGACTTAAACAAATGCTAAAAAATTATACTTTATATTTTGGCTTACAAAATGAAACACTCTATTTTACATCTATAAAACGCTAACATGAGGGACACTTAAACAGTTGTTATTTCAAAAATGTGTGTTGCTAGTAAGCGATAAGTCAAAATTCCAAAAACATTGAATTTGCTAAATTTGGCTGTGAAGTATTATTATAAAAGCAAGATATCTTTCTGGATAAATGAAAATCCTAAAGGATATTAATAAAGGAGAATAGAGCGAAATAGTCTAAATCCAGATCGGCAACCATGGAAAGTTGAAACGAACGTAGGATAGACTTACTACTAAACACTGCGTGAAAGAACATTGCTGAGTAAGTCCAAGAAGAACACTCATGACATAACTGTAGAACTTTAAGTGATGCATTCAATTTTCAAGAATTCTGTCAGAAAAGTGAATTAAACAGAAGAAAGAAGTACACAAGATAGCATAATGACAAAGGAATTTTATCCTTTATCAGAAAATCCAGTATCCTGTTCATGAAAACAACTTTTCCATTCTCTAAGTTAAATAATAATATTAGTTATACTATGCATTTTGTGCATTTTTGAGCTTTAATATTGAATTGGAAATAGGTCACTGGCTGATATAAAGGACATAAGATGTATTTGGTGTAAGTTAATATCATTAATATTTCGTTGGGTCTATTGGCTTTCTTGGAGCTAAAGTTGCACATTGTGAAGGATACTTTGATACTCGTCCATTGACTATTACATCTACTCCAGTTGTCAGGTTCATCACTACTCCAATTCTAAAATGTAGTACTTGGGGGTTGTATCTAGAGCACTGGTTCCCAGAAGGGGTGGTAAAATCCCCCAGTGGGTTCTGAAGACTACCATGGTAGCGTGTTCAGAAGAAAATGTGGGCTTTAAGGCTGTCAAGGAGGATGGTCACAGCATACCTATCTGTTTAGGAATTTAATAAATAAACTTTGAAAATTGCTAATGTTTTAAGGAGTAAATATTAGATTAAATATATAGCTATCTAAATCATTTTATCTTATTTGTGTAATGTAAATATATGTTGGGTTTTAGGTACTTTCTCAATTGCAGATATCGTGAAATCATTAATTTTAGAGATCACAACAAACGAAAGTAAAAAATAATATTCATAAATGGCTACCGAAAATTTTGTCTTCAAATATTCACACCAGCTCTCTCGCATCGCATTTGGCTGAGCGTGGATTTAGTATAGTAACTAATTCACGATCTAAGAAAAGAAACATACTGCATGTCACTAAACGGGGAGATTTACGAATGATGTTTAAGAAACTGGAATCCGACATTGATAAATTGTTAAAAATCTACAACCGTGTCATCAATTTGTTTTTATATCTCTATTAATTTTATGCTTACTGTTAAGTTTTCAATAAAGAATTTTTTACTGATTTACTTTATAATTCTTAATAGATAAAAGACAAATAAAATAAATATAGATAATATGCAGCATTAGTTTAATATGTGGAATAAGCAACTAATATGGAAGAAGGAATGTACGAATTTCTCTCCTTGAAAAGGAGACGGTGATTTTCGAAAGATTGGGATTCCCTGAGCTAGAGCATCGCAAGTCGTAGTTGTGTGTACTTTTTATCTTTCTTCTCTTTTTGTTCTTTTTTCTTCCCATTACAACACGACTATACGACTACTCATCAAAATAAAGTCAATTTTATTCGGCATATCGAATTCTCAAGAGCGTGTAGACGAATTTGCGTTGAATGCGTTCTATCAATCTCCTTAGAGAGATTGTCCTTAATTTCAGGAGAAGGGGCAAAGATTCTCTCGGCCGTTTTCCTGAAACCTAGCAACCCCTCCTTGAGAATATAATCATATCTGATTTTTTATTATAAAATGACTGTAAATATTGCCCCTTTTCCATTGTCTTTATGCGTCAAATTTTTTATCCTGTTTATGCTTGCATACGTTTATTGCTTTAGGAGTTTTTTATATACCAATAAATGGTGTTGGGATCTTCTTTTACGGCCACATACCGTGAAATGCCAGATTTTCTATCTGACATGTATAATGGGTATTTAGTGTTTCTTAATAAAATTAGTTATAGTGGTATTAAAGATTACTATTCAGATATTTTACTTATTGACAATTCGACTTTCTTAGCGGTTTTTGCAGGAAGTACAATTATTTTAGGAGTTAAGTACATGTTTTTGTTATCAAAACTTCACCAGTGTATTCCTATTGTGTGAACACTAATACATCCTAAAGCCTGCAGTAGCTTTCTTTCGACACTTGTAATGTCACTGATATCGATCCAAGACCTCTAAGTGTATGAACAATTTGAATTAGATACAGTTTGAAATCACCACTGACGTCACTAAATTAGAACCAATAGATTTGCTAAAAATTTGGAAGTAATTTTATTACTATAATATTTCACCCATTTTTCTATCATATTTTCTTTAACATGACGATAATCAAGTTATTATATCAACTTGTTGCACTAATATATTTTTTTAAAAAGTATTGAATCATTAATTGCATACGAGATATTTATTAAAATCTTCAATAACAGACTACTGGAAAAAAAAACCCATCTAATGTGCTTTATATTTAAAAAAGAAACTGATGATGCAAAAAATGTGCATGTACTGAAGAATAACTTTAATTAAATGTCACGGAACATTTATTTTACTGTAGAAGACATTTCATATAAAAGCTTTAGCTTAGAGTATGAAGTTTTACTGCAAAATAAGAAAAAATAGCACCAAAACAAAATAAACCGGTTGTGTTGCAGTTTGCAGTTACATTTATACTGAAAGTAGAGAAGAAAGTAAACACTAAAACAGAATCAAAATTGATCCTGTTGAAGTTCCTTTGGAAGTAAATGCTTCTTCCTTTGAAAGTGATTTGAAAAGAATAAAAACAATCAGTGTTATTTCATACCAGAACTTTTCAACTAGATAAATGAATTTTGTTTCTATTTCAACTCTGATTTTTTTTCTAGTTTTTCATTCTACCTTTTTTTCTATAAATTATTAAGAAGATTTTAATTGAATAGAAAAACTAGTAAAACTTGACTGTGGAGATAAAAGTATCATTAAATGTCAATATTAGTTAATTTATTTGATTAAAATTGCATAAATATATTATAGTGTTAACAAAATAGAATCAATAAAGTATAATATTATTGTGTTTTCCCTTATTAGTTATCAAATATGTTTATTTAACAACTATAAATTAATAAATACTTGAATACCCGTTGACAGAAAGGTATACCAAATAAAATGGTACATTTTTAAGCGTAAATAGTGTAACATTATCTGTGTACATGTGTGTAACTTAACTCGAAACAGTAAATTTAACTAAATAAACAACATTATTTGTAAAATATATATCTGTTTACCTTACATTATGTTTGATTTCAGTTAATTGCTGATTAAATTAAATTTCTTTATGTGACGTTAGGTACAAATTAGAGTTCAAAATGACAAAGATCGGTGATTAGAAAATAAAAATATACCTTAATAAAACTAAAGCAATCTAAAAAGAGAAAAGCGTTTTTTAATTAATGATTGTGAATAAACTTTAATGACTCACAAACGAGTACTTAATGATGGAAACTAGTAATGTCTACATTTGAAAGACCTTTTAAATTTTGAAATTAAAATACAAGAATGCAATGAAATGACACTAATATTGATCAATTATAAAATTAATATGATTTGACAGCTTTTCTAAAACTGCTGTTCTTATGAAGTTTTATAAAAGTTGATCCTATTAACAAAAATGGTGGACGGTATCAGCGGTAATTGCTTGAATCAAGATGGACATAGATATTTTTTTAAATAAAGCTAGGAAACTCATTTAAAATTTTCGTCTTTTTTCTTTCTTAATATGAAAATTAACTAATATTTCTCTAACTTTCAATGCTTGATTTTTACCAATGTGGATCATAACAAAATATACATACTATTATATCAATTCATGTGCCAATTAATAGTATATGTGTTACATTTAAAATAAGCACTTCTATAAAAATAAAATATATGTCAAACTATAATTTTGTAATTTATTTTTCTAGACATTTATTAAATCAGCGAATAAAATGATGCTGATAATTAACTAATTAATTTTAAATTTTCTATACTTATATAACCAGTAATAAAAACTTAAAAGACCGATTTCCACTATACATATATAATCCCGTAGCCTGTTAATTAGTTACTGTGAAACTTACAACTAGTAACAACTTAATTTTAATGAAAAAGTATGTTATTAATGATTTTAAATAACCATTGCTTTAAACTTAACTTTATAAACTATTTTTGAGTATTTATTCATATGAGAGATTAAATTTATTTATTCTATATATTTAATAAATTTTCATTCTATTACTTGAAATTATTAATAGATAATTTTTAATAAAAATGTCCTATTTTTCGATGCTTCAGTTCAAAAGTCTTTCTTAATTGAGTATCGATATCTTGACAGGATGTTGTATATTTAACTTAAAATACTTTCAAAGCAAAAAACTAGTCAATAACACATATCTAAGGTTTTCATTTACTTTTTGTACTTATATTGGGTGTATTAACAAGCATATTTTATTTTTATATAACAGTTTTTGCACTTAAGAAGCCTTAGTAAACAAGAGAGAGATTAAATGAAATAAAGTAATATAAAAACTTATTTCTTTTAGCAAGTTTTTAGTGTTAGATCTTTAAAAAATATGTTTACTTAATATTCTAATACTGTTATTTATGTTTCAACATTTTTGCTTACATATAGGATAATATGTGGTTTATTTTTTACTGAATAAATATACAGAAATTTTAATATGATGAAAATAAAATAGACTTTATACGTAATAGATAAAGAATTCATTGATTTGTGTTGTACATATTTTAGTTCTAAATTTGAACTACGAAAAACCGAAGAACGTTTCAACCAATTTTATCTCAAGTTAGCAAAATGTTGACACTGTTTTATGCAAGAAATGGAAATGTGCCTTATATTTAGAGGCTATCAAATTTTAATAATTAATTTTTCCAAACTTCTATTTTTAGGAATATTTATATACTTTATAAAAATAAATATTATATGAGACCAAACATCAATTTTACACAATTATACGTAGTAACATAGATTTTTCCCATTCAGTGTTTAATTGAATGACCTCCTTGTGCGATGAAATAAAAGTAAACAATACGTTATGCTTACCTTTTAAACTTTTATACCTTAGGGAAGTTAGCTTAATTTTTTTAAAAAATGATTAATCTACTATTCATGGTTTTGTTTTTATTCTTACATTATCATTTTAATAAATCCTATTAACTACAAAGCTTTAATCAATAATATTTCAATCAAAATAGTAAGCATTCCATAAGCATACTTTATAGAACATATCTTGATCAGATTTCTGCAAAGCTGATATAATTTTTTTCTATTTTTCTCCATGCAATACCATCCATTTGAATTCTATTCCATTTTATGCAGAAATATTTTTAGACTATAAAATATAAATTCATTAAACAAATTATCTAATACTTAAACACTTTAAAAATTTTACTCTGTTTTATTATTTTTTAACTTTTAGTAACAACAACATTGAAAACAAAATACCCTGACACTAAATTGAATCATCAATAATAGGCGTTATGGAAATGATCAGAAACAGAGCGTATTTAGAAAGCAGTATCTCATAAAATCTATTACAACTGTTTGTTGAAAGAATTTGGTAACTATAATGTACCGTAATCATATAAAAAATTATGTGATAGGATGTGCAAATGATATGCTTCAAATTAGATGTTATCATTAGAGTGTTCAGTATTCTTGTAGCAGATGAAAACTTTTATTTTAAGCACGTTTAATTCCAAGGTTAATCAAAAAGATTTACAGCTGTAAATGGTTAAGAATTTTTTATGGGAACTAACAATACTAAAAAAAATTACCTTGACATTAAATTAGGGAAGAAGTAATATACGTTCATAAAATCTGTTTCAAGTTACTTATTTAATGAATTTGGTAACTATGTTTTACCTTATGAATATGAAAAAGATATGATTTGATGTCCAAAGAATATGCTTCAAAAGATATACTATCATTATAGTATTCAGTATCCTTCTAGCATATAAAAGAGATTTTTTCACTGTTTTCATTATTTATTATTTTGAACACACTTTTGTCACATTTGTTTAGTTAGCTAACGTCTAGCATAGTAACGGTTATGGTCACCCATTGTACTAACCGCAATAACAGTTTTTCATCGTTTTGAATCAGAAAATAAATTACAACTGCCAGAAAATTCTTAAACTCTTTATAAAAATTTTAAAGTAAATTCACAATATGGATTTTTTATATATTGTAGTCTAGCAGTTAGGAAGCAGAAGAAATGTGCAATGCGCAGTCACAATATGTTCGATCGCTGATGAAAAATTCAATACATATATCAATTTAAGAAAATACGGTATTTCATTTTGTCTATAAACAGGTATATTGAGTCTGGGGCCATATTTCAGAAATATATCGGTGGTATACAAGTGCAATTTTTCTCGAAAAATATTCTGCTCAAGATTACGTCATAATATATCAGAAGAATTTTAACTCACATAGAATTTTTCTTTCTCTTTTTCTGAACAGCATATTTTAGAAAATAGAGTATGAAGGACATGTTTACTGCTTATGTGTTACATGTATTAGAAATACTTAAATCTGAAATCCAATCAAATTTATTTATTTTATATTGTATATTATTTACTTAAAGTAATATTTTATCTTCTCTATACTAACAAGATTTATTCTTATTAACAAAATTAACTAAATAAAATAATTCAATCGGATGAAATGTATCATTCTGATAGTCTGCCGAACACTGGCCGATTGGTTCGAATCCCCCTATGTTCGTGGGTTCGAATCCCACTATGGCATGGATGTTCGTAGCCGTTCGGAATCGGCTTTAAACAGTAGATCCCGGTCTCATTAGCCCTCCTGGGCAAAACAGTAGACCGTAGCGCTCTAAACCAAACCAGACCAAACCATTCTAATAGTCAAAGTTTTGTAAAAAAGAAATTTCTTATACAACTATAACAGACCAAATGGAAATATTCATTTTCTCCTGGATATCTGCAAAACTTTTTTACAGAGAAATCAATATGAGAACAGCAATTCAAGGCTTATTACATCTATTATTTCTGAGAAAAAGTAATAGCGTGTTATATTGGATTTTAACTCTAAAATATTTTTCCTTCAAATATGGAACAAAAATCTCGGGATAATATTTCAAAATTCCATGCTTCTTCATCCAAAATGCTCTTCTATTTGGAATGTTAGGTTACGAAATAGTTGATATCCTGTTTCAAGATGCATTGTTGTTGCACAGTGAAATTTCCCTAAGAATTTGACTTGAAACTAAATGAATAGAGATTCTCAGAAAATAGAAATAGGAAATATTTTACGACAATTCAACCACTAGTATTAGAAATATTTGAATAACATTAAATGCGGGTTAGAAATATTTAACATGACTAAATTATATTTATATTTTATGCAATCATAGTCGTTGCCTCCTCCGGTGTGTTTATGTCATTATTAAAAATCAAATGCATCTTCAACCTTAGGTGATTTTTCCTTAACTGAGTAATCATGTTAAACTATTACTAAAACTATTGTCTATTTACTTGGCTAAAACTGTGGGTACTGTGACTTTATATCACAAACATCACCACTAAAAAATTAACTAAACCAACAACTCTAATTGCTTTTAATTAACTAAACCAATAACTCTAACTGCTTTTACACCCAAATGTTTGAATGCCAATGAAGATCACAATAACTTCTTCACCTGCTCAATCGTTGAGCCTACCACTGTCCATTAATCTTTACGGAACATTCAGTCTTAAGTGCTGACAATGATATTCGAGAGAGGAGCTTAACAATCTTGATATGCCTATTGCACACAACTCGACACAGCATTTCTAGTCGTTATCTACACAATCCTTCGAGATCACACAGACTTAGGTGCTGACAATGATATTCGGGAGAGGAGCCTAACAATCTTGATATGTTTATTACACACAAGGTACAACCTTTCCAGTCGTTTCCTTCTCAATCCTTCAGGGTCACTCAGACTTAGGTGCTGACAATGATATTCTGTAGAGGAGCCTAACAATCTTGATATGCCTATCGCACACAAGAAGGCGCAATATTTCTAGTCGTTTCCAGCACATTTAGTATGACCTGATGTTCCGCCTGGACATTACCCTCCTTTCATGACTTTTTAGTCCGCCTTTCGTCGGCTAAATCCACACTGGCCTCCTAAAGCCACACCTTTGCTAAATATTATTCCTTGTCCATGCGAGTAAAGTTTATATTTAATTTTGACAAAAGACACGAACGAAAAATATAGGGAAATTAAATATAACCATAATGCATTAGTTTTTAAAACTATAAATGTGAATTATTTTGAAGAAGTGTTCTTTCTTTTTATTATTTACTTTTTTTCTTTCCGTATTTTTTTTTTTAAATTACTTTTTTTCTGTCAACAAAGTATAATTTTTTTACTTCTTTATAAATTGCAATATTTTAATATCACAAAACAAACATTTTCTATTAAAAATAAAAATGGCAGTTTCATGCGTTATTTCTCTAGATATAAAAGTAGAGTAAAACTTTTTACTATAAACTAATATTCATTCTAATTATTAAACTTATGCACTTTTAAAAGCTTAAAATAACCAGATCTTTTTCATTTTTGCTTTTTATTATCTGTATATTTCTTGAAATTGTCACTTTCCTTTTCTCTATAGTGGCGCAATTAGGTAAAACGAACAACTGGATTTATTAGATCGGAAGAAACTCGCTTGAAAGCAGATCGGAGAACTGGCTCCGACTGGTGAGACACAGCTTTTATAAACAGCCAGAACATTCTAGAAACATCTACCTCGAATAGCAACCCAGATAGAAAATTTAGTTTGAAGCAAACTTGCAGCAGTCTTGCTTTGAAAACCTGCAAAATTGCAGCAAGTTCAGCATGACAAGTCAGCAAGTTTGAAACAAGATTGCAGCAAGTCTAAGAATTTTTGCTTGCTTCAAGGTTGTCATGACCAGGTTGCAGCAGTTTTGCAGCAAAACAACGTTGCAAAGGAGTGATCGCTTTATGTTCTGTCTACCTTGCAGGAGTTTTGCTGCAAGTTTGTCGAGCCAAATTTGTTATGACAAGATACCATCTAGAAAAAATCAAACTTGCTGCAAGTATGCATGCTATCTGGGAAAGAAAGTTCTAGAATCCTCTAGAACAACAAATAACGTTAACAACAAATAACGTTATAACAACAAATAAACAACAAATAACGTTAGTTTAAATTTAAATTCTAGTCTTTGAATGAAATGTACTAACAGGGAATCGAACCAGGGGGAGTTTCAGTAATCCAATGCTCTACCAACCAAGTTACTTTTAACGGTAGGAGCTGTTACTCGGCAATATTTCCTAATATAAATTAGAAACATACTCCCATATTGTATTTAATTTAATACATAATTTAAACATTTTATATTAAAAATTGGGATTAGAGGCAAATAAATTAAAAAACTCATCTTTGTTTTCTATTATAACACTGTGATACGTCTAACTACTTTTATTATCAAGGCATCATTTCTCAGATACTTTAAGTAACAAATTTAACTGAAATATTTAAATTTCACTTAACTAATCGTATATTTAACATTAAATTTCATTTCCATATCTAATACGGAAAAGAAAAATGATTTATTTAAGATTACAGTCAAAGCTTTTGAAAGTCATAATAAGCAGTCTAAGAATTTCAAATAAAATAAAATTTTTCGTAACTATAAAGTTAGGAGATGATTTATTTGACATAGCACTTAAAACAGTTTGATAAAACTTAATTGAAACTGTAGGGGAGCTAATAAATCTTCTAATGGCTTGTGATTAAGTTTGTCAGAATTAAAACCTTGAAAATAATTACTTTAATATCATATTAAATAAAATTATAATAATAAATAACAACAAGGTTTTTTTCATTTTGGTTCTTATAAAAAAACTAAGCTGAACTATCCAGCGTTGCACAGATGGAGATGTAGATTAATATTTTGTTTAAAGTAAAGTTATTTATTTTGATTGTAGATGAATAGTCAAAATTTCAAGTTTAATAACACTGCAAAATCTTTACATGCAAAAATAAAAATCATATTTTTACTCAAATATTGAGTGTTTTACTTTATTCTGTCCTGAAAGTAAACTAATTGTTGTTTCTCATGCCACTTGGACAAACCAAGGATGATTGAGAATGCAGGCTCTCGTATTAAGGCCAAGGGGTGTGCCTTTCGTTTTAATGAGCACTGTAGCATCACGGGATCCCACCGCTGCCACCAGTTTTTAAAATTGTAACTTCAAGGGATCCTCGGGTAGCGTGGAGTTATGTACAAAATAGTATGTACAAATAAATAAAAAATTAATAAATGGAGTTATGTGTAAAATGGAGTTATGTACAAATTTTCCGAATGGAAATCACAGGTATCGGGTGAGCTGGTGCAGACCTAAAAGTCCCAGGTTCAAGGCGAACCTAAAAAAAAAAAACAATCTGCTGACAGGTGCCGACAGATACCGTTGTACAGGGCTTACAACTGGGTCTCATTGAGTCCCCCACAAAACTGGAGAAAATCTCTTCAAAAAACCAACCGCCACAAGTTGCAGCCTCCGTTCGTCTATCTGGCTAAAAACTCGTGCCACCTGAAGTCACCTTTCGCCTCTTCCCATTGAATTTTTCTTCCCGCGTCTCCATCCTGGTAGCCTCTGATTGGTTTCTTCGGTGGCTCCTCACAGTCTGACATTTCGATGCCGCGTCCGAGCTTCCAATCACCTCGGACATCCCAAGGCGTGGTCGAAGCGAAAACCCTTTGTAGTCTAGTGTCAAAAACACAGACAGAAAGTCGCCTTGGTCTGGGCTTTAACAAAACCTCTTTGTGAAGCCAACGGGGTTTAGCGACTTCACAGCACCATTAAGGTAAAAGAATTTGGTCAAATACGTCCTCGTCATTTGGAACCAGGGACTAAGCAGAAGACCCATATAGATTTGGCTTGGCGTCCCCAGAGGTATTAATTGAGAACTTGGAGGACATTGGGACCACAAACATATTTTACGTGCCCCCGTCACCTTTAAAGAACACGGCGGATCTTAAGCTGGCTTGGGTTCCGAACTCACAACCTCTTACCAGATCGTTGCCTTTGCAGGCTAAGCTACCGTGGCTCAGCAAACTAATTAAATATCTGTACTGACCACTGTTGTAAAAGGCACCTCAAAGTAAATATAAGTTAATATATATCGATTATATGACACGAATTATATAATTCGAAAATAAAACGTGAAATGTCGTTATTTCCCTTTTCAATCAATTCCCGATTTTAATTTTTCCAATCAATTTCCAATTTCCGTAAGAAAAACTTCTTTTCTCGCTTTTATTTTTTTCCTATAGATTAGGAAATGATGGTACATGAGAAATTAAAGATAATGACTATTTAGCATAATGGTATTTATAAATTTATAACTTTTTGCGAAAAAATTTTGAAATTAGCCAATGTATACACAAATTCGGCAAAATATTCGGGTCATTCGTGGCTAATTCACTTGCATCCTAAATGCTTAATTTTATTTTTGGGTCTATTTAAATCTCGTTAAAGATTAAGGAAATATATATTTTTGAATTGCACAGTTCTAAACAGAAATTCTGTAATTTTCAGCAAGGCAAGAACATGCCGAATAGAAAGATTACGAAAGTGTGCAGAACATGTTAACACATTGTGTGCGGGTACATTTCGCAGCGGATTGTAATTATGTAATTTTTAAACCAATTTTTCGTATTTTATATTGAAATATATAAACAAATATATAAATAGAAATATATAAATAACAACCATAAGATTTTTTTAAACAAAAAAATATATTTTTAGTGGAAAAATTTATAATATTATCGTAAATATGAAAAATCAAATAGAAATAATAGTATATAGTTTTAATTTTTTCCTGTTCTGTGGATTCACGAAGACTAGTGTAAAAACTAGTTTTTATTTGTCTAAATTTTTCCAGAATCTATGAAGTAGAAAAAAAACATTCGGCTACATTTTTATTTATGTAACCGAATACCGTTATTTTTGTACCCACAAACAAACCATGTTGTTACACTAATCCGTACTAGTACGTGACACGGGCTCAAGTATCAATCGTCAGAAAACGTACTAGTGTGTGTCAAGCATATAATGTGTTAAATATCTGCTTCGTAAAAATGTTTCAAAAACCAACCTTTCGAAAATAATCCCTAAAACTTAGTAAATTTAGGTATATATAAAAGTCAAAATGTGTGAGAAAGAAGTAATCGAACTGTATAATTAAGTCCGAATTTTTAGTTTAGTTCTTGATAGAATGAATAAATAGGAATTTTAAAATGTTCGACTTGGGAAATATCGTCGCGCGTGCCGCTTTTTCGAACATGACTGGAAAATACATTTTAAGGGGTGAAGAAACTAATTCTCCGGTTTTAATTATTATATCCGTTAAGTGTTCGGAAATTTTAAAGTATAGAGTGACTTTCTTCTCGTTAAGAAGTCCTAGTTTGCAAAATTTCATTGAAATTGGAACAAAAACTGTAGACGAAGTTGAAAGACATACAAACCCATATGCACCCATATGTATACAGATTAACAATAGAAGATAAAATTAGAAAGATATGGCAAAATTACTAAAAGCTTTTGTACTAAGTTCTCGCAATCAGTATGGGAAATTATATTCAGAGAGGGTTATTCTATACACGCTACTATTTCATGATTTTCGAGAACATTACAAAACTCTATTTGCATTACACAAATTCATAACTGATAAAACAGAGAATATATCGAAATAACTGAATCGTTGAATTTGTTTACGAATGATGCTTAGAAATATTTTAATACAACTGGAAACAAAACACAAGTTGTTTATTCTAATATTACTAATCAAAAGGTTGTATATATCAAAAGGCATAAATTGCCCGGAATAAAAATGTATCATTTAATGGTAGTAGTGAAATATAGATTAGACGTTAGATGTTACATGCATTTATTCTTTTATTAACAAGTGTGACAGAATTTCAGTGGCTCATATTTATCTTTCAGCATAAAATAATGATTTATATTTCCAAAAAGAATTGTATCTAAATTTCATATTTCGTACTGTTATTTCTCTGTTGCTTCTGCATTTGTAGTATAAGAATTAGTGAACAACAGTGAATGATATTCTTTTCATGTGTATACTCCTTTAGAACACGGTTGGTTTAGTTTAAAATGTTCAGAAAGGAGGACTATAATCCATACATTATTTTCAAAACACAAAAGTGTTTGGAGTTGTAAATCTTCTTAATTAGTTCCCAGTTTTTCTCATACAGTCTTTGAGTTCTTTTCAAAAGAGCTTCCATTAATATACCTATATGCAGCTCGGGAATCTTATTTAACAACACCAACCATTAAATTTCCAGTAATAACTTCTTTTTACTTCTTTTTTGGTTTGTAGCTTTTCTAATTTGTTTTGTTTGTATGTTCAACTTTTTTGTATTTTACAGGTTTTTTAACAAATAGATGTTTTTGTCTCTTTACATCTCTTAGTTTGCAATGTTTCTAATTCTTACAATACTGTAAGGTTTTCTTTGTAGCTTAATCTTTCCAAGCTCATAAGGTTTTATCTATATGGCAGTATCATATTTTGTACGGGGTACAGCATAAAAGTCATCTTACCTGCATTATGCGACTCTTGGCTGTGGTAGCCCCTTTACTTTCCATATTCCGCAGTGTGTCTAAAGAATAAATAATATTATTTTCACTAAATTTAATTTTAATAATATAATTATAATCTTTCTACACCAGTCATGGGATTTTCTTAACATTATAAAGAAAATAGGAAAGTCTGATTCCCCTCAGCTATTTTTGTAGCAGCATTGGGGATTCTCGTTGATTTAGTCATACACGTTATACTTTTTTAGATACATTTATGTAACGTAATTTTTGTTCCACTACTACACTAGAATTTATAACAGTTAAGTAACTAATTTTTATAAAGCACTTAACTCTTTTTCTAATTAATCAAAATTTTTCGTTCAACAACTTAACACTTTGATAATACAGTAATGTAATTATTGCCCATATGAATTCTATGTTGTATCATACTGTTAGAATTATTTTGTAATTTGATGTCACTGGATGATTAATACGAACTAATGTAATATTGTGCTATTTTTCGGTATAAAAGGTACGGGGTTATTCAGAGGTAAGAGCTGCTGCTTTTGTTTCTAACATGTGGCTACTGTTGTCCACTAATTTTTCTTATTTTGAGGTGTTTCTAACTGTAGTAGTTCTATAAATTTATTGTAGACAAATATACATAATTTTGCAAGACATGCTTTTTAATTTTCCTTTGGGCAAAATAAAAGGTGAGTTTTACATTTAATATTTTGAATTTCTACCTATGTGAATACTATTTATTACATTATGTTTTTCAATACAATAGGTGTACAAAATATTTGTGCTTTTGTCTATTTTTGTAAAAACATTTGTTGTCTTTTTCATTCATTTTCTGGTAAAAAAAAAACATTTACTATTGAACTTTAATTAAAGAAAAAAACACTCAATGAATTAAATACGAATAGTAATATTTACCACTGATTTTAATGTATTATTACAAAATATAATGTTGGGAAAGCGTAACATTCCCTTTTATCTTTGAAGTAGCTTAGAGCAAAAAACAAGCAGATATATTTGCTTTCTTACAAACCACCATAACGTTTTCAAAGTGACGAAGTGTCCTTAACTACTTGGTCACACTTCGTATTAATGATTAATACTAACATTATTATTTAATAAGTTCCCACATTTGAGAACGTTTCTTGTGAATTGGTATTGGATATTTCCTATTATTTGTGACCACTCGAAGGCTGAACGGGCAGAGCTCTGCCTACTGGTCCTACTCAGCGAGTTTGAATTCCGCAGCTGTTATGGATGTTCGTAACCATTCAGAATCTTCTTTAAGCAATCATACCTCTAGCTGACAAATCATTGACCAAAATCTGTTATTTTGATCAGTTATGGATGAAACATATTTGTTTTGGAAATCTACATTTTTTTAAGCATGAGGGATAAAAAGACCGGGACCTACTGCTTAACCCTTTAGCGGACAGTGGTTTCGTAGCGAAACCACCTATTAAACATCTTTCTTTTAAACTTTACTTTTTGGAGTACTTTAATTTATCTTTGCATAACTATTTACAGCTCCAATCCCATACATCTGTGATGTATGGAAGGTAATAGTGTAGAATCAAGAGCTTCTGCAATTAAAAAAAACTTTTTAGAGACATGGATGAATTTTCGATTTTTTTTATGTTTTTGACATTTTAAATTTACAGCAGATGATAGCTCTACATTTAATTTATTTTTTCTTTTAAAATATATGTATTTAAACTTTCTGTACCTGAGAAGTCAGTAATTCAATTTATCCTTCTTATGACCCCAAATAAAAGTATCTATAGAAACCCCACTTATAAATTGTTAAGCTATTTATTTATTATATCATTTTAAGGATTAATATTTATTGTTCTTCTAGTATAGTTAAACTTTTAAAAAGTATAATGTTCAAGCTGTACAAGGGGAGGGGTTAGTCAGTTAAACAACTCCTCAAAACCTCCTTGCCTAACGATGGTCGATTGGTTAGGGTGCTGGCCTTCGGGACCGGAGTTTGTGGGTTCGAATCCCACTGGGGCATGGATGTTCGTAGCCTTCCGGAATCGGCTTTAAGCAGTCTCGGTCTCATTAGCCCTCGTCTTGCAAAAGAGTAGATCGTAGCACTCCAAACCAAACCCTTCTTAGGTATCCTCTAAGGCAAACTCTACTAAGGAATGTAAAGAAACCTTATCATATATTTTACATTTACAAGGTTCATAGATAGCATTTATAAAATAATTACACTAAATTCCAACGAATTTATTTTGATGACCTTTAAAGGGTTAAAGCCGATTTCGAATTACTACCAACACCCATGACAAAGTGGGATTCAAATCCACAAACTCTGGTACTGATGATCACTTATTTAATATCTCAATAAATTTTACTATAATAATAGTTCTTTTTAACAAAAAAATATAATTTTTCAAGATTCGCTAGGTTTTTCCTCTTTCATCGTCTATTAAATTTATTAAGACCTCTTCCTAATATGATAAATAACTACGAAGAGTAGACTTCTTTATTTCTGCTCTAAAATAGAATTTTCAAAAACACTGGACAAATCAAACAAAATAACTCCTTGTAGAAAGGAAAGATGCTGAGTGCCACATATGAAAAAAAATTGAGAGAAAAAACTTACAAAGGAAGTTGAAAAATAAGTAGAAAATTGAAAATATTGCCTGTGTTCTTGTCTCAGTGCCCTGTTGTCGCTCCTTAAAAAAAGCGGTTGTTGTTGAACAAGCACAAATAAATTATATAAAGCAATATTAATACTGATTAAACGTAAAAAATGTGAAAACAGAAATTATCGTAGAATTTTATGATCTTATACTATTTCATTGGTCTTTTTATTTTATTCATATTTATTGCTCAAAAATTTTGAAAAATATTTTAAATTGATTTAATTCAACAATGTATAACTTGTTTAAGCCTAAATTGTCACTCATATTTTTTTTTAATTTTCTGTACCAAGATATTGATAATTCAATACATTATTTTAAAAATATGCAAGTTTTTTTTTCAAGTAATAAAATAGATCAGCACTTTATGCACTGTTCCGGCTACAGCAAAAAAGTTCCATATGTAGCATCGTACATTTAAAATTACATTATTAAAAGTCGCGCATGGGTAGTGAGTTTACATTTGTTTTGTAAAAGGTAACCAATAAAATCCCATGTATGTATGCAGATGTGGATTTGTCCTATTTTGGGGTTTTATTTAGAGTGGTAGGTCAGTATTTTGCAACAAAAGGCTTGATTTGATCGGAACTGGTTGCTTAGCCGGTTATAAACGTCTACGAAAATACATGCGAGTAGCAGAATTTGAAGCCAAGGAATCAGGTATTTGAAACAGCACCTTATAGATTCGATTTATTGTGTGGCAAAATACGTCCTTAAACTGTACCCAAAATTAAATTATACAAGCTTTCGTAGGGAAAAATAGCACTTTAGGACCGCTAAACAATAAATTAATTTTAATAAATCAAAATCAAGGTGAATTTGATTCATGATATCCTGTTTTTGCACATACGATCTGAATCAAACCATGTCAATCCGAACCACATTACACCTCCATTTTCTTTCTTCTCTTGGTTGCGTTTGAGCTGTCAGCATTGAATGTAGTTATAATCAACGCAACAGTTTTTCAATGAACGCAACGCCGTAAACTAAAGAAAAGGACTTACATAAAAAATGGATAAGAAATAAACACTTCTGTTTTGAAAAGCATCTACTTAGATCCCTACGAATTTCAATCAATACTATTTATGGTGAATTTATTCTTAATCTCCATGCTATCATACTTCTCGTTCAACCTATCTGCACCATATTCATCCTCCATTTTCTTTTCCTCTAGGTTGATTTAAACTTCCATAATGATTAAAGCTGTAATGAACAAAACAGACTTTCGTAGAAAGGAAATAAATTAACAAAAAATGTATATATTGTAGGCACTTAAAACAAATAAAAAAGGCCAAATTCTAATATAATTTATCTTCAACACCCTATGCTTCAAAAACGAAGAAAAAGAATTATATATTTTGTTTTGGAGGAAAGAGTTACAGTTTATAATACTGTGGTATTTAGTAGAATCTTAAATCTCGAAAAATTGATGCTAATATCTAACAGAGCAGAAACAATTTCTCTCGAGTAATTAACAATTAATGAATCAAATGTACACAATATTAATTTAAATTGAAAAAAGTTATTTAATTAAAATAATCATTAAAAGTTTCCTAATTATAACTAAAACAATTTTAATCTAATAATTAGTTTGGTTTTGTGCCAAGAAATGTCTTTCTTGGCTCAAAGATCAACCAAAATCTTAATTTATATTCTAGTTTGAGCTTATATCCTACTTGAGAACCTTCTAAAATCAGCAGTTTAAATAATGGTTCTGCGCTAATATATTTTGAAAACTATTAGATTTATATTTCATGGAATCGAGACTGGTTGGCATATATATCAAGAGATTGACACAATAATTATTGTTCTCTGTTTTATAAAAGAATTATTTAGCATAAACTAAGATTAAGGGTTTTAAACTTCCAGAATTATTCTTATACTTTTTCACGGAATTCTTTTTTTCCTCTCTATCAAGATTCATTATTCTTATGACGAACTAGACACCTACTTATGGCTTATTAGTATTTCAGAATAATCTTCTCGAGACAATTGCTTTCCCGTCACATATCGTCTATCAGGAAATATCACTATTTAAACAGTGCTAGGATATGTTTAACTCATTATTACATTATTTCTCTTCATAATCAATACGATAACTATGGACCTTTTTTCAACTCCTTTCGTAATTAAAATTTGCACGTCGATTGTGTTCGGTTGCTGATTCATGATTGACTGATTTTGGTTTTGGAGCGCTACGGTCTACCGTTTGCAATACGAGGGCTAATGAGACCGGGACCTACTGCTTAAAGCCTATTCCGAACGGCTACGAACATCCAACCCACAGTGGGATTCGAACCCACGAACTCCAGTACCGAAGGCCAGCATCCTAACCATTCGGCCATCGTTCGACTCTTGTCTGAAGGAATAGGATTCTATTCAACCAAATCTTGTGCACACTTGAATCAAGGCAATCTGAACCAGAATGGGTTTTTAGGAAAGCAGAAACTGAGTATTTGAATTGATAAGAACTACATCAATATTTATTATAATTGACTGTACTTGATTCAAATTCATTTATACAGATGAAGCTTTCGAGCTCATAAGCTATAATCTTCCCGATACCCATAGGGATTAAAATCTAGATCTATTTCTCTTACTGCTCATATTTATAAAAAAGTGCTCAGTATTATTTTAAACACCAGTATAATCAGAAATAAACAATAATATATTAACGTTCACTTAAATATTTATATTTCAATCGTATGCTAGAATTAAAAATGACCGAGCAACTAAGACATCATGACCAACACATAATATTGCGTATGAAGCAAGACATACTTGTTTCATTCAAATGTTTATTTTAATAACTCTCGTAAGATGATTTATAGCTACTATTCTATTTTAAAACTACAATTACGACTACACATTTCTCACCAATTTCATTTGAGATATATATAAATATATATATATATATATATATATATATATATATATATATATATATATATATATATATATATATATATATATATATATATATATATATATATATATATATATATATATATATATATATATATATATATATATATATATATATATATATATATATATATATATATATATATATATGTGTATATATATATATGTATATATATATATGTATATATATATATATATATATATATATATATGTATATGTATATATATATATATATGTATATATATATATATATATATATATATATATATATATATATATATATATATATATATATATGTATATATATATATATATATATATATATATATATATATATATATATATATATATATATATATATATATATATGTATATATATATATATATATATATATATATATGTATATATATATATATATGTATATATATATATATATATATATATATATATATATATATATATATATGTATATATATATATATATATATATATATATATATATATATATATATATATATATATATATATATATATATATATATATATATATATATATATATATATATATATGTATATATATATATATATATATATATATATATATATATATATATATATATATATATATATATATATATATATATATATATATATGTATATATATATATATGTATATATATATATGTATATATATATATATGTATATATATATGTATATATATATATATGTATATATATATATATATGTATATATATATATGTATATATATATATATATATATATATATATATATATATATATATATATATATATATATATATATATATATATATATATATATATATATAAATATAACTTTCTTGTATAAACACATATACACATTATTTTTTGTATATATTATTTTAAAGAAAAGTCAGTCTTAGTATGTTACAAATACAAAATAGAAAAATAGCCTTGGGAAATTCATGCTAGTGATTTTTCTAGTATACGAGAAAATAGCTTTAAATTCCCCGTGGAATCTACTTCCTGTGGAACATAGTGACATATGACCAAACCTTTACAAAAACAATTTTTTTTCTCTCTAAAGATTAAGGTCAACGGAATTGGATTACACCTCCTGACAGAATTACGAAACCAGCCTACTTTATAATTAAGTAAAATACCCTGATACTGGAAATGCAATTCTCTAGAAATCAAACATTTATCTCTGAAGAAATTTCTAATAAAAATGAATTACCTTTTCCCTACTAACACAGAGCATTCTCCCGACAACCCAAAATATATCAGTTATGTAATTTTAAAGTTTATTTATCGTTAAAAAGGACGTTGAGCTTCATAATCCATACGAAACTTTCAAAATTTATTATCCTGATAAATCATTGCTTCTAAAAGGAAACTCATTATTTTAGTTTACATCTGAGAGGGACGTTTTCATTTGTTCTTTCATTAAAATGCAGTAAGATAAATTTGTCTGTCACATCACAACTCATTTCTAATTATCTATAGAATATTTTAAATTTTCTAGATTCATATTTGATTAATTACTCTCTGAATATTACGCCATATGTACATGGTTTTAAGCTACCACTTGACCAAAACGTGCTTTTGTTAAAATTTTTACGAATGTGAAAAGTTTTCTCCGTGAAGCACAAATAGTTGATTGATGACACACACAGATAGTAATTTCAGTTCAATTTGATGATGATAAATTAGATAAAATCTCAAAAACCGCTAAGCTGTCGTTGAAGCTCAGAAGTGTATAATTTACTTTAAATATGCAATTTTTTCTTCTTTCTGTTTATTCAAAAATTTAAGACATAAGAAAAGCATAAAATCTTTCATGTGCTTAGAGTGACATTTTTATGCTTTGAAAGTTGGTTGAAAACCGTAACATAAAAAAATTTTACGTGTGACTTATATTTTAAATTTTCATTTAATTGGATTTCTAGTGAAATATTTTACTATCATTAAACATTTTAAATATAGTTTAAAGCTCTAAATAAAATTTAGAATAAATTCAAAATATGTTTTAAAGCATAAAATAAGTTTTCAGTTATTGAAATAATTAAATAATTTAAGACAATAAAAAATGACTCAGTTATGTAACATAGCATTACATAATTTTTTTATACAGAAAAATTGTAATTTTTTCAAACGTAAATTAAGGAATAACATGTTTTTAAAGTTGTATTGTCCAATTTAGGTATAACAAGCAGCGACTAATGAGCAATTTCAGTGCAAAAATAATATCAAGATGTTAGTAAAAACGTATATAGATTATATGGTTCTGTTTATTTATTTTGAACTTCTTCCGAAACCAATTAGTAGAACTTTGGAAAAATATAAAAAAGAAATATTGTATTAAACATTAGTCTTAAAATAACTGGAAGATACTTCTACAAATCTAAACAGTGTTTTATCTTTACTGAGCCAAATACAGTTGTTAAAGGCCCAGAAAATGGTTTAAAATTTTGGATTTTGATAATCTCACCAATGAATAAGATTTTAAAATGAAGTTTTTATGGAATTAAAAATACCAGACATGTAGCCTTAATAAGTATATAAATATTTTTCAAAATAATTATATACTTTATTTTCAAAATATATTTTGCCTGATCTGAGGTATACAGGGTATATCAAGCATATGACTTGATTTAAGCTGTAATATTTTTAACAAAAACAAACAAATGCAATAAAACTAGACACAAAAACTTAAAAAAAACATATGTGTTTCATCAATGGAATTATAAATTTTTAATTAACTGACCACAAGTAGCATGTATAACTTCAAGACAATAGCGAAAGTCAAGCATCATTAAAAGGTCATGACAAGATATCACTGTTTCCAATATCTTTCGTTGGTAGTATATCATTCAAAAATTTTCAAACAACTAATGGATATCACTCCCAAGATTTGGTTTGGTTTGGAGTGTGCTACGGTCTACTTTTTGCAACACGAGGGCTAATGAGACCGGTACCTACAGCTTAAAGCCGATTCCGAAAGGCTACGAACGTCCATGCCATAGTGGGATTCGAACCGACGAACTCTGGTACCGAAGGCCAGCACTCTAACTAATTGGCTATCGATTTCAATCCCAAAATAATAATAGGCAAAAAATACACTGCATTGTGACTCTTGACTTAGTCTTCCCCAAATTGAAGAACACGAATTATTTTGTGTAGAGGAAGCCATCTTCTCAACAGACTGCGTTCATGGCTAATTTCTCCTTCATTCACACGTACCATTTAGTAGCTGTTCCCTATAACCTCATTGAATAAAGTAAGTTTATAAGGTTTTCGTCATTCCATACAAATAAGATCTAGAATCCGGCGATTCCTTTCTATACACCCAGTTCTTTGTAAATTTTTCTTTCATGTAAGCATTTATTTTTGTGTTTTGTGCATTAAAAATCTTAAATTTTATTACAACATATACAAAGGGCATGCAAAGAATGTAGACCATTGCAATTGCGAAAAGCAAAATATACATCAGAAATTGGGAAAAGGAATCTTCTGATACAACATGGGGAAATAATTTACTGCGGTTCCCTATTTGCAATTCGTATGCTTTTATTACGGTTTTCGTGAACATTAAATGACAAGAAATTTTAAAAATGAATGAAATCAAGAAAATTGCACTTAATTTTTGTAAGGATTGGATATTTCACTTTTCACTATGTATATGACCACTGGACTTGACCACTGGTTATATGAGGAAATCTCATTCTTTCAATATTAAAATTCATGAAATTCATTCTACATTCTATTTTTCTAACCATCTCAATTTTACTGCTGAAGCACCTCGGGGAGTTCTTTTACAATAGAAAATATAAAATGCTAGGATTTTAAACTATATATCAGATAGCGATATCTTAACATAAAATGTAAAATACAGAATAAATTTGTAAATAAAGACGTAGTTTCTTAAGAGATTAAACTTTTAACTTTTACTGCCTAATTCTGAAAGAGTATAGAATAAAATGTCTTTGTCTATTTAGAGTAGAAGTTTTCCTAGACCATTAATGAAGCACCACAAGGATTTCTTTTACAATAGAATATTAAAAAGCTAGGATTTTAAACTATATATTAGATAGCAGTGTCATAACCTAAAATGTAAAATACAGAATTAATTTGAAAATAAAAACGTAGTTTCTTAAGAGATTAAATGTTTTAACTTTTACTGCCTAATTCTGAAAGAGTATAGAATAAAATGTCTTTGTCTATTTAAAGTAGACGTTTTCCTAGGCCATTAATGAAGCACTACAAGGATTTCTTTTACAATAGAAAATAAAAAAACGGTAGTATTTTAAACTATATATCAGATCGTGATATTATAACCTAAAATGTAAAGTACAGAATTAATTTGTAGATAAAAGACGTAGTTTCTTCAGAGATTAAACTTTTAACTTTTAGTGCCTGATTCTGAAAGAGTATAGAATAAAATGTCTTTGTCTATTTAGAGTAGAAGTTTTCCTAGACCATTAATGAAGCACCACAAGGATTTCTTTTACAATAGAATATTAAAAAGCTAGGATTTTAAACTATATATTAGATAGCAGTGTCATAACCTAAAATGTAAAATACAGAATTAATTTGTAGATAAAGAACATGGTTTCTTAAGAGATTAAACGTTTCACTTTAACTGCTTATTTCTGAAAGAATATAGAATAAAATGTCTTGCTCTATTTAGAGTAGACGTTTTCCTAGATCATTAATGAGACTGTAACTTAATAAAATCATTTATTTTATTATCAGAATCAACATATTTTAAAAACAAAGTATATACGGAATCAGGGAGGTGCATGTATCGAATCATGTAGTAAATTTAAAAAATTCGTTTAACACATATTATTTTAACATTGTAGATTGGGATTTGTTAGGTTTGGAGCGCTTTGGTCTACTGTTTATTACACGAGGGCTGATGAGACCAAGACCTACTACATAAAACTGATTTCAATTGTCTATGAACATCTACGTTATAAGCGTGATTAGTATCGAAGACCAGCGCCCTATTCATTCTGACATCATGGGGCAAAAAATAAAATGTTACTTATAATTTTTAATTTTCAAGAACATTCACTCATTGAATCGAAATGGTCACATATCATAAGAATATCATAAAAGGATTTTCTACAGTGTCTGAAGAAATCCCTAGAGATATTTAAATTTATTTGATAATTTCTATAAATATTTAGCTATACTGTATTTAGGTCCATTAACCCACAAAATAACTTTTGAAATTTGTAAATTAGAAAATAATTTTTTCTATCAAATAGAAGCTATTATTTTTCAATTTTGTAATCCTCTGTTATGTTAATACGAGTAATATATTTTATTTCATAGAATGACATTTTTTTCAATTTTTCCTTTAATCATTAATCTTTTTATACTTTAAAAGTCAGATACATTTAAAAATGTAGATTTACAGACTGATACAGATATTTTACTATAAACTGATATATAAGTTAAGTTTATAACATTTATAATTCTTAAGTTATCTTGTGGGAAGTCAGTTTCATTATTTTAAAATGCAAAAATTCTGTTTTTAATTTTAAAAATATTCTACTTTAAATTACAAAATTAAACATTTTTTTTCAAAGCTAGAGCGTTATTCAAAAATCTTATAACGGGTGTAGAATTTTTTGTCTTGTGATGAATGGAATAGAGACTGATATAATGAAGTTTTTAAACGTATAAAGGTATATGTCCCCGTAATTGAATCGAATGGGTAAGGTTCTACACTTCTTAGTTCTTGGATTCGAATTTCCCTACTGATATGAATGTTCCTAGCCGTTCGGGATCTGCTTAAGCAGTAGGTCCCAGACTCATTAGATCTATTGTAGCAAAAGAGTAGATCTTAATGTTCCCTACCAAACTAAACCATACCTCTACCTTTAATTAAATGTTCTTAATATTCACTTTCTGATCCTAATGTTCCCTACCAAACTAAACCATACCTCTCCCTTTAATTAAATGTTCTTAATATTCACTTTCTGATCCTAATGTTCCCTACCAAACTAAACCATACCTCTCCCTTTAATTAAATGTTCTTAATATTCACTTTCTGATCATAAATACCGTATGTCTTTCGGTGATTCTACTTAGTTTACACTCTTATTTTCTCCCACTATCTTTGATACTGTTATACGTATAGGCCATTTATCTGTTCTTTCATAGGGCTTAGCTTTTAGTTTACTAATGGTCAACGAAATAAATGTCCGAAAATCCTTGGAAGACATGTTACCCTAGGCTACTAGCATTCCTCTAAATTATTTGCATTTTATTCCTACTTGTGATTACTTCTGTGTACCACATGTTTAAACTACATCCTATAACGTTATTATCGAAACCGAAAATGTACAATTTCTATTACATAATGGGATTTGTTGATTAATTAAATGCCTTTAACATTTACTTTCCATGCATAAATACCCTTTTATAGTTGTTATTTTATTTAATTTGCACAGTTATTTACTCCCACTTTTTTGGAGACTCCCGTAAGTATAGGCTATTTATTTAACATTATCAAATCAATTTTTTTAATCCTCTCGAGAATATTTTCGATGTAGTTTCAGTGAACTAAGATTTTAGTTTCCTAATGACCTCTTGTATGAACTAAATGCGTAAAAATCCACTGTTAACATGTTACTTGTTTTACTGGTGTTTATTTAAGTATTTTAATTTTATTCCTATTAGTGCTCGTTTCAGTGTTAAATGAATAAAATTGAAGGGAAAGATTAAGGGAAGATTTGCCTTTATTCAATTGAATTTGTTGGTATATTTAAGTTTTAAAATTGAAAGTTATTCTCTAGTAGAAAAAAAAATATTTTCCTTGTAGTAGATAATTTATTGTACCTTGACTTAATATATATTAGTTTTATTAAACTGTCATAAGAAAAATTCAGATAGAATTATAATTTTTATAAACTTTTCATAGACAAATATTTTATTATATTGAATTCTCCATGCAAAAATTAGAAAAGTGTTCTTTGTCCGTTCAGGTAGTTTATACACAGATGCAGCTCATCAAATCATTTCAATAACTTGCAACCATCAAATGATATATTTTAACAGTAAAAAAATTTTTTCTCTTCTTCTGATATTTTTTAAATTTAAACATGTTGGTGGTATAACAAAAACTATTGATAATATAGTATTTCTAAAGTCTTTTTTAGACATTGAAAACCTTTTTTAAACATTTTGTTAGGTAGATTTATTATTTAGAAGCATCATTTTATTAAGTGAAAAATATTTCTTTTGCATTTCAAATCCCTTACATGCTGTACTTTATCATTTAATGTTAGTAATTTCCTTCCACCAACAGCTATGTATACTCATATAATTTTTAATGCTTACAATTTTTAATATTTATTGTATTTTTAAAAATGAAGAGGAAAAAGTCCCAGGATTTTAAATTTTTATATTATTACTAACAGTGTATTAAAACTTCAACGAGTTTCATTGAAACGGATTTTTTAATTTGATTTTTTGTCATGATCAGAAACATTTTTAATTTTTCTTTGGATAATTTTAGACTAACGCTTTCTTGCAATTTTATCTATATTTTCCTGAGGTATACACTGTTTATCTTTAAAATTTTATAGAAAAAATATTCTTTTATGGATACTAGTACCTTAAATAGTATTTTATAAATTATAAGATTGAATAATTTTCCTGAAAACTGCATCTAAGAAAAATCGAAAATCTGTCATTTAACAGTAGTTCAATACTTGAATAAAAAGTATTCTTTAGAAGTTAAAAGAAGGAAAATTTTAATAAAAATCATGAAGGAATTTTGTTATGTTTTTCTACAACACACAGACAGTTTTCTATAAATATATGTACTGTCGAAAATATGACTAGGAGCGTACTTTGTATGTTAAATTCTGTCTAATATTTTGATAAATTTCGGAATATAAAATTTAACTGCAATATATCAAACACAATTTAAAAATTGTATTCCCTATAAAAATTCAAATAAAATTATTAGAGTTTATATTCATGCTTATACATCTTAACATCAACCAAAGCGTTACTTAAAATTTTCTATAATGTGCTATCACCTAATCTGAAATTGATTTCTAGAAATAAATTTTGCTTAAAAGCCCTAGTAGAAAGTCTAAAAAATATTACCCATCTTAGGCATTTTCTGTGGTATTTGTCAAAATATATATATTAACCATTTAATGCTTGTATATCTTTTTAGATACCGATAATAAATAGCTCAGAGCAACCTTTCTTTGCCAGAGTAGGTAGAGAGTAATCTTATAAACAATCTGCAATTCAAGTATTTTCTACTATTTATATTTTTATTATTTGGATCAATACTTTAGGATTTTTAGAACAGCTCCCATAAATTTACTTTTATCGGCAGGTACATAGACTGAAAACTTGGTAAATTGCTTTATATATTATAAAATTCCATTTTACATACATTAATTTGCATGTAATACCAAATAAATCTTTTTTCCGCGAAGTTTTTCTTTTTTATAAATGGCATCCTAAGGTGTTTAAGACTATACATGATCACTAACGTAACTTGCTGTAGTATTAAAAATTGCTTAAATTTCACATTTATTTTATTCTGTGCATAGATCTATTACATAGATTTAAGATGTACATAGATATGTAATCAACAAAAATGACTCGGTCATAGTTAATAAATTAACAAGCTAATCTTATTTAAAAATCTAAAAAGTTTATGAATATGCGTAATACATTTTTGTTGTATTTAACCCAATCATATTTAACGCTCGGTTAATACTAAACCAATATCTTGGTATATATTCTAGTTTGAGTTAGTTATTTGAGAACCTTCTAAAATCAGCAGTTTGAATAATGGTTCTACGCTAATATATTTTTAAAACTATTAGATTTATATTTCATGGAATCGAGACTGGTTGGCATATATGTCAAGAGATTGACACAATAATTGTTGTTCTCTGTTTTATAAAGAGAATTATTTAGCATAAAGTAAGATTGAGGGTTTTAAACTTCCAGAGTTATTCTTATACTATTTCACGGAATTCTTTTTCCTCTCTATCAAGATCCATTATTCTTATGACGAACTAGACACCTACTTCTGGCTTTATTAATATTTTAGAATAATTTTCTTGAGACAACTGCTTTCCCGTCACATATCGTCTATCAGGAAATATATCACTCTTTAAACAGAGCTAAGATAAATTTAGCTCATTATTACATCATTTCTCATCATAATCAATAAAAGAGTCATCTTTATACTAAATAAATGATAATTTTTGGAAATTGGAGCCTTGGATAATTCAAGTGGAAAAGTATAAAATGGTATTTTAGTCACAGAAAGTTTTTTTCTTCTAAGAAATAAAACAAATGTACTCAATTTCAAAGGGAAAAATAAAAGTAGCAAAAAAATAGCTGAGGCATTCGCAATTATTTTTCTTGTTGTTAAAAGGGATAAGTTGAAAATACTTATTCCCAGCTCCTAGAAATATATTATAATGTTTATCTGTAAATATTCGGAAGTGTTTACCTCTCATTATCCTACATAAGTAACCATATTACACTTATAACTAGTGGTCAAAAATGTGCATGTCTGCTTGTTATTAAATAAACTAGTCTTGTTAGTTACACTAATAATAACAAATCATTATTTTTGAAATCCTAACTATTCACTCAAACTATCAAACATTTCATAGCATAGTATATTATGATAATTATTCTTTTCTTTACACATTAAGTTTTAAATAAATGATAAATGTAAATATTATCTTGTATGTGTGTAAATAAAACTGAAATCATTTATAAATGAAATTCAGAGTAAATATTAATCATTATCCAATATTTTGATTAAAACGTTACAAAATGAATTACATAATGATTTAAACATTAATAAAAAAAGTTTATTGTGTTTTCTATCTGATAAATAACAGTTCTAGAGAATGTATATTTTAGAATAATATCGCTTTAATATTTGTTATGAATAAAAATATGTTATTAAAGTTAAAAGAAGAAATCCTATTGTCAGAGGCTTTTGAAATTATATTTCGAATTAGGAATAACTTTTAAATCGATCAGTAACTAGTAACGTTATAATTCATGAGTTTAATAGATATTTCGCATATAATAGTAGCTATTAATGGTGATGTAACAGATTGACTAGAGATTTTTTCAACAAAACAGATGCTTGCTTTTATCTCAAAAAGAATATATTTACAATGAAGATTTCAAAAATAAATAGTATGAAAATAAGTCATAAAAATAAATGTGTTTTAAAATTAAAATAAGAAAATTATTTTCAGATGTGTTTGAATATATATTTTGAATTAAAAGTAATTTTTTAAATATATCACATTTTAATAATCACCTGATACAACCGTTTATTATATAATTAACATGTAATAGTGATAACAGAGGAGGTAACATATGCAACTGACATTTGACTTTTATATTCAACACAAAGAACACATTAATAGAAGATGAAATGAATACATCTATATCGTGGAGATAAAGCTATTCCATCACATATCTGATAAACATTAAATACTTAAAATGTATATAACAGTTTCAATAACATCTAATAATCGTCATCTTCTTTATTCGCTTTTGGACTATTTACACATTTTCTGGTGGGTTCGGGAAGCGGATAAAGTACTTCTGTTCTTGGTATACCATTCCAATAACCCTGAAATTGAATAACACAAAACATTTTGTCAATAGGTACATCTTGTTAGTATTGTAATTTCGAAAAATAAATTTCAAATTATACTTATGGTATATAAAGAAAATATATTATAGTATATAAACATGTAACGTCTCGAAAATAGAGTGAAATAGTTCGCTAAAATTTGGATTCGAATGACGGGATTACATAACTGGCAGAAGTTCATAAAAAGTAAAAGAAAGTGGGCTGCGACACGTAACCTTGAGTCCATAGTCCTGCAGCTACACGTATCTTAAATAAAATCATTCAAAACACTTTAACATCGAACGGCCACCTAAGTATTGACAGATGTAGAGCATTGTAAATAAAATGTCTGCCTAATAGGCAAGCAAACTAATGTCACACAAAATTTAGGATGCATCCATCTTATTCCCTTCAAAATACTTCTAATCTGTAGTAATAAATTTGTCCCACCTCCCTTTCTTTTGTTGAAACATCCCTGAAAGTCTTCAAAAGTCGGGTTCTTTGTCTTCCCATGCTTTATCGTCTCTAAATAGTGCTAGTACCATGACGCATGATCATTTAACATTTTGAGGTCTAAAAGAAATCGGAAGGATTTAAGTCTGTTGAGCAGGAAAGGGATGTAGCGTTCTGATACAACTAATGATCATAATTCCCTGATAGATGCGCAGGCGTATTTTCAGGATGCAGCATTCATCCATCATCACGACACAAATTTGGTTTCACATATCATCACTCCAGAGGTTGAGAAATTTCACGTAGAAGGCAGCATTTATTTTTTGCCGTGTAACATTGATTTTATGGTAGGCAACGCAATGCATGTGAAAGAAACTAGCAGGTGTCTTTAATTTTTGATCGATATTGTCCACATTCCTTGCAATTATCACGGCCTTTATTGAAACTCTTGAATCAGTTGAAAAGAGGGCTTTTTCTATAATTATAAACAAGCTAATTATAATAAATTATAATATTCTATAATTAAGCGAAACCAACTGCTTAGATTAAAGTTTGTAGTTTTCAACTTCTTCGTAGGTTATTAAATTCTACATAATTATCGCCAAAATTTGGTTCGTTTAATCTGGCAATGCTACCATACCATCTCGTGACTTAATGATGTGCATTTAGTTTTATTTTATAAAAGTGATAATGGGAATTGAATTTCATTATAATATTAAAAAACAGTTATTTGCCGTAAGCATAAATTGTCATAATAATTGTAAGGATAAATTGTCAAATAAAGCGATTTTATCTCATCGTGAATTATTTGAAATTAAAATAACTCACCAAAACCTTTTCATTTTTCAAGTAAAAACCACGTGGCATAACTGACAAACACACACACACACACACACACACACACACATATATATATATATATATATATATATATATATATATATATATATATATATATATATATATATATATATATATATATATATATATATATATACATATATATATATGTGTGTGTGTGTGTGTAATATATCAAAATTATTTAAATTTAATATTTCCTTGAAAATTTCCTGTCTCCCAGTCTAATCCCTTAAAATCTTTTTCCTAGCCTCTAACTGTGTTAATCAAAGGAGTGTCTTCTACTTAAAATTCTTTCGATACAATTCCCAAAGCTTTCTATCCTATAAATGTAAATTTTCTGTCTATTCAACACATTTTCCAGCTGTCGCCGGCAAATGCCTCCTCGTTTTTCCCTGATCTTAACACTTAATTCGCTGAGTAAGTTTCTTCTACCCTGGGAAAATTCTTTCTGCCATTGCTCTTGGGTGTACCTCTGTTCGAACAGGTTGATTTTTGTGTCTTTTTCTTTTGTCTGTCGTTGACTAGAAAAGATGTCCGTTTTAGCAGCTCTAAAATAAAGTTTTAATTAGACTTGTGCCGTACTCTTCAATGTGGCAAGACTGCATCGTTCGTTATTATTGTTAGCTAAATATCTTTCTCCTTGCCCAGTAGTCCGGGCAAGTAAAAACAATAGGGGCTACAAAATTTGTGATTAGAGGAAATAAATATATATATATATATATATATATATATATATATATATATATATATATATATATATATATATATATATATATATATATATATATATATATATACATATATATATATATATATATATATATATATATATATATATATATATACATATATATATATATATATATATATATATATATATATATATATATATATATATATATATATATATATATATATATATATATATATATACATATATATATATATATATACATATATATATATATATATATATATATATATATATATATATATATATATATATATATATATATTATATAAACAGAGAGAGAGACAGTGAGAGAGAAAGAACGAGAATGTCTTTATGTTTATATGTATATATGTGTGTGTGTGTTAATTATACAAATCCATAAAGAATTATAAAAGTTTTCACCAGAGATTTAAAATAATTTTATAAAAGTTAAAATAATAAAAATAAATAAAAGATCGATATGATTGCGTTATAGGATCCATCTTGTTTCTTTTACAAATTAATTTTTCATAATACTTAAAATATTTTATAAAAAGTAAAGGAATAAAATATTTAATAACAGCAAGACAATGTCAGTGGGGAAAAAAGTGGTTTCGTTTATATTAAGTTATTATTTTATGCATTGAATACATTAACAAATATTAATCATGGAATATATCCCAAGACAATTTTCGATTTAGGCATGCATTTGCTTACAGACCGCATTTTAGTTTTTTAGTACTAATCTCTAGTGGCTTTCTTAAAGATACATCAATGCGGAAATCTCTGAATAAGCATTAACACTGGTGTTATAAAGGCTCATTTAAATATAATCAATTCAGAATTGCTAAACATATGATAATTATGATTCTCAAAAGAGATTGCAAGACTTTATTAGAATCTACACATATTAATAACTTCCCTTGTTGCTTTAATTTAAGGCAATGCTGTAATCAGTAAAACTCGACAAGAATTTCAATATGTTAATATTCAATCCCTATTTTCAGAATTAATATTTTAATTTTTGTTTTTCTTAGATGGTAAGAATAATTTGTGGATATGAATAAATAATAGAGAATCCAAACCAAGGTGAACCCACATGAAACATATGTAGATGTGTATTGACAAACTGTTTGGTTTTAAATACAACCTCGTAATGATTTGCTACATTATTATTAAGTGATTGGATAGTTATGGCTTAGCTATTAAAGATGATGTTTTTCAGGACCGAATAACGTTTTGTTTAAAAGTAATATTATTAATTTATTTCAACAAAATTAAATATTTAGAGAAAACTTTTTCTTAGACTTTAAGGAGTGATCAGATCACATATTTGGAATTTTAGTGGTTTCTCTTAGGTTGAATGCAATATTTTATATTTTATTTTATTTCACAACCGGCTGCCTACTCGAAGAGTGTGACCATTTGCAAACTGCTGTGTATGAATATAGAGTAAATATAATCTCCATTAAATTTTATTAAGCTGAATTCTCAAGAATTCAGCTGGAATATTCTATACGAGACGAGATATTGTCTGCTTGAAAATGAACGTTTATTTAGCGTAACAAAATCAGAACCAAACCGGCATATTTATATATATATATATATATATATATATATATATATATATATATATATATATATATATATATGTGTGTGTGTGTGTGTGTGTGTGTGTGTGTGTGTGTGTGTGTAATATGGGCGAGACTCATTCAAAATCACAACACAGTTTATTTCTGGTAAGAAACATGAAATCCGTACAACAGGCAAACACCTTTACAACTTCGTGCACACAGACAATGTGATCCCGCACATACACTTTTCAAGTAGGGATTCCTAAGGTAAAAAGACTACGAATAATCCCTAAGCACAATTGATCACGTGATATAAAATACTCATGTTTAAAGAGAACGCGCTAACTATTGGCTAAAGTAGTACAGACAGAGGCTGAATTAAGTCTATAGCGTGTCTGGAGGGAAAAATCAGAATTACCGCGCAAACCCCGAACTTACTTTATGAACAAAAGTTATTAAATTAATATTAAAATAAGTAAATAAGGGATTTTAATATTACATATATATATATATATATATACATATACATATACATGTATATATATACATGTACATATATATACATATATATATACATATATATACATATACATATATATATACATATACATATATATATACATACATACATATACATATATACACATATACACACATATACATACATATACATATATATATATATATATACATATACATATATATACATATACATATATATATATATATATATATATATATATACATATACATATATATATATACATATATATATACATATACATATATATACATATCTATAGTATATATATATGTGTGTGTCAGGTTTAACAATGGGTGTTAAGAATTAAGAGAGTTATAATTAAAAATAGTTAGAACTCATTAACGACAGCGTAATAGGAGAAAGGCACACCCTCGAGCGGAACTATACAGACTAAAAGAGCTGACGCGGATGTAGACATAGGAATTTTGCTTAGGTAGCAATGCCAAAAGAAACAGTTCTGAGCGGGAACTCGGACTGGTAATACTCTCCACGCTTGTCGGGGCGAAGTATGAGAACAATGGATTTCTAAATGGCATAGCTATGGACAGAAGGATTACAGTAAAGTAGTTTTTATATATGAAATCAAATGAGTCGCCATTGCCTTAACCACTCGTCAATATCCTATATACATTTTTATTTTACTTTAACTGTTACGAAAACTATTACGATTCGAAAGCCTGCTTTATCTTGCATTTTCTTTAAATATATTATATGTTTATTATAGCATTTTATAGCTCTGAATACGACACCTTGGAATTCTAGAGCCTCCCGCTGTTTAACACAAATATTAAGTCTAACCGTCGGAGACCTTTGAGGTAAGCACCTCTTGCTCATTACGAGTGAACTGGAAATACGCTTAGTACCTATATGTGTTTCTTATAAAACCCTCGAAGTAATACCGCATGCGGAAAAATAATCTGCAATTCTGGTTTGCCACATTACACACACGTTATTGGTTAAAGTAAAATTAAATGATAATTTAAACTTTAGAGGAAATAGGGTTAATATAAATATTATTTAAAAATAATAGAATGCAATCACAATGAAAAAATAAATATTCAAACGTATTACTGCGTTAATGCTTAGGATTAAATTTTTGATAATGAAAAGCTGTAAAATTATTTGATCAAAAATAAATCTTGAGATAAAACTTTTAATTTCACTTTAAGAAGATAACTGAAACATCTCGGTGTTAAATCTTTAAAGCTTTTAGCTAGTAGTCTAAAGTAATTCTCTCCTTCACAAATACAGAGCTTTACTTTACTATGAATTAAAATAGGTTACCGAGACTTCGCAATACTGATAGTCGTTAAGTAATTTAAACAGAATTAATCTCCTACTCAAACAGCAAAATTTATTTTAGGACATAAATTTAGATTTTCTATGGCAAAATTTACCCTGCACTCAATTAATATTGCTAAAGTGTTTATTTAGTTAACTTTCGAAGAATGTCAGGCTGAACCCTTTTCTAATTTTACTTGCTGTAAAATGCATTACGATAATGCAGTCCATAATGCAGTACATCCCTTGCATTTAGTGTTCTAACTATAACTTCTAAAATGAAGTAATATAGTATTTGATTTTCAGGCATTTGACAATCGTTTTTTTTCTTAATAAATATTACATTCAAACTACATTTCAATAAAATAAATTTTGTAATAACAAACATCATTTGAATTTGTTATTATGCTTAATTTAAAGTTGGCCATGGTTTCAAACTTCGATTTTTAATTATTAATGCATTAAAGTATTTGGAGTAAAGGCTATATCTTATGACTTCTTTCGCCCCTAATAGCCATTCTTTAGAGAATAAATTGTTGTTTAATGCATTTTTTTATTTTTACTGAACTACTTGTTAAATTCCTAATTTTGATTTCTTTGTAGATAGTTCATAATGGCAGGACAAAATAAATGCTTTATTCAGCATTTTCCTTTTCACAAGATTTATAAATCAAAATCCCATAAGGCAACTTTTTCCACCAAAACTTTAATGGGCAGAGGACCTTAAATCTTCATTTTTGAAATATTCAGTTTTTAACCATATTATCAATGTAAACATAACTATTACTATTACATTAAAGGAATGATAACAAATCTACAAAAATAGATTTTTAATTAAAATAGAAAACTTATTTATTCGAAAATTGAGTCATGGTTCTTACATTATTTAATAAACCTAATAGTGTAACACATATTAACTTATTTCCTTAATATTTCACTGTATCTTTAGAACATATAAAGAAATAATTAGGTATCGAGTTCAACTTATATTGAATACATTTGATATAAAACAATTATTGAGGTTTGGACAATTTTAAACAATATTTTTTGTCTCTTTGCTGTACTATAAATATTTACTTATAAACAATTCAAGTTTTTACAAAAGCATTCCCAGTATTAGAATAAATAATTTAATGCACGATTTCAGAAGTTTAGTTTTTTTTAGTTTTAAAGTAAAGAATTATAACGGACAAAAGTTTCAATCAAATAAAATAAATACTCTCTTTTGAAAATATGTCTTTATATAAACTTACCTTTAGTATAAGCTTAGTTTAATACTTTTAGAGACAAAGGACTTTTCATATTTTTTATCCAATTTTATTTTTTAGAATGTTCCTTGTTCCTGGCAGCATGGGTGTCAAACCTATGGCTTACTATTATGTTTACTTCAATTACTATTAGATGATTACTTCAATTACTTCAATTAATAATTATTCAAATATTAATTGATTATTTATAAAGATTATTACTTCAATTAATAATTATTCAATTACTATTAGAAGCTTTTACAGCAGTTTAAAATCTCTAAACTAATGACGAAGTGCTACCAAAGAAAATGATTTGTACTAAATATGTATGTATTTTTTTATTGTATTAAATTATATAATGCCATTCATTTTACGTTGAATTACGTAAGCTCCTTAATATTTCATAAATATGATTTTTAAATTTTAATTAGAAAGTCACTTCTTAACGGAAAGTAACAGAAAAATTACGCGAATTTATATACAGGGAGAATACCAGGTTGTAATCATTTCCTCGGTTCATTCATTTATTCAATGTATTGCTTTGAGAAACATAAGTGTTGTTACAAACAACACATCATCAGGCAACACTGTCGATGCTTGGCATCCATAATAACATCACGATTTTCACAGAATGGACAGCTGGTAGAAGATATATACTTCCATTAACTACTCGAAGAAAACCTCAACATACAAAACACAATTTCATGAGTGATGTACAGATATTGTACGTTATATTCAATTCCATTGCATTTTCTGGCATGAGTCTTGCACGTGTTTAAGTGACTTTATTGCTCTCTTTAAAGTTACTATAACAAAGTTGACAGTATATCTTTAAAGTAGTATCTCAATATTAGTACTTCAATATATTTAAGGTAAGAGGAACACTTCTCCAGAAATCATTTTAATTTAATTTTTAAAAAGTTGTTATATTTCTTTTAAAATAATGTATAAAATAAAATATCGATTTTTGCATTCATAGGTTTAGCGACTGTCTGAATACAGGTCGTTTTAATTCATTTATGAAGATTATTAACCTAAATTTCTAGAACTTTATAAGTATATACAATAAGATATCTAAACAATTAAAATAATTATAAATAAAAGATTATAATTATAATATAACTACTATTAAAGTCAAATAAATATCATATTTAAAAATATTTTAAATTTTACATAATTATTTTTTAAATTTCAATATTTTAACATGCATACTTTATGTTTAAAGCGTTCCTTGTTGGCTAATTTTTAATTTTTTCTTTTATTTTTATACCTTTTATTACTTATAAAAATCTTTCGAACATATTTGTACATTGTTTGTACATCGAATAAATAGTTAATTTATTCGATATATTTTTACGTTGGTACGTACAATTTTAATGAAAAATTATGAATGTTGATACTGAAATGGAGCTTTAATAACCTAAATAAATTAGAAATTTAAAGCGGATACATAGGTTTTATTTAATATAAATTTAAAATATTTGGTAAACATTTTTGAGGAATCTATGAAAAATGAAGAAGCAAGAAACATTTTAAAAATTAACAAAAATTCTATAAAAATGAATTATATTAAAATGCTAATTGGTTTTAAGAAAATATTTTGCTTATATTTCAATTTATATGTGTATAAATTTGTGAAATTCGGAGTTAATAATTTTTAAAAATATTTTGTAACGTCCAATTTCCCTAAACAATTTCTAATTTTTTAAACTAATTAAAAACATATAATGTATTAAAAATTACTTACCGGAAACCTGTCTCCAGAGGACTGGTTGCATTGCATTGAAAGTGGAGCATTTATATACAAATGGTGCAAGAAATCTGCATTATTTTGAGTCCAATGAATGGATTGGTAGTTTTCTCCGACACCTTTATCTTCCGAAGTGGGTTCACCATTGTATCTGAGAAATTCATATAATGCATCAAAAAAGGGTTTAGCATTTCTTATTACACATTGTGCTAAGAAAATTGAAATAATTAAGCTTATAGTTTTATAGTTCCCACATTTCAAAATACTTATTCATCAAATATGAATTAGTTTAAATTTTAAAAACGGAGTCATTTATTTTCTTCAAAATTTTCAATCGTGCGACTTCCATTTCATTCATTTCGGCTAGCATTTTCGAGTAGCATAAGTGAATTATAAAGTTATATTATTAAAGGAATAATTAAATCTACTTCAAAAGTGAAATCACTTTCACTGATTTATACATACACTTAAGCAATCGTTATATACTATCGTATACGCATTTACTAAAAAACTATAAATAATAAGAATATTATATAAATAAGAAAATTCACTTTCATTGATGTTAACAGAAAGCTTCAAATGAGATTAACTAAGTTACACTACAACAACTTTTTCAGAGTTAGAGATCTCAATATTAACGGACATTATAAATTTTTCTCTTTCTGAAATCTGTACTATGTTAAAAGAATAATTATACAACTAGAGATAAATCTAATTTTGAGAGAATTTATGCTAAAGTATTAATATGAGAATTTAGTCGAAATTGAGCTACATTCTCTTTTTATCAATGTAGTCTCATTTTTATGAAATAACTATGAAGTTACAAAATGACTTTGACATGAATGAAGTTACTGTAAAAATATTAAAGTTTCCATCATAAATTTTGACTACCGTAATTCAATAACTTTAACTGATTAAACGCATAATACAAATATTTGCAATGTTTCACAAGACTTTAAGAAAATATTTGGTTTTCAATCTTATTACATCTCATATCCTTTTCCAACTAAAATATCAAAACAATAAAAACGATTTTCTTTGAACTATTTGAAAAAGAATGGGATTCGGTGTATTTTATATTTCGTAAATGTTATATAAAAATATTTGCTTAAGCATCATATAAAAACAGCTAAAGGAATGAAGTTAAAAGAATGTTTGGGGCTGTATATTTTGTCGTTAAGGAAGAGACTTAAAAATTGATTCATTCTAACAATTTTTGGAAAACAGCTGCTCAAAAAGAATTTATTTCAACCTATATTTTAACCACACTTTCTCAATTTACTAATTAATCCTCAACTTTTGAAAAGCAAAAAGATAAACACGAACTTTTGTATAACAGTTACATATAAAAATAAATTTTATATAATTGACTAATATTTCTGAGCATCGTATTTCAAGTGGATGGAAATAGAGAACGGTGAATGCAGGAAAACGATGTGTAATGGAAAGGAGATGTAGAAGTTCTGTAAAGTGTGTGGCTATAAATAAATTATCTATAATAGTAATTGGAAGTACTAAACATTTTATAAAATACTACCTGTGCCAGGCAACTCGTTGCTGTTTCTCAGTGTAGTTAAACGGAAATGAAAGAAAAAAATCGCATGTCTTTAATATGTTTAATTTAATAACACTACGTCTGGTGAGATTCAAACCACTGCTTTCATTCCTCAGTGCTAGGAACGTTACCACCGAGCCAAACAAACAGCAGTGAATCCAATTGCTGGGAGACACACACAGATTTTAAACTTGATATATAAACAGTGTGTATAAAAACATACCGGAACTCTAGTACAACGTTATTCTAAAATTTCAATCCAATCGGTGCAATATTTTCAGAGATTTAGAGTTACGAATAAACATTTACATTTTTATTTATATAGATTACTTATATTCAGGATATTTAGGATTTAAAAATATTTTGTAACTGATTACTGCTTTGTGCAAGTGGGTTTTCTGAATTTAGCATACATGCAAAGAAGAACTGTTTTATCACCTCCTCTCTTTAGCAAGTAGTTTGGTTGGAATTGATGCAAAGTATGCTTTTATAGTCTTGTTGATCTCATCTTCTGGATGAAAACGGTGACCACATAAAATTTTCTTTATTTAAAAAAGTAGCCAAAAAGTCACATGTAGTAAGAAAGAGGGAATAGGGTTTTATCAATTTGATATGTGTTTGTACAAGATATTCGATTGTTAGTATTGTCGCATGAGCAGATGCATTATGGTGAGCCCCTTACATGACTTATTGAATATTTACTAGAATGCTTTAATGGTGCAGCAGTTAGCTGTAACTGACTTCTGTTTGGTGGGTTTAACCAGTCTTGTACTTCTGAAGGAAACGGGATATATTACTTTTTTCATTCCTCATGGTTTTTTAACCGTTATTGGAATGGTGACATCTTGAAATATTTATAATTTGTTGGAATGTTGTAACATCTAAAATCAACATGTAAGCTTCATCACAAGTTATAGTTTTAAAAGAACGGTAATGTTTACCATCGTTAAATAGTTTTAGTGGTTTTTTCAGATTCTGACATGCTACGCTAAATTATGGGGAACCCAACTATAACCTATTTTATCATATGTATTTCTTTATAAATAACTCCTTGTATAACGGTGAATCCAATATTAAGTTATTTATGTATTATAGGCTAAGTACAGCGATTATTAGTGATTAAAATTTAGCGCTGTTATTCGATATCAGAGTTCGTAGGTTCGAATGCGATTGCGAGTATGAATCTCGTATCTTCGTCTGAGAGAGAACTTCGACCTCTACGAAACTTTGAGTACAATCTGAATAGAGTAGCACAAGATGGAGCTTAATTTCTAAATGCTAATAACAGATATTGAAGGCATTTTCGTTGATCTAACCCTACTTTAAAATCATAGAAATTCATAATGGTATAATATTTTCGCGTCAGCTTCATTTTTCATTCTCTCAAATTTTTCTAAGACACCAAAGAGTAATTTTTGCTATAAATTATCGTCTACGGCCAGAGAGGATCCAAATTTACATTTTTAATGAATATCTTTTAAATTGCACCTAGCTTCTACGAATATCCCAGAAATTTCAGAGTTACCTACCTATTAATTTCGCAGCATGAGTTCATAAATAATTTTAAATTTTACATATCTTCATGGGTGACAAATCTCTAGATGTAACAAATCTTCTTGGTATTTTGTACTAGTATTCCACTGAACAATGTTCATTCCACCTAAATACAGCGCTCCATTAAAAGAAAAAGAACCTTTGGTAGATTAAGAATGATTTAACGAAAAGCATGATATGTCAGAGACATTTCTGACGTCCACATGACCTTGAAATATTCTTATGAACACACAACACTTTAATCCTTATTTTTCCTAAATTCCACATAAATGATACTTCGGAGTATCAAGTCCACAGAACCGAACTGTTTTGATGATAGACGTGTAAGAATAAATAATCCGGGAACTGAATTGGAAAAAAAATAACATTCCTTCTATGGTAATAATATCGGTACCTAATGAAGCGACAGTTCAATGCGGGAAAATGCATTACACAGGAATGATCGATCTAGGTTTCATTCTATTCAAAAATAACATTAGTTATTACATAGATATGGGGATTATAATAAATGCATTTATCTTGTAGCGTATTTCAATATAAACTGGGTTTAAATGATTAATTCGTTATTAAGACACTTTGATGTAAGTATAATTTAATACATTCTAAGAGCCAGAGTTATTAGTCAATAAAAAATGTCTGAGTGTAAAATTAAACAATTAAAATTTATTTTAAGTTAACATATAAAATGTCAGTAACTAATGATAACGAACTTAAGTCTAGTAATTTATTGTTAAATGCTGATTTAAACATAATGTTATAAAGACAGATATAATGAAACTAATCCTCACTCATGCATGTACTGGAAATAACTTCGAAGCACTTTAGAGTCAATGGAGCTTTTACAGACTTCAAGATTCATCTTTGGATAATAATGAACATAGTTCACGCACATTTCTTCACTAATGGCATATCCACCCTGCAAACAGTTGTTGAGAGTTAGTTTTAAACTTTTATAACATTACATTTTTAATATTCAGAAATTCACTGTTTGAGAAAGCCATACTTAAAGTTAAGCGTACTTTAAGACTAAATATTAACTAGTACAAATATTCAATTTAATCTATATATTTAAACAAATTGCACATAATTAATATATTAAATATCAAGTGATTTTGAGAAGCTTTATTTGGCTTTCCAATTACAGTTCAACTAAATCAATGATTACTGTTTCAGACTGATATTTCAATTTATAGAATAGACATTAATATTTCAGACATTTATTAACTCATATTATTAAAGTACTGTTTCATAACAGGGATTTTGTTAATATCAAATGATTTTGTGAATGTAGTTGGAATGTTTAAGACTACCTATTAATAGTTTAATATAGATTTAGGCTTACTAAAAAATTAAGTTAATAAATAATTCCCTTCACTTTACAATTCTTACTTTAAGCTTAAAATTTGAGTGTAATTTCAAAGTTTTGTATTTTTATTCAAATTTGTTCTCTATCTTTTGTAATAGGTATACAGAATTCAGATATAGTTAAATCAAAGTTTAAAAGAAAAATTTATATTCAAACACTTTTTATTTTTTTTTGGAGGGGGGTTATAAGAAAAGATTAAATTAAACTTATGAGGAAATATAAGTATGGCTTTCTTATTGTTAAAAACGTGATATATATATATATATATAGTTTTTATTAACAACAAAATATTTAATAAAACAAAGAAATAAATGAAAAAATATTACTTTAAATAGTCAACTACTACTTTTTATCCGGAAAGAAAAATTATTAAAACAAGTCATTCTTTCCATTCCAAAAATTAAAAAAGCATAATTATACCATAACTATATAACCTTTTATTTAGAGATCACTGATGCTTAGGTGTGTTATTTAAGCTATTGGTTGAACTTACTGAAACATCTTATTTCTTCATATAACTCTACAGGTAAACTATAAATTAAAGTAAATCAACATCAGCAAATATAAAAATAATTATCTACCTGTCATTTCTACTCTTTAAGAATAAACCTAAAATTATAGTCCCACTGAGGCTTCAAAGCAAATATATTATATTATTTTTTTATATTTGTGTATAAGTTATGCCTCGGGACGGGCCAACTTAACGGTTGGGATGACACTCTCTTCCAGGAGGGAGATTTTTGCTCCAGAATCTCTACCTTACTGTTCCCTGCCAGCCTTCCGGCGACAGAATATCCAGACCCAAAAGTTTACCTGCACGTGATGTGGGTGTTCAAGGAGATGTATAATGCGCCTACTAATGTTTAATCCGGTAACCTGCAATTCAAAACTATTGGTATATGATATGATAGGAGATAATATAGGTATTGGTATTTTATATTGTTACAAACTGCGTGCTTTAAAAAGGCATAACTTCCCAAACTTTAAACGTTTCGAGGGCCAAAATGGGCTGACTCATCAGAAAAACTCGCCTTGCGCATTTTCCACATTTGTTAATATTGGCATTATTTGGTGGCAAAACTGACAAAGTTCTTGAAATATTTGGTGACTTTTGCTAACAACATAATTTCTCCAAAGAAAATTCCAAAACCTAGTACAAACAGTAATTTCTAAAATGCCCTAAACCTAATGGAAAAATATGAATAGTTCTCTCTCGCTTATGCATCCAGGGAATTTCGTTGAAGTAGTGACAGACAGTGGAGACTAAAAATGAAAGTGATTTAATAGTGATTCATATAGGAATGTTGTCGTCTATTTAGCACTGAGGATTTAAATGATTATGTGGGTTATTTGTATGTTTATTTGTTGATTAGAATACAAATATTTCAGATTTATTTAAACTGTATTGACGAATTAAGAATAATTTTAAATATTGTTTCTTGATAGCGATGTGTTATTACTTCAAATGAGAAACCATACCTTGAAATAATACCATATATTTCTCCCCTTACACACTTACACAAGACTTTTGAAAAGATTTACTAAAGAATTACTATAATCAAAATTCCAAGTATATTATAACGAATTACTATTTAAATTAAAGGTAAAATCTTTTTTTCTAAAAATATTTTAAAAAAAGTAATTTAATAAATGCAAAATCAAATATGCGAAAGCAGGTAGCTGTTTTAAAGCTTAAAAAGCTTTTTCTGAAAGTAGGTACCAGTTTCAATAGTCCTGGTGTAGCAAAAACCCATGTTGGTTTGACGGTGAACCAATCCAAACAAGTAAACCTCAAACAAAGAAAGCAACAAAACTGCAATTCAATTTTCTTGCTTAATTTAATCTAAATTTGTGTATTTTCTAAATTTATTTTAATTCCTCTATACGTTATCAGTTTTTGTCTATCAATGACTGGAGCAGTGAAGAATTCGAAATTTATTTCGATTATGAAAATGTATGTTTATACTAAAAAAAATAATATCATTCATGACCTTTAATTTAAAGCTAAAATTAGCATTAACCTCAACAAATCATCATAAGTTAGTTCGGTTATTTGTTTTGTCTATAATTTCATGATTTTGTAATCAGTGCGGAGAGTAAGTGGGTACAATAGCATTAATCTTCAGTATATTCAGCTATCCTATCCTAAACAATAGTACGTTTAAATATTTAACTGAGAAGTCTAAGCGAAACATTCATTTTGTCTCACCTCAAAATCGAGTGAGTAGGTTTTAATAGTATTCTATTCTACAGTTTGATAACCACTGGAAAAACATTAATATTATTAGCTTCCTTTCCATTTAATACAAAAGTAAAACATTCTATTATATTATATTCACTTTTGAAATCCCTTTGTTGTGTAAATCTGGAATTTCAATGTTGTAGTAGAAAAATCATATTGAAACAGAATAAATCTGTATTAGATTTGCCAATTCAATTATTGAACATATTTACGACATATTTTAACAGAATCATTGAATCAAAGAAGTAACTTCGTTTTATTGAATGCTATTACTTTTTATTTATCCTCATATTTTAGTTTTCATAATCACTATGTGCTTTTATGAATAATTTTTTAAATGGCTTTTTGTGTAATCCAATAAAATTTTTAGCATTATGATACTATTTGTTTTATTCAATATGACTACAGAATTCGGGAGGAAAGAATCTTTTAATCCAAAACTGTAGAGAATTTCGTGAATTTAAAAAATAATCCAAGAAATCCTTGATCAAGCCTTTTAGAGAAATTCTAATATAAAACATTCAAAATTCGTTCAATTGTTTTCATATTATTAACTTTTTGTAAAAGAGATAGATGTATTTAGTTTACATAATCTTAAAAATGGCATTTTATCAAGCCTTTTCCTTACCAATGTGATATTCTCTCTATCAATTGTAGAGTAGTGGCAAGTAGTAAGCAAAGCATCCCCCTGTATATAAAGAAGATTACAGCATTTATTTTAAAATGCATACATAATTTAAAAGCAATAACATGTGATCTGACACAAATCTGAAATCAAAAAGTATAATACAAAAACAAATACAACTTTTGAACACAAAGCTTAAAGGATACATCAAAAAAATAAACTTGTAATTAATTTGTATGATACTTTTACAGACTCAATTGAAATCTGTATAAATATTTTACATCATAATCGAATGATATTGTATAAAAAATATTGTACAGTTGTAAAAGCATAAATGGGGCATAAAGATTGCGAGTTTTTTTTTTTTTTTTTACCCAAAAAGGCAAAACGTATTTTACAGTACACACAATGCTAATTTCCGTTTTATAATACACTTTTCTAATAAATTATGTTTAATCAGAGGATTGTGCAATTTATAAATTCAGCATTATTTGAGTCGTAGTTTAAGATAATAATCGATTTTGTATAATGTGAACCTTTTACAAATAATGAAGTGCGTGCAAAGAAAATAGTAAGAAAAACTTATTTATCTCAGCCTTTAAAAAATTATAAAATAGGTCTTGTAGATCAATATAACTCATGTTCAAAAATTATGTTAAAAAATAAGCAGTTAAAACACTAATTATTAATTATGTTCCTTACATATTTTCAGAGCGCACAGTTTTCATGAAGCAGTACGTGACTACAGTATGTGATAACCATCCAAATGACATTTTGTGTCAAATCTATGGAGCTTTTCCTATACATTGTTACTACAAAATTCTCCTTCATTTTCAAAGCGAAATACAATCAAAAGCATTGAACGTACAAATATGAGTGATGTATGATAATAATAAAAAATCAAATATGCATTATTTGCATCAAGTGACATCATTGTAATATTCAAGTTCGTTAATATGTGAGCCATGAATTTTTTGCAGCGCTAGATTGGGAGTGATGATGAGAATGATCATGCTTTCTTCCCTTGGCCTTCCAGGTCGCTTTATTTCTTGTGCCTTCTTCTTTCGAGGACACAATATGGATATTGTTTATGTACCGCCATTACCAACTATTTTAGAAGAGCTCCGAAAACAGATCAATGGTGCAGCCAAAAGCATTGATTAGATGACACTACAGAATGTATGAAACGCATTAACCCATCGTTTGATTATTTGTCCTGTGATCCAGGAAGCATAGATAATGTTTCAGATGTTTAAGAATAAAACTTAAGAAGTTTGTAGTTATTTTAAAATATCATTCATTACGTAAGTGTAATTTTTTACATATAGCATTTGCAAAACAAATCAAACTTTTATAGCAGCTCTGTACATTGTACTGAGATTGGAGATCAATCAAAAAATATTAAAATTCGTTTACTGTTCACTAAATATATCTCCATGTGAACAGTGATATATCCTTAACTCTTTGGAAAATATACAACGTCCATGTGCTTATTTTATGTTTAGCCCTAGTGGTATACACCAGAAGGTTCTAGAAAAGATATGCTGTAACCATGGTAATACAGTTATGTGACTTGGTTTTAAAATTAAAATGATTGATTATCAGTGATTTCCGTTTCATTTTAGTCACTAATTTTTATTACATTTAGTCAGATACGGAGTCTGCAATCTTTGATATGTTTATAGGATGTACAATAGCAATTTTACTGTAGGAATAGTAAAACATTAGATACATAAAAACCATACATTACAAACATCAAAACCATGTTTAATAGATTCTTATAACGTTAAAGTTGTAATATTTATCTCTCACATACACACATCCATATACCTGCGTATGTGTACATTTAAAATATAGATACAAACAATATATGTATATGTGTATATGTGTATATTTGTAACTAGAATTCATAAATTACTTACAGGCAAAACGTGAACATTCTTCTTTAGTCTGCGAATTTCTTGAAAATGAGTACTGTAATGATTATCCCTATTAAGTTCAGGTAATTCTGCAGAGCCTCGTATATGCTTGGTATAGACAGTTATGCCAGTTAAATGTGTGTGCAGCTGTGAGCCAAATATAGCAATTCCATTTGGAGGAAATCCCTGAAAATAGAACATACTATTAATTTTATATTTTATTTTTCTACATCATGAAGCATCCGCTGTTGTTTTAGGATTTATGTATTGGTATATACACTGTCTACCAATAAGTATTTGGACACCTATACAAATGACGATATCTGCGTTCCTGAGGTACGTCACGGCCTCCGCCGATATACATCGTGTAGGAAACAGCATCGACATTAGTCGCATTCAAGATGCCGTTCAGTTCGGAGCTCTCGGATTTCGAGAAAGGTATAATTATCGGGTATCACAAATGTTGCCGATCCTTAAGGGACATATCTAGTGATCTGAAGTACCCAAAACCGACAGTGACTTATGTTATTAAGAAGTGGAAGGTGAGCGGTGATTGTCAGAATGTGCCCCGAGTCGGCAGACCAACGAAACTGGGAGATAGAGACCGACGAGTGCTGTCCACATAAATTCGGAAGAACCGCACCCTACCGATGGCTCTCATCCGAGACGAGTTTCAACAGTATCCGTGATTATTGTTTCAATGAATACCATCCGTAAGGAAGCATATCTGCTTGGTTTTCATGGTCGTACTGCTGTCCATAAGCCTTTGATCACAAAGTCCAACCGCGCTGCTTGGTTAATGTGGTACAAAGCACATCGAAATTGGACCATAGATCAGTGGAAACGGGTTCTTTGGAGCGACGAATAATGGTTCACCCTTTACTGTTCGGATGGCAGGGTCTGAGTCTGGCGTCTGCCTGGAGAACGTCTAGTACAAGAATGTATTGTGCCAATAGTCAAGTTCGGTGGAGGTGGAATTATGGTCTAGGCTTGTTTCTACTGGTATTGACTGGGACCCTTGGTTCCCATTCATAGTAAGCTCAAAGCCTATGCCTACTGCACTATTTTGAATGACAATGGGCTTCCTACGTTGTGGCAGTTTTACGGGTTGGACCTCTGTTACTTTCAGACAACAATGCTAGTGGTCATGTTTTGAGGTTAACCAAGGCTTGGTATGGTGCCAGACCTGAACCCTATCGAGAACCTCTGGGACGAGTTGGATAGCCAAATTAAGGTGTGCACTACCCGTCCAAAATCGGTGAAGGAACTAGTATGTCTACTCCAAGCCGAGTGGAAGATAATACCACTTCCTGTAATACAAAGACTTGTGAAAAGTATGCCCCGAAGGGTTCACGCTGTAATTGCCTCTCGTGGAGGCTCTACCAACTATTGAGTTCGAATAAAGTTAGTTTTCCTTTTCTATCACAGGTGTCCAAATACTTATTGGTAGACAATGTATAAACGCATATATAAATATGTATATACACACATATGTATATACATATGTATAATCACCATAGGAAAATTGTTTTACTTTTTGAATTGTGAAATACATTGTCCCTCTAACATCTAGGTCTCTTTAGCCCCCGTGTGTAAAAATTAGACCATTGTTCTCCAAACTAAACAACTGTAACATCTATCGTCAACTGGCCAATGTAATATTAATTCAGCATTGTGTCAGGTGACAAGATGGATGTCATAGGTTTTGATATTGACAATTTTTATGCATATATATATATATATATATATATATATATATATATATATATATATATATATATATATATATATCAGGTATAACTCATTATAAGAGCATTTAAAGCATGCTGATTGAGAGCGTCTTGAGAATAGGTTACTGTATGAACCCTCGTTTATTGTAGCTTCTTTGTTAGAGTGTATTAGCCACGTGCCTCTATGTTTGATAGTTGAGTGTTAAACTGTGCAATACACCTGAATAAAGACATTATCAAGACATCCTTGGCTCAACTACTTGTCAAAGGCTTAAGATATATAAACTTTATGATTATCGAAAAAATATTATAAAAAAATTCTTCGTTTTGTTTCGAAATACGTCATATCTGTTACTAATCATTTGATTCCTATATATTAATACAAACTTTACTAGTGATCAATGAAAAATATAAACCGTTTTTAAAAATATGTTAACTAGTTATAAATTTATAAACTAAAAAAAGTTAAATAAAAATAATCTTACCTATTCGTTGATTTCATCATTTTTTAAATTAATAATTTCTTAAACTAATATTAAAATATATAAGATAATGAAAATTCAAACTATTATGACATAGCAATTACTTTCTTTTGTATGAGTGAAGTTTTTCAACAGTTGCGTAAATGATAAGCATTTTCATATATTTGCAATTATATAAAATTTAAATGCATTTATAAATGCTGGGATAAACATTAGCAATCTTTTTGTTTCTTACAAAGCAAGCTTTTCAACATATTCAGTATTTTAAATGCATTACATCTGAATCCTAACATATATTTTATCTTTTATAATGTGTGGAACAGTAAACAGCTTGAGTCTCATTTTAAAGCTAAAGTTTAGATATTTCAAATAGTAGTATAGTTTTTTCATTTTCTTTAGTTTTGAATAAAAGGTCATATAAAATGCAAGTAATATAAGGAAGCGTTTCTAGTTGTTTACATGAACAAAAATTTATTGTAAACTTATTATAACTTAGAAAGGAATAACAACTTTGCTTTGTTCAGAGATTTATATTAATTATAAACAATATTTTCCCATAAAAAGTGTTCAAAATGTAAATAAATTAAACCTTTGAAAAATGTTTTGAATGGAAATGAAAAAACAAACTGACAAACTTCACTTAAGCATAAATGCCTTAAAATTCTCATGACTACAGCATAATATCAGATATTACAAAAAAAAATTACTTCTTTAGTCAAAAGAGACACATACATACAGAGATTAAAATTCAGCATAACAACTGCATACAACTCTCAAAAAAATAAAATAAAACTGTATAAATTAATTAAGTGTACTTGGGGAAGAAAAGTGGAAAAGATTTTTCAGGCTTACACAAAACTGCGATGAAAATACAATACATATTTTTTTTTCTTTCTGAATTAGTCTCAATAGATTCTTCAAATATGTAGTATAATTATATATCTTAATATCCATTAAATTTAATCCCTTTTAAGCATTTTTTTCTCAGTTGTAAGTAGATATTTGTGTTATAACATGAAGGCTCAATTAAGGAGATAATATTTACAGAAATGGAAATAAAATAAGATTAAGGAGTATATATTTTGTTACCGAATGCATATTAAGCTGTGCGTTCAATTAAAGATATTAAAGTTTCCTGAATAAAGTAATTGATTTAACGCATTATCTGTTACTACTTGTTTTTCAAGAATAAGAAGCTATTGGGTTGTATTATTTTTTACATTTATTGGTATTTGAATGTTAATTCTTTCTAATAAAGTTTTAATTAGATTTACATTTATTTCCGTAAATTATATGCATTTTTTATTACAACATTTTAGTTTTTTTTATTGTAATGGTATTACAGGCGTAAAAAACCTTCAGTGCCAGCGATTGAAAATTTAAAGCAAAAGTCTATGCTTGTGGTTTGAAGGATATGGTGCTTGTTGAAAAAGCCAACTAGATTCAAAGCTACAGTCTGTTCTTTAAGAACATGTCTATTTCTCTGAAAATACAAACGAATTAGTTAAAAATGCATTTGTACCGTGCAGTATACATATTAAAATGAAATGCATTTCACCTAATAAGTAGTAATCCAGTCCCCATTATTATCGATTATGCAAGAATCACTGTATAATTCGATTTTGAGGTTGAGCGGCGTTTACCCCATTCCGGTAGGTAACCAATAATTTGTACCGCTTTATGACTTTTTTATATTTTTTTATTTACTTGTTTATTTTTCTATATTGAGCCCGTCTGAACTCTTTCGAGCATACGACGCCTTGCAGTCCAATACAGACAAGAAATTGCCCCATTAGATGGGAGAGTTGAAAAGGAACCCGAAGAAATAACATCCTGTAGGGCAGGACAAGAAAGGTGATCTCCATGTATTGGGGCTGAGGCACAAAGGACACAGTTCGGTGAATCAGCAAGACCAACTTTGTACAGATGGGCCTGAAGAAAATCATGTCCGGTCTCAAGGCGGAAACAGGCCACACCAATAGCTCTCGGCAAGGTGCCACATATTTGCTTATCCAAAAAAGAAGACCATTTTTTTCAAGAAGCAATATCCGAAAAAAAATGGTCTTCTTTTTATGACGTGCTACCCACTTCTTGACGAACGACTCCGACTTAAACAAAAGCTTAAGCTGCACAAGACATTTTTGGTTCTTTTCGATGGTTACACAGAAACACTGCCTCAAAACGGCTCTCATAAGCGGCACTTATTTTGGAATTGTTGATTTAAGCACAGCAAAACAAATCGAATAAAGAATATAACCATAAAGCATTCTTCTCTAATGTTTGAAGAACACGTGCAATTAAGCCGGTATCTGGGCGCTATCTATTGACGAAATTATGAGCGACACGCTCTTATGGAACAAACTGTACATGCTTGAAGTAATATTTGAACTGAAGAATTTTCATTAAAGTGGTCTACTTTTGGTTTAAAACAAAATAAAATGTTTTGATGTGTTTAAAATAAATTATTACTTTGATTATTAATAAGGAACTTAATTTATAAAAATTATTTATATTTGTTAAATGAAGGCATACAATATTTAAAAAACATAAAATATTCACACAAAATAAAAAAATACAATATCCCACAAAATAATATTGCAAATTAGAAACTTATTATTTTTAATAAGTAAAAACTAATGATCATCTTTATTCTGTAAACTTCAAACGTATTAATACAAGCAATATATTTTAACAATAAATTATATGAAAAAAATTATTTTTAAAATCCAGACCAGTTTGTATTTTATTTACTTTTAAAATGTAAGATATCTCTAAAGTTTTGCTTTCCAGAATAAAAGCAGATATTTTACTTCCGTTTGTTATAAAAAAATATATAATCTCTCGAAAGTTGTTTTTCGGATAATTTCATTTTTTCGATCAGTTTAATTTTTTTAATATACTACTTGAAATGACAAAGCTCAAAAGTTTTTGTTAAAGTTGGAGAATTATTAAAGAACTTGTAAAAAATTATACAGAAAAGAATCAGGGTATTTCCTTTTATTCTGAATCCAAGACAAAATTCTATATTAGAGGTAAAAAGTCATTGGTACAATTACTTAAGGAGCACCAAAAATGAATTTATTTTGAGACTAAATAATTTGTTTCTCAACATTAGAAAGATCTCACTGCTGTGTTACTTCGTATGAATAAGATAAAATCAGATGACGGATTTAGAATATTTTCAACATATTTTGTAACTATTTGATGTGTTATAGCCATAAATAACTTAAAAAAAAATAGCCGGTTTTCTCGATATTATGGAATTTTAACACCGTTAGGTTAAGTATTCTCATTTTAAAATATATAGTGATGTAAAATAAACTAAAAGAATCCTAATATCCAGATATATGAATTATACAAATGCTGATAATACTGATGTTATTTTAGAACTTAAAAAAACATCTAGCTTTAATGTTAAGGGTTTAGGAATACACGCAAAGTCATGTATTTCTATGAGATATTTCTCAGCGCTAGACAGATCTCATTGCTGTGTTCCTTACTACAAATAAGATAAAATCAAATGACTGATTTAGAATATTTTCAACATATTTTGTAACTATTTTATGTGTTATATCCATAAATATCTTAAATATAAATATCCGGTTTTCTCGGTATTATGGAATTTTAACACCGTAAGGTTAAGTATTCTCATTATAAAAGATATATAGTGATGCAAAATAAACTAAAAGAATCTGAATATTCAGATATATGAATTATACAAATGGGGATGATACTGAATGTTGTTTTAGAACTTAAAAACAACATCTAGCTTTAATGTTAAGGGTTTAGGAATACACGCAAAGTCATGTATTTCTATGAGATATTTCTCAGCGCTAGACAGATCTCATTGCTGTGTTCCTTACTACAAATAAGATAAAATCAAATGACTGATTTAGAATATTTTCAACATATTTTGTAACTATTTTATGTGTTATATCCATAAATATCTTAAATATAAATATCCGGTTTTCTCGGTATTATGGAATTTTAACACCGTAAGGTTAAGTATTCTCATTATAAAAGATATATAGTGATGCAAAATAAACTAAAAGAATCTGAATATTCAGATATATGAATTATACAAATGGGGATGATACTGAATGTTGTTTTAGAACTTAAAAACAACATCTAGCTTTAATGTTAAGGGTTTAGGAATACACGCAAAGTCATGTATTTCTATGAGATATTTCTCAGCGCTAGACAGATCTCATTGCTGTGTTCCTTACTACAAATAAGATAAAATCAAATGACTGATTTAGAATATTTTCAACATATTTTGTAACTATTTGATGTGTTATATCCATAAATATCTTAAAAATAAATATCCGGTTTTCTCGGTATTATGGAATTTTAACACCGTTAGGTTAAGTATTCTCATTATAAAAGATATATAGTGATGCAAAATAAACTAAAAGAATCTGAATATTCAGATATATGAATTATACAAATGGGGATGATACTGAATGTTGTTTTAGTCCTTAAAACCAACATCTAGCTTTAATATTAAGGGTTTAGGAATACACGCAAAGCCATGTATTTCTATGAGATATTTCTCAGGATTAGAAAGATCTCATTGCTGTGTTACTTACTACGAATAAGATAAAATCAAATGACTGATTTAGAATATTTTCAACATATTTTGTAACTATTTGATGTGTTATAGCCATAAATAACATAAAAATAAATAGCCGGTTTTCTCTGTAGTATGGAATTTTAACACCATTAAGTATTCTCATTTTAAAAGATATGTAGTGATGCAAAATAAACTAAAAGAAACCGAATATACAGATATATGAATTATACAACTGGTGACGATACTGAATGTTATTTTAGAACTTAAAACCAACATCTAGCTTTAATGTTAAGGGTTTAAGAATACACGCAAAGCCATATATTTCTATGAGATATTTCTCAGCATTAGAAAGATCTCAGTGCTGTGTTCCTTACTGTGAATAAGATAAAATCAAATGACTAATTTAGAATATTTTCAACATATTTTGTAACTATTTGATGTATTATAACCATAAATAACTTAAAAATAATTAGCCGGTTTTCTCGGTATTATGGAATTTTAACACCGTTAGGTTAAGTATACTCATTTTAATGTTAAGGGTTTAGGAATACACGCAAAGCCATGTATTTCTATGAGATATTTCATAGAATTAGATAGATCTCATTGCTGTGTTCCTTACTACGAATAAGATAAAATCAAATGATTGATTTAGATTACTTTCGACATATTTTGAAACTATTTGATGTGTTATATCCATAAATATCTTAAAAATAAATAGCCAGTTTTCTCGGTATTATGGAATTTTAACGCCGTTAGGTTAAGTATTCTCATTTTAAAAGATATGTAGTGATACAAAATAAACTAAAAGAATCCGAATATTTAGATATATGAATTATACAAATGGTGATGATACTGAAAGTTATTTTAGAATTTAAAACCAACATCTAGCTTTAATGTTAAGGGTTTAGGAATACACGCAAAGCCATGTATTTCTATGAGATAATTCTCAGCATTAGAAAAATTTCATTACTGTGTCACTTAGTACGATTAAGATAAAATCAAATGACTTATTTAGAATATTTTCAACATATTTTGTAACTATTTGATGTGTTATAGCCATAAATAACTTAAAAATAAATAGCCGGTATTCTCAGTATTATTTTAACACCAGTGGAATTTTAGCACCGTTAGGTTAAGTATTCTCATTTTAAAATATATAGGGATTTAAAATAAACTAAAAGAATTCGAATATTCGATAGATGAATTATACAAATGGTGATGATACTGAATGTTTGTTTAGAAGTTAAAACGATCATCTAGCTTTAATGTTTAGAAATGCACGCAAAGCTATGTATTTCTATGAGATATTTCTCAGCATTAGAAAGATCTAATTGCTGTGTTCCTTACTACGAATAAGATAAAATAAAATGAGTGATTTAGGATATATTCAACATATTTTGTACCTATTTGGTGTGTTATAGCCATAAATAACTTAAAAATAAATAGCCGGTTTTCTCGGTATTATGAAATTTTAACACCGTTAGGTAAAGTATTCTAATTTTAAAATATATGTAGTGATGCAAAATAAGCTAAAAGAATCTGAATATTCAGATATATGAATTATACAAATAGGGATAATACTGAATGTTATTTTAGAACTTAAAACCAACATCTAGCTTTAATATTAAGGGTTTAGGAATACACGCAAAGCCCTGTATTTCTATCCATTTTAAAAATTCTCCCCACGCTTGACTTAACTGCTTTACATCCATGACATACACCTACTCATATTAATTTCAAAACTCTCAGTTGTTTTTAAAAAGCCAGATAATAGCGTAGGAGTAAGTCAAATATTGATTAAACATAAGCGCGCGTTAAATAAGAATCGAGCTTAATATATTGGTATATAAAATCACTATTTCAGTTAAAAGTAAAAATAAACTAAATAAATTGCTGCAGTGTCACAAAGGCTTACGGAAATATTCAGTTTCAGTGAAAAATATTTCATTACAATGAAGCTTATTTCGGTGTTGCTCTTATTTTCAACTCTGATTGCTCCTGACTAGCGAATTTTTATTTCTTCCGGGATTAAACTAAAAAAAGGTATTTCAGATTACTATTTAACATTTGAAAGTCATTTGCTAAAATATTATGTTCCTTAAAGTCAAACTAAGCGAAAATTAAAGTTCTAAAAAGCTGCAAAAATTATTTTGAAATCTTTCTTCCCGTTTCTTAGAGATTTATACGGTTAGTAAATTTGATCCGATATTTTTATACGGAGTGTCACATTTCTTTCACTAATATTTTGAGTTTGTCTTTTTTTACTCAGAAACATATTTAAAAGGTGTAGAAGATTTTTCTAAGAAAATGGGAATCATCGGAAAACAGTAAAAAGTATGTTTAAGCCAGTTAATTAAACTTTTTAATGCTACTTCTTTCGCTTAAAAAGTTTCCTATCATATTCCTATTTAAACTTCTTTTAAATATGTCTTTAAAATACTATTTTCCTTTATTTTTTTATTTTAAAACAAACTTTTTCTTTGATTAAGTTATGTATAAAATCAGATTAATTTTTTTTACATTATTATAATACTTTTAAAAAACAAAGAAAATTCGTAAATACATGTTTCTGACGGAGGATGTAAATTCATATGACAGTTTTATTAGATCTGGGAATTTTTTTATCTTTTCAATTAGCTGAATGTTCACAATAAAGCAATGGAAAAAACATGCTTTATAATATAAGGTTAGTTTTTATATATTAATTCACAAATTCAATCTGTTTATAATAATTCAACATTTAAAATATTTACATCCATTAATTTAACTTTTGGACATTAAGCATTAAAGACTCAGAATACTGCAGAACTTTCGAAAGAAAAATATTAAGGAAAATATTCTGATCGATATTAGAAAATAATGTATAGATCAAAAGAGCAAACAGAGAAACTGAGAGCCTAATAGAAAATTAAGCCATAGTACATAAAGATTACGATGTCTACACGTCTAATAAGAAATTAGAAGAATATAATTAAAGAAATAACAGAAAGTAAACTTTTTAACAACAGAAGAATAAGAAGACCAAAGGAGAAAAGGATTAAAAGAGTTGAAAAAGACCTTAAAGAATTGAGAATCCAGTTCTAGCAAGGTTTAGCTTTAGAGCAGAGGCGGTGGGCGGCTGTTGTGGCAGAGGCTCAGGCTCCCAAGAATAAACAGAAAAATTGAGAGCCTAGCTGAAAATAAAGACGTACATAAAGATTACGATGGCTACACGCCTAAGAAGAAATGAGAAGTATATAATTAAAGAAATAACAAAGGTAAACGTTTTAGAAGCAGAAGAAGCATAAGACCAATAGAGAAATAGATTAAAGAAGTTGAAATAGACTTTAAAGAATTGAGAATCCGAAATTGGAAAGGTTTAGCTTTAAATCGGGGGCGGTGGGCGGCTGCTGTGGCGCAGGCTTGGGATCACAAGAATAAACAGAAAAATTGAGAGCCTAATAGAAAACAAAGACATAGTACATAAACATTATGATGGTTACACGTCTAAGAAAAAATGAGAAGAATATAATTAAAGAAATAACAAAAATTAGAATTTTAGCAACAGAAGAAGAATAAGACCAAGAGAGAAATAAATTAAAGAAGTTGAAATAACCCTTAAAGAATTGGGAATCCAGAACTACAAAGGTTTAGCTTTAGAGCGGAAGGGTGGATGGCTTCTCACAAGAATAAAGAGAAAAATTGTGAGCCTAGTAGTAAATAAAGACATAGTAAATAAAGATTACAATGAAGATTACGATTACGTCTAAGAAGAAATGAGAAGAATATAATTAAAGAAATAACAAAGGGTAAACTTTTTAACAACAGAAGAAGAGGAAGACCAAGAGAGAAATGGATTGAAAGAGTTGAAAAAGACCTTAAAGAATTGAGAATCCAGTACTAGTAAGGTTTATCTTTAGAGCGGAGGCGGTGGGCAGCTGTTGTGGCAGAGGTTCGGTCTCCCAAGAATAAACAGAAAAATTGAGAGCCTAGTAGAAAATAAAGACATAGTACATAAAGATTACGATGGCTACACGTCTAAGAAGAAATGAAAAAAATATAATTAAAGAAATAACAAAAATTAACTTTTTAGCAACAGAAGGAGAACAAGACCAGGTGAGAAATAGATTAAAGAAGTTGAAATAAACCTTAAAATATTGAGAATCCAGAACTACAAAGGTTTAGCTTTAGAACGGAGGCAGTGGGCGGATGCTGTAGCGGAGGCTAGGCTCACAAGAGTAAACAGAAAATTTGAAAGCCTAGTAGAAAATAAAGACATAGTACATAAAGATTACGATGGCTACATGTCTAAAAAGAAATGAGAACTATATAATTAAAGAAATAACAAAAATATACGTTTTAGCAGCAGAAGCAGCATAAGACCAAGAGAGAAATATATTAAAGAAGTTGAAATGGACCTTAAAGAATTGAGAATCAAGATCTGGAAAGATCTGGGCGATGGACGGTTGTTGTGGTGGAGGTCTAGGCTTGTAAAAATCCATAAGGCCAGATAAGAAGACGAATTTAACTTTTAAATGTTGATTTTTTCAATTGAGAATTTTCCTATGATATTTTCTCTTTAAATTCCTTTGAATATTTGTTAAAACTATATTTTATTTCAATTTGTTTTTGAAATTTTAAAACTCAACTTTTTATTCAAAATTATGCAGTGCTATTAAATGCTATGCGTAAAATTTACATAGTAATATTTTATTAAGATATATTTTTAATCTATACATTATTATAATATATTATAAAACAAAGAAAATATGTAAATGCGAGTTTTTGATGAAGGATATATATTCATACGACAGTTTTAATAGACCTAGAAAATTTACATTTTAATTTTCAGAATATTTACAATACATCAACAAAAAAAATATTCTTTATGATAAAATAGGGTTTCAACTTACAAATTTACAAATTCAATTGGATTATATCAATTCATCGATGTTTTTGTAGTTGAGTTTAAAAAATTCGCTAGAAAAGATTTGTTTCTTTAATCTCCGAACATTATATAAACAATTGTTTTCAATAATATTTCAATTTCATTTACAGCTCAAATTTCTCGAACCCTCTAATAAAAATTTTGTATCCATAGAAAACTGAGATGATTGAGAAGAACTGAATAATCACTTTTTCTTTTTAAAATTTAGATTTTATGTTTGTTCTTAATAAAAATGTCTGCACTAACTCACATGATGGGAAAACGCCAAAGAAAAATAATAATTTATAATAATTCAAAATTTTCATAACAGAGAATTGCAATGGGATTCCGAGTGATGCTTCATAGGGTATTAAATTTTAAACTTTGTGATATTAATTTGCTTGAAACACATTGCTATCAAATAATGTTAGCAATATTATATTCCATTTCTTATAATTTTTAAGAATACATAAAATATATTCAAAACTTTGTAATGAACTTTAGATATTAATTTCAATTAAATTACTTCGAACTAAAATTTCAATTTTATTATTCTATAAAGAAAAGGAAATAAATTATAAAGAAAAGCATTAAAACTAGTATATAAAAGAGAAAACAACTATCACTAATTGTGGCATCAAGTTGCAGTAATCTCACGAAGATATTTGGCGTGTAATAATGATAAACCGGTAAAAAATTATCAATAAATTGAAAAATATACTCTAATTATGTACTGGTAAATTGAAAAATATATCCTAGATATTTACTGGTTAATTGAAAAATATACCCTAAATATTTACTATTATGTTGGTAAATATTTTTAAAAATTGCCAGAATATACTAAATTAAAAAATCAGTGTTAATTTTTCATCTGTATTAAATATGTACAGCATTCTTACTACATTATCTAATTATAAGCTTTGTAGCGTTATGAATCTTATCTAGAATTGTCTGCTACAACTCGTGAGATTTATATCATGTAGGTGTTCGGGAAACAGCAATCGTCCATCTGCCATACACGTAGAATCCAACCCATCTTTTCGCAATACTGTTTATATTCCGATATGTGCTTTATTTACCCAAATTTCGTTTTTGGTTATGTTTCACACTTCGAACTGCAATTTGAAACCAAACCTATCACCCTCAATTCTTAAGAAGGGGGAGGGAGCGAAAGGGCTGGTCAAACAATATCGTTTCTCAATGCATTCCCATGGTACAGCCTTTTTCATTAACGGAGAAATCAAGGGAAATGAAGTCACCCCATCAAAAAAAAGAGATTTTAAAGTCTGACCATAAATTTAAGTAATCTGGAGGTACAACGTTAAAAATTGCCCCCTGATTTCTACAACTGCATTTAATGTGAGAGAAAAGTTAATTGGTTTTAGAAACTCAACATAAGAGACTATTCAACAAGTGTAACACCCGAAAGATTATCTTCATTTTGCAACAAAATTAGGTTTTCATTAAGTAATAAAACGATGGACAAATTATTTAACTTGCAAACACTTTTTAGGAAAGTTGTAAAACTAATCTATTGCATCTGTATTATGTATTATTTGAATACTTACATTTCATATTTAGTGTTCTTTTAAATCTTCCATTATTATTTTTATAAATTGATCAGTAACAAATAAATTAATTTTGTGAGTTATTTCTACGAGACTTAAAGTATTTACATTTTTAATTGATCCTCATTCAGTATTTTTTTTTAAATCAAGATACACGAATCAAAATTTATTATAATTATTTAATACCTAATACCAAAATTGTATACTAATTTTCCAAAAAAAATTCCGAAAAATTACCAGTTAACTGATATCAACATTTTCATTTACCGAAAAATCAAAAGGCTAGTAAATTTAAAGCTATAATACATATTATCAAACTCACTTATTTGACATTCTCCTAAACTTGGCTAGAACAGTTCATAAATTTCTGGAAGATAAGGATTCCAATTAATAAAAAATCATCGTGTAATTTCCGGAATTTATCCTACAAAATTCAACATTTAGGACACTTTAAATAAGGAAAAAACTTCTCAATTAACGTTATAAGTTGAAACTAGATATCATGTCTCTGACAGTGCAAAAACTATTGACATTGATAAACATGCCCAAGTATAGTTTTTGACACAGGTGCAATATTTCGGTAGAATACTGTCTTTTATATCTTTGGCATAAATGACTTTGTCGAGAAAGTCTCAAATATTTTAAATGTGAGAATAAAAGCAGTTATTACATTTATAGTCTACGTGTAGGTTAAGACTTTAATCCTAACTAAACATTTCAGTAATCATACTTGATTATCTAAAACAAGTGCAAAATAGGAAAACTAGCTCAGGTTGAAAAGCATTAAGGAACTATTTGTTTTTAGGGTGTTTACCTACACCTCCATTTAATTTTCATTTCATGTTTTAGGCAAGAATGATATTTTCTCTGTGTAAAATTTCTGCTGATATAGAAATTATAATAACATTAATTTCAAGACAATTGATAACAATTTAATACCATTTGAAAGTTTTTAAATAACACTATATATGTTAGCTATAATTAAGGATTATAGTTAAGTTAATTTAACAATCTAAAAATATCTATTAACTACTTTTTAAAATAGCTAAAACTATTTTTTAAATATGAGTTATACTAGCATTTGCGTATAATAAAATCTTTCAACCTATCATCATTCCGAGCATCTAAATAAATCGTTTTGAATATGAAAAGTCAGAACATGTAGTAAATAAATTGAATCGTGAGATTAACAAAGTATTTTTCCTATAAGCATGAGTTAAGAATATTTTTCCTATTTGTGTAAACTGAGCGAAACTGAGAAATGTAAAAGCAGAAAACTCTTTTCTCTTTATGGGGATTTTTTATAAATTAATTTTCTATAAATTAATAGTGTATTATTTGAGTGATTTTATTCTGCAAAGAAGGCCGTAATTCTTTGCTGTAGTTTTAATATTCTTACCATATAGTAGCCTGTACTATACAAATCGAATTTATTTTATTCCTGAAGCCTTTCAAGGTACATATGTGCATCTCCCACGTGCTGACATTTTGAGTAAAATTCCAAAAATGTACCGAAAAAGCATCAGATTATTTTGTACATTTATTACGGAAAATGGAATGTATTTTATTTATGTTTCTACAGATTTAGTTGCTGAATAAACTGCTGTTTACATCAGCACATGGCAGAAGATTTTGCTTACCTTTTGGAGTTTTCTGAATTTTAATTAACCGTTGTCCAGCAAAACCCAATTATAATTAAAATATAAGTATATAGGAATGTTTTACTTAACATTAGCAATTCTGAAAGGGGTTTTTTTATTTTTATGAATTGTAAGAGATAAAATATTCTTTAATTGCGGTAAATAATCTATACCTTACCAGATAATATCTTAAAATTCTTTCTATAACTTATTAGATGTTGTACAGTTTTACTTTACTTTAAGCTTTGTTTTTAAAAGCAAACAAAAAGTTTAAGCTTAAACATCGTTTTCTACTATAAATCAAACATTGACCGTAACGTCAGGATTTAACGAACCAACGAATTTCAAGTCTTTTGTTTTCTTTTTAAAGAGTAGCTAAAGCATCAAAGGTATTTCCAGCTACGCTTTGATGCTTTATTTTCTACTCGCTGATTTTTAGAAATTTATTTCCTTGTTAAGGAAATATATTCATAAATTCATCACTTATTATTTTACCATTTTTTAAATTTGAATTTTTTATTTTTCACTCAAAAAATCCAATATATATTCATAAACTTTATTTTAGCTATCTTTCTTTTAATCCCAATTTGGTCTTAATTTCAAGTTTTTATCTGATAAGTACTTAATCTTGTGGAATATAGATAAACCTCTTAAATCTATTTAACAATTTTAAAAATATTTCTAAAATTGAAATCATATTTAACCCATGATTACCTTTCCTTTTTCAAGGACAACTTAAAAATTGTTTGTAGACTCTTTATGTCTTCTTGGGTTTTCTCCCTTTCATTCGAAAGTAGATGACAATTGTATAAACAATCTTCCAAATTTTCGAGCGTCTGTTATTTTTTTATAATTTTGACAGGAATTTGTCAGGATATTTAAGATTTTTCGTACCTCTCCCATACAATTATTTGGTTTATTGACTGAAATGATAAATATCTATCTCTATTATAAATCTCCACTTTACAGTATTGTGTTTACATATGACACTAAATAAATATCTTATCTCAAAGTTTTCTTTTTTCTTGAATAGCTTCCTGTGATGTGTAAAATAGCAGCTAATCCCCTATATAATGATACCCTAAGTTATCTGTCCGTCTGTCCTCGAATTTATGAAGCTGTTGTACCTGGAATGGATAGAAGAATCCATATTGGATTTCTAATCAGTTAGGATTAGCGACGTTCGAAATCCACCTCTTCCCCTCTTATCAAGAGTTTAATGCCATTATTTCAAACCCTATTTTCCCCAGTTAAGAGCAGGTGATTAAATTTATGAATTTATCGCATAGTAAATATTTAAACGTAACGTTTTTTTCCTAGAATTTAACCATCTCATTTAAACTTTTCTTATTTTAAATTATTTAAATATAATTTGCATTATTTTCATACGTTTTATCACTGAACTTAGATACTACGTAAATAATTTTCTTTTATATTTAGCTTAACAATACATTAGGTACATACGGGATAATTTAAAATTTAATGATTGATTATTTCTTGTTGCAATGAAAATTTTATCACTGGTATTAACAACAAATTCTATCTACCTCCATGTTGTAGTGGAAATGATAGTTTCATTCCTTTACTTCCATTAATTACTGTGGCAAAAAAATGGGAAGAACTTAACGATAATTTTGACGTAGCTAAGAAAACTTTGAATTATCTTTCTAAATGAATCCAACGTGATTCTAAGCTGCATTCACAGTATCGGGATACTTTAGAGGAGTATGAAGATAAACAAATTATTGAGCATGTACCAGATAATTCTCAGCAAAAAAAAACAGATCATTTTTTTTACCTGCCTCATAGGGTACTTTACAATTCTCGAAAATTAAAAATTTTACTGATCCCGTTACATGACGGGCTATAAGCTAGTCACTAATAAAGACTAAATGCAGTGTTCATAGGATTTTTTATTTAATATTTGTTAATAATGACTTAGTTTTTCCAGAAATATATAGGGTTTTGGTTTGGTTTTTTTTTTGTTTGTTTGGAGTGCTACGGTCTACTTTTTGCAACACGAGGGCTAATGAGACCGGGGGATACCGGGGGGGGGGGGGAAACCCGGGAACGGGGGACCGGAACGGGTGGGACCGGGAGCAGGTGAGGCCGTAAGATTATGCTAGAATATATAGGGAACAGTGCTACGGTCACTTGGGGGGTTTGCACACGCTAATGGTGGCCTAATGAGAGGCCTCGCCGTACAAAGCTTAAGAGCGCTAATTCACGCATGATGCCACAGTGAGATTCGAACCCACGAACTTCGGTACCGAAGGCCAGCACCAATCAGCCATCGTTTGGCAATATATAGGGTATATCTAAAATCTTTAAATAAACTTAGATGGGTGATATCAAGACAAACATAAACTACAAAGTAACATAGGGTAGCTCTGTCACACGAGAGGGAATGAGACCAGAACCGACTTCTTAAAGTCGACTTCAGAGGGCTATGGAAATCTGTGGCAGGTGTGGGGTTCGACCCCATGCACTCTAGTACCGAAGAGAAGCCCCTTAACCACTCAACCATCATTCGACTAGTCATAAACATAGCATTTTAAACCAATCGACCAACACGGGGTCACAAATGGTATTTAACCCTTTAAAGGCCAAGATCAAAAAGTTCTTCAGATTTCATGAAAATGGGTTGTAAACGTTCTCAGTGGACCTTATAAAAAGGAAACATATGAAAACAAATTTTGCAGATAATTCTCAGCCAAAAACAAGCCATTTTTTTTACTTGCCTCATAAGGTACTTTACAATTCTCGAAAATTAAAAATTTTACTGATCCCGTCATATGATGGGCTATATGCTAGTCACTAATAACGACTGACTGCAATGTTCATAGGATTTTTTTTTAATTTAATATTTGTTAATAATGACTTAGTTTTTCCAGAAATATATAGGGTATATCCAAAATCTTTAAACAAACTTAGATGGGTGATATCAAGGCAAACAAAAACTGCAGTGTAACATGGGATAGTTCTGTCACACGAGAGCGAATGAGACCAGAACCGACTTCTTAAAGTCGACTTCAGAGGGCTATGGAAATCTGTGGCAGGTGTGGGGTTCGACCCCATGCACTCTAGTACCGAAGAGAAGCCCCTTAACCACTCAACCATCATTCGACTAGTCATAAACATAGCATTTTAAACCAATCGACCAACACGGGGTCACAAATGGTATTTAACCCTTTAAAGGCCAAGATCAAAAAGTTCTTCAGATTTCATGAAAATGGGTTGTAAACGTTCTCAGTGGACCTTATAAAAAGGAAACATATGAAAACAAATTTTGCAGATAATTCTCAGCCAAAAACAAGCCATTTTTTTTACTTGCCTCATAAGGTACTTTACAATTCTCGAAAATTAAAAATTTTACTGATCCCGTCATATGATGGGCTATATGCTAGTCACTAATAACGACTGACTGCAATGTTCATAGGATTTTTTTTATTTAATATTTGTTAATAATGACTTAGTTTTTCCAGAAATATATAGGGTATATCCAAAATCTTTAAACAAACTTAGATGGGTGATATCAAGACAAACAAAAACTGCAGTGTAACATGGGGTAGCTCTGTCACACGATAGCGAATAAAACAAGAACCGATTTCTTAAAGTCAATTTCAGAGGGATATGAAAATCTATGGCAGGTGTGGGATTCGACCCCAAGCACTCTGGTACGGAAGAGAAGCACCTTACTCACTCAACCATCATTCGACTAGTCGTAATCATAGCATTTTAAACCAATCGACCAACATGGGGTCACAAACGATATTTAACCCTTTAAAGGCCAAAATCAAAAGGTTCTTCAGATTTCATGGAAATATATTATAAATGTTGTCAGTGAATCTTATAAAAAGGAAACATATAAAATAAAATTTTGCAGATAATTGTCAACCAAAAAACAAACCTTTTTTTTACCTGCCTCATAAGCTACTTTACAATTCTCGAAAATTAAAAAATTTTTTGATCCCGACTATATGCTAGTCACTAATAATGACTGGTGTTCATAGGATTTTTTTTATTTAATATTGTTAATAAGGACTTAGTTTTTCCAGAAATATATAGGGTATATCCAAAATCTTTAAACAAACTTAGATGAGTGATATCAAGAAAAACAAAAACTGTAATGTAACATGGGGTAGCTCTGTCACACGATAGCGAATAAAACCAGAACCGATTTCTTAAAGTCGATTTCAGAGGGCTATGAAAATCTATGGCAGGTGTGGGATTCGACCTCAAGCACTCTGGTACCGAAGAGAAGCACCTTACTCACTCAACCATCATTCGACTAGTCGTAAACATGGCATTTTAAACCAATCGACCAACACGGGGTCACAAACGATATTTAACCCTTTAAAGGCCAATATCAGAAAGTTCTACAGATTTTATGGAAATAAGTTATAAACGTTGTCAGTAAACCTTATAAAGAGAAAACATATAAAAACAAATTTTGCATCCCTTTGAGAAGCGGGATTTTGGAGGGGAGGAGGGGGTTAATTGTGAAATCCTTTCCTTTTGCAGCATGAAAACAAGAATTTCTTAAAATTAAGTATATTAGAAAAACAATGAATAATTATCATTACAATGGTGTAATACATATATATAATTAAACAATTTAACAGCGTTGTTTTGGGTAGGTCTTTTTATTTTTAGTCATGGGGGAGAAAACTGGAATTCCTGATTTTTGTAAAGCAACTTTAAACTAATGTACTTCAAAGAGAAAAATAAATTATGTGTAGTACTACAAACTATTACTACTTTAAAGATTCAAAAAAACATAGAAAATCGAAAAGCCTTCGTATGTTTATTAAAAAGAAGAGAAAAAGTATTAACAGGTGGTTTCGCTTCAAAGCTACTACCCGATAAAGATTTCATGGGTGAAACAAATGAAAATGCTTCTATAAATATACAAATTGAGACGAGAAAAAGCACTCAAGGAAGACAATTAAGAAAACTTTTATAGCTCAGAATAGGTGCAAAGTTTTCACCTATTCTGAGCTAAAAAAAATTTCTCTGTTATTTTCCATTACAATTTTTCTCATCTCTTCTACCGGTCTCATTAGCCCTCGTGTTGCAAAAAGTAGACCGTAGCACTCCGAACCAAACCAAACCAAACCTCATCTCTTCTACATTTTCAGACTCATTCTCACGATTTTCACCTATTAAAGGCTATTTCTGACTCCTTCTTCAACTGCAGTGTTTGTTCGTACTGATAAGTTCTATCCTCCCTCTAGGTTTTTTAAAATATTTGATACACCCTGTATGTTCGGGAGAAATAAATCTGGCAACTAAGGGGATAACATCTAGATAAAAAAAATACTATATCAAAGCTACTTTTATCTGAAATTTAAAATTTAAAACATCCATACTATAAAATATATGTAATGGAAACATGTTTTTAAAACTGCTAATAATCTACTGTATTGTACCCATTCAAAACTATAAGTTTCTGTATAGGGAATAATATTATTAAAACAGTTCTATATATTTTGTACATTTGTTTGAAATTGTAATGTTATGTTCTAAATTAGCATCATTTAATAAAAACTTTCTTTCATATAATGAGGCAAAACAAGTTTCCAAAATACCTTTTCTTCATGCATTATTTTCAACAAAATAATTTATCATTGTAAACAAAAAAACTACCAGCAATGGTAAATAAAAAAAAGGCATACTAATGCATTTTTTGGTATTTTCTAATTTAAGTCCTTTGTCCTTTTCGTTATTTAACTGTTGTGTCTTAAATTAAAATTCCCCTTTTTAAATGGTTTCATTACTATATCAATGATATTTTTTATCTTAAATATCAAATTGAGAACTTCGAAGCTATAAAATATAATAGAAATGTGTTTCTTAAATATACTAATCATTCTCTATAGTATGCCAAATGAGAACTATAAGCTTCTATTAAACGAATCATGTTGCTTATCACATTGTATACCCAACACGTACTAGTACGTTTTCTGACGATTGATACTTGAGCTAGGGTCACGTACTAGTACAGATTAGTGTAACTACATGGTTTGTTTGTAGGGATAAAAAATAACCGTATATACAGGAAAACGAAGCCGAATGTTCTTGTCTACTACATAGATTCTGGAAAAATTTAGAGAAATAAAAACTAGTTTTTACATCAGTGATTGAGGAACCACAGAATGGGAAGGTTGATTAAAAAATGAATTTAGATTTAAAATTAACTTTTTATTTATCCTTGCGAAAATGATGCTATATATATACATATATATGTGTATATTTATATATATATATTATATATATATTTGTATTTGAATATACATTTGTTTATTTGTATATTTGTTTATATATTTCAACATAAAATATGAAAAGTTGGTTAAAAAATTAAATAATTTTCAATCTATTGAGATTTAACTGAATAACTAAATTTACGCGCAAAACGCCCACTTCCGGTACAATTTCGCTGCGAAATGTACCCGCACACAATGTGTTAAATGTTTTAATAATTTGTTCATTTGTGTATAATTACAGTGTTATTTTATGAATTAATCTTATTTAATAAAGGATTTTTTATATAAAGAGACAAAAAATGGCGAAATTCCTTCCTTATATGTACAATTTTCATCTAAATTCTTTACCATTGCGAACTGAATCACTAGTTTATCCTCCTTGTAAAACAGAGAAATGCAAATTAATGCATTTTTTGAGGTATTTTCAAATTTGAGTCCTTTGTACCTTTCACTATTTAAATCTTATAACGTTGCAAAAAAATATGAAAATCCCTTTTTAAATGCTTTCAATACTTAAATTTTTAAAACAGCTTTCATTTTACAAACAGGAATGTAAAAATTCAAAAATATGCATTAATTAAGGAATCAAAATTCATCCTCTAAGTTTTTTTTTTGTGAGTTTCAGACAACAATAAGATATTTAGAGTACCTAAAAAGGGAGATTTTCTATTAAAAAGAAATGCTTGGAAAAAATTTTACTCCAACAACCTTTATAGCTTTTACTGTAGAAAAAAACAGTAAAAGAATATTTTAGATTACTTTATGTATAATAAACATTTTATCATTCTTACTTTTATTAATTTCATCCCTTTATAAAAACCTTTTTTCGTCAGAATACTTTTTTACGTGTTACGTTTCAATAACTTTCTCTATTTTTTTATGATACGGAAAGTTATATGTCGAGAAAAGCGTGAAATATAATACATTCTTAAACGGCTGTATCAAAATTAAATTGAAGGCTTAAAGGGTTTTCTAATTTTACAATAGTTCTTAAAAAGCCCATTAAATGGTTGAGGTTTTATTTCTTTTGCAGCAATAGATAGTCAAAAGGAAATTTATGGCATATTTTAGAAAATTTATAGTGCTACCTTATTTAGATGCTTTATTTAGCATAAATGCGAATGCAGTCTTTATATGCATGCTTTTATTTCGCATTTTATGCAGATGTATTAATGAATTAGGCTAAAAGTAAGCAAGCAAGACTAAACTGTCATTTGTATCTAAATATAAATTTTGTATTTTAATATAATTAGTTTAATATGAAAAGCCAGACATTTAGCAGTATACATTCATTGTAGATAATAAGTTTAATTTTTTATGTCATTATTTTTTATTATTAGAATTTTTAAAAATAGCCCATAAAATCTGGTAACAAACTGTTTCTAGAGTGCTCTAGAGTTTTCTTTAGAACTAAGTAGTAAAAATAATAATAATTGTTTTGCTTGGGATCTCTATATTTAATGTGAAGTAAACATTAAATATAGATATCATAAGTATTTAATGTTATAATATTACTATAATATATATTAATATATATGCTATATCCCATTAAATATAGAGATAAACATTAAATATAGTTGGTTGGTTGGTTGGTTAGAGCTTAATGGCACTGCATTCTCCTGGGATACATTAAATATAGAGATCTCCTCAATAATGAAAGAGATTTCAGTATTTCTGTAGTTTTTGTTAGAGTTACCTTGTATCTTCTACATAAGATCTTAATTTGCTAAGAATCTGCTACTTAATAACGATTTAGAATGGCTACAAACAACCATACTATTAATGCATTTAGGTTGCTCACACTTGGGTTCTAAAAACAAATTCTTACATGTTCTATCATAATCCAGTGAATTCTAAAAATCTACAAGCTTTCATGTAAACAGGAAGAATCATTCAAACAGTATCTTTCGAAAGGGCAACCTTCTAAATATTCGCCCACAATACAGAGATATTAAATCGTTAAATTACAATTAGAGTCATATTTCTTAAATTCAACTCAAAGTAGCTACAAGTATTTAACAATAAAACACAATCTCATAAACTCTAGTTGAATGACAGTGTCCTCAATACTTACCGCTAACGATGACTATACCTATTAAATTACTTCCTAATGTAAGGATTATTCATTTCATGTGTATATAAAAGAAATAAAACTAAACGAGGGTACTATGAAATCCCCTATATAATAATAGCCTAAGTTATATGTTCGTCTGTCCTCGAATTTATGAAGCGGCTGTACCTGGAATGGATTGAGGCATCCATTTCTAGCATTTAACCCTTCATTTGACAAGATGTTTTTTCATATATGTTTTTAATTTCTGTTATTTTTCCATGTCTGTATAGACATTAGAATCTCTGTAAAATAAACAAAAAATATATCATTTTCCATTTTTGATATATTAATATCAGCTGTGAAGAACACTGACAATTATGTTATATAGTAGTTATAAATATACATATCCGGTGTAGCGGCCAGACTTAGCCAAATTAAGGGTTAAGGCTATTATTTCAAGCCCTATTTTCCCCGGTTAAGAGCAGGCGATTAAATTTCTCAATTTGTTAAATAATAAATAGGTAAAAATAACATTTTTTTCTAGCATTATGACATTATTCCTTTAACCATCTCATTTAATCATTTCTTATTTCAAATTATTTAAATATCGTCTGCATTATTTTCATACGTTTTATCACTGAACTTAGATATTACGTAAATAATTTTCTTTCATATTTGGCTTAAATAATGGATTAGATACATATGTGATAATTTTAAATTTAATCATCGATTATTTTTTGTTGCAATGAAAATTTTATCCCTGGTATTAACAAGAAATTCTATGTACCCCCAGGGTGCAGTGAGAATGATAGTTTCATTCCTTTACTTCCATTATTTACATTCCTCTTAATAAACTTAGGCAAAAAAAATTGGGAAGAACTTAACGATAATTTCAACGTAGCTAAGAAAACTTTGAATTATCTTTCTAAATGAATTCAACGTGATTCTAAGCTGCATTTCACAGTATCGGGAGACTTTAGAGGAGTGTGTAGATAAACAAATTATTGAACGTGTACCAGATAATTCTCAGCCAAAAAACAAACCTTTTTTTATCTTCTTTATAGGGTACTTAAAAATTCTAAAAAATTAAAAATTTTACGGATCCCGTCATATGACGGGGTATATGCTAGTAATTTTATAACCACTAATCTCTCTTAATAAACTTGGCATTCATAAGAAGATCGATTACACACAAACGATTTGCTTTGGATTGGTTTGGAGTGCTATGGTCTTTTTTTTTTTTCAACACGAGGGCTAATGAGACCGAGACCTACATCTTAAAGCCGAATCCGAAAGACTACGAACATCCATGCCGCAGTGGAATTCGAACACAATACACAGAAAACTCGTACACAGAAAAGAAGAAATTAAATTATGAACTCTGATATGAAAACAATTGATAAATACTGAATGATTAAGAAAACAAAGTATCCATTCGTGGCTAAATATATTTATGAATTAGATGCAAGGATTAGTAATTACCATACAGATAAATCACTGTTTTAGTTTAAAATCAGTTGGTTTGAATTTCATTCGTTGAATAAAGCTTGCTGCTGTTAAGTTCGAAAATTTGTTATGGATGCTATCAATGTTTTGCAAAAGAATATCCAATAATATCAGGATCTATATATTTCAGCTAATCTCGAACAGCTACTATAATCTGTACGAGGATGTAATTATTCCTGATACAGAAATAAATTATTCTAACACTGAACGAAATGAAGCCTAAAATTATCTGCATCCAGATGCATTAAACGAGCGATGTTCTTTAAAAATTGCCTCGAATCTGTCGATATATTTGGTAATTTCTTTGGCAGACTGTATGTTTTCTGTGATATTCTAATCTAAGGAAGTAAGTATGTATGTTCATTGGTAACAATGGAAAACATATGCTCGAGAATACCCGAGAATGTATGCCTTTATCAAAAGAAACATAAACTTGTATATTCCCTTATTTTAATCGTCAAAATGTTGATTGAACCTCATCTAGTCTCTATAGAAAAGTAACTTTATCAAACAAAATAATATTAACTACCATGACAATAATCTGCATAATGCTATTCAACTCTTTTCCATGTTTTTTACGTTTAAAAGAAATTGAGACCTTTGATAGTCTTACATTGTGTAGATTAATAGACAGTTATTATACCAGTCATTAAAAATAGAAAAAAAAATGCTCAATATAAATTATTACACGTGATATGATATTTCCACAAATATTACTTTTCAATTTATCAATATGGCTATAAGAGATATAATAATGTACTTCAACGTCACAAATATGTGCATAAACTTTTAGTTTCCAATCAAGAAACTAACAAAGTTTCATTTTATTATAATTTTTTAAATGTGATTATTAAACATTTTTATTTTGTTAAAATACCGTCATTTATAGTAATCCTCTATAATAATTTTCAAGTCATGTCACAGGTTTTGCATTACTTTAGTATAAGTTGGACTTTGGGCAGTCTTATATTGAGCAAACTAAAAGATGGCTACTACAGTAACCGATATAAAACAGTAAAAATATAGAAAACATTCAAATCAAAAGATCCAGTCACGAGTATACTACACTTCAATTAATAAATATATGAGAGAAAAATCATATACTTGGTCGACACAAAGAAATGCGTAAACTTTTAGTTTCCAATCAAATAAAAAAGGGTTAATTTGTTTTCAAGGTAGTCTTACATTGAACAAACTATAGACGGTCACAACAGTTACTTCTATAAAACAGTAGATATGTGCAAAACATATACTATTTTAAATAAGAGATGGTCAACAATTTTTGCATTAGTTTAGTAGAAGTTGGACGTTTGGCAGTCTTATATTGAGCCAACTAATAGATGGCTACTACAGTAACCGATATAAAACAGTAGATATGTGCAAAACATATACTATTTTA
>CM063502.1:91395507-91480507 GCA_032207245.1 Pardosa pseudoannulata
ATAAACTGACTTGTAATTAATAATCCAATATTTTACGCCTTATCTCCCCTGTTACTGATAAACTTTTTAAATTAAAATTCAGACAGCTAATGTATTTTATATTTCTGCTTTATTCCATGCTACCCCTATTAATGATTTTGATTTTATTTTCTTCTTATTTTCCCGAACACTCAAAATTTGACCATTCCGACATACAAACTCAAAAGTTCCTATCTAAATATATTAAAAGCTGGAGTATATACTATATCTCAAAGGGAACTACAAAACTATTTTGTGTACGCTATTCATACTTTTTCTGATTGAGTTTTTTCGATGATCAAATAGAATGTTATAGAAAACTTCAAAATCTTTTAGATCTTTGTGTATTTAAAAGCGTTTCAAAGGGAGGGATTTTGATGAGTTTTGACTTCTTGGTGAAAATAAAAGTATTTTACCTCTTTCGGGGCTTCTTTCCCAAACTACTGAAGAAATCAAAATTTCTTTCAATCATGAACTGTTAAAAACACTTTTGTAGGTTACAGTAGCCCATTGAACAGCTTTAACCAGTTTGAAGATCTTTCGATTTTAGTTTTTAATGAGATGATATAACTAAAAAGGTATACAATTTTGGTCTAAGCATATACCATTTCTTTTCTTTTTTAACTGACCAAACTTTCATTTTAGATCTTTTCCTTTGCGTAGACGTTTATAACAATATCTCAATCCTATTTTTCTTAGGTTAAGTGAAATTTAATAATTTTTAGCATAAAAATTTATTCATGGAGTACTTCTTTGGTTGCTTTATTAAAAATTTCACTTTTCATTTTCTCTACACAAGGTTTATTTTACATAGTTTAATTCATTAACTCCTATAAAATCCTTTCACTAAGCATTTTTAAAATATCCGAATTTCTCTATTTCTCTTTCTTTACAGCAATATCGCTGTTTTTCATTTATGTAGATAACTGAAAGGAATCCATTCAATTTAAAGATGTTTTGCGTTATTAATCAATGCATTTCGAAGCTTTAAAATGACTGCCTACTTTTATATCCGGAAGACTGCTTTGAAAAAAGAAAATAATCTAGAATGAAATTCATAGCCATTTATTTTTAGGAAGCATTCAACTTCCTTGTTTAAAATGCAGATTGATAAATCAAAATATTTTTCGTTTTGAAATGATGAAAAGCTCTGCATTAACCTTAGATACAATCTTTAATTTTTCCATTTTCATTTTGCATGAAGAAATTTTACAGCCTCATTCTAAGGCATTTCAAAACATAGTTTTAAACATTCTACATTAGTTTTTTTATTTAAGAATGTTTTATACTTAAAATGAGACTATCGCATTATTTAAAATCTAAATCTTTTGTGCTTGGATCAATTTAAAGCAAGTGAAAGCTTATTAAATTATAAGACAAGAACGTGACAAGACTAATAAAAAATTAGCTTAGATAATTCAATAATTCTAATACAATACACCAAAGGGAGTACTGATATACTTAGATAAGAATGAGTACCTTTCGCTATTCTTCGTACGTAAATAGATTCTTTGCATTCTACGTGGTGGTAATTCATCGATTAGCTTTATTGGTCACAGGATTTTCATAATACTTTATTCTCCTAATACCACTACTGCAAATCTTATAAATAAATATTTGAAACAACTATAGGAGTTTCAATGAAAACTCTGAAACTATTTGGCAGTAAAAAAAAAATGTGGAAGCTATCTTTTATTTCACACGATACTACATAAAATGATATGTTATTGGTAAGAGAAAAGATATAATTCTTTCGGGCATTTCAAGTTATACTCTTCCTTGAATAATAGAGTTATATTATTAAATCGTATGTGAGAATTGCTGCACAAATAGCGACATAAATTTTAGAAACATAAATAAAGTAATATAAATGTATGCTAAATATATTAAAACATACATGTAACGTGAAATAATATATAGACGTATTTATTAAAAATACTTCTTTATTATTTTTAGAGGTATTTTAATATGTAGTTGTTTATAGAAAATTATTAATTTTATTACAAGTTATGAGAATGCAAAAATATTTTATGTTACAACTTTTTGAGTTAAAAAATAAATGATTTAATATTTTTATATTATTTTTATCTAATTCAATAAATTGATAAATTTAATAGAGTATACAAAAGGATAATAATTTCTCAAAAACTGAAATTATAAGTATATCAACTTATACAATCTTCTTTATTACTGCCTAATTTAAATGTGGCCTCTAATAGGTGCAGGGTGTCCAAGAAAGGTGTCCTCTACTTTAAAATTAAATAACATGAAAACAAAGAGAGATAGAAGAATGCCACAAACGGTATGATTATGAAGGCTATAAGATTTTTATACAGAAGTTTGAATATATAGTTACAAAAGCTGCCAATAGTTACAAAGCTGCAAGCTGTGCAGTATAAATAAACATTCATAAATAAGCAGGATTACTAAAATTGTCCTTTACTTGTAGTCTATTCAATTACATTACAAATTGTTCAAAATGAATACCGCTCACACTAAAAATATAGCTTAAACGGTCAACGAAATTTGCCATCACATCCTAGAGTGTCCGAACAGAAATGTAATCAGTGGCTTCACAGATCGACCGTTCAAGATCATCTAAAGAGGTGGGATTGTTTCTGCAGACAATGTATTTTAATGCACCCCCAAAAAAGTAGTCACAACGAGTAAGATCCGGTGAATATGGGGGCCAATCTATGCCTACGCCAGTACATTTGGGATAATCCAACGCAATGATTCTTTCCCGGAGTATTCATGTCGTTAGGAAAACACCTGTTTGGTGCAATGTAGTCGGATACCATTGAACCACTCACTGTATGATGGATCATCAAATGCTCGATGTGTGGCGACATATTGTTGTAAAATTGTCAAAATAACATTCACTCTTGATCGTTTTGTCAAAGAAAAAAAGACCTATAATGCCTCTTCTGCATACCGCTGACCAAACAGCAAGTTTGAGACAATGAAGAGCTTTTGCCTCACACAAAGAGGGATTTTCGGAACTCCAAAATCTCCAATTTTGTTTATTGACGAATCCATTAAGGTGGAAATGTGCTTCATCGAACCAAATGCAGTCAACATCAAAGCCGTTATTATGCATCATATTGAGCATCCTATTCAGAAAGTCAACCCTTGTCTCACATCTGAGGCAGGTATGAACTAGTAACTCTGAATTTTGTAGGAGAACATATGCAGGCTACTTCGCAGTATTTTATGCGTGTTGGAACGTTTCAAACCAGTCTCTGTCGCCCATGAAATTCCAGTACCAGAAAAACACGTCGTTCAATTGAATACATCTTTACACCCGTTTCCTTCGGCACTCGCACTTCTTTTCACATTTCAATGGTCCAATGAATAGTTTGTGTCGTTCATTACGACAGCGACTGACAGTTGCACACACCGTTCAGCAGTTCTTATGTCTGAATCGTGGCTCAAGCTTTCATACGTGTTCTTCTGTTCCATTTGACATTTGCATACTTTCGGTATCATTCTTCACCCGGTGATTCGAGTCAGGAATGGGTCTTTTAATGGAGATATGGTTTTTGACAATTTGAAGATATTTCGATTACAACACTATCTGTTGGCAATTTTTGTAACTATATTTTCAAACTCCTGTATCAAATTCTTACTGCCTTCACAATCAACATACCATTTGTAGCATACTTCTATCTATATTTGTTTTCATGTTATTTAGTTTTAAAGTAGGAGGCACCTTTTTTGGACACCCTGTTGGTTATTTACCTCTAATATGTAGTTAATTCTTGATTGTTCATCCCTCTGATTCTCGCCATACCCTATTAACTGGTACCACTCATTATTTTTTTAAACGAATATCTATGTAACATATGTTTTGGACTTACATACGTTGTTTTGTCTCCACAAAATCAAATTTTACTTTTAAAGTCTTGCTGCAGAGAAAGCTGATACAAATTATAAACAAAGATGCAGTTTCAACTGGTAACTGTAGTGCGTACATTATCCCGTTTTTTTATTTATTTTATTTTAGGAAAATTATGTTTCAATCTTTAATGCAGTGTGATGGTGGTGTTTTAATTTATTTAGAACACTACGTTCAATATTTTGCAACACAATGACATCAATAAATGAAATTTCGTATACTGACCTGTAACTTTCCTAACGACGGATCACCTACTTTGAATAGTGTTAATCACTCTGGATTCTACTATATAAAATCACCTTTATTCAAGTATTCCTCAAAAGATATTTTGGTCCAGATGTCTTACCTGTCAACTTCCATACCAGAGGTTTATAGGACTCACGAATTTATCTTGAACCTTTCTCAGTATTAAGTATTAAGTGATAATGCTTCGAGTACTTGTCATGAGGTGAAAATAACTCTAAAACTTAATTCTTTAAATTTATTTTACAAAGTAAGTGATTCTATATTTTCTTACATTGCTATTTTACTTTGTTTCTCACCTTGAATCCTTGCATGGTAATGTAAGAAGACCATCTTTAAAATTACGAAGCAGCGTTTTCGCATAAATTTTGTTTTATGAAAAAAGGAATAAAGTTAGGAGGTATGTTTACTGCAAAGGGTTGCTTTTGATGGTTACCGTTTGAGTTACCAGTTGCAACATCCGGTGCCTTATCTCCACCGTATGTTCTGGCTAAAGGAGGTATCTCCCATTTTTATCTCCCTACTGGTGAATAATGCTAGGTTTAAATATGTATATCCCTTTGTGGATGACAGCCCAGAGGTCGTCGAGTCCATATTATCTCGGTTCGCAAAACATAGTATTCTGTTCTGGCACTTAGAATTATGAACTTTATTCTTGCAGTCTCTACCTAGTTCTCGGGTAGTGCCAATCTTATTCGTACACCTCAATGGGCCTTCCTGCCGCAGAATGGTTCGATCGCATGTGGCTTTCTGCCTTGTAACCGTATGATTCATGTGGTACCTACTGTCAGATATCCCCCCTGTGGCCCGTGAGGACAGTATGTTCCATTTCTGGATTGGTTCTTTTCATTACTCTGGTAACGGTATAGCCTGGAGAACTTTCCTCTCAGTGATTTCTGTTGGAGTTATTGTCTTTCGACCCTTACCCGTTTGGAGTTTCCCATGAACTCTTCGAAGATGTATACGGGGATCATTTACTACTTTCCCAACGTGTCCTCCAATAAACCTTGTGTTTTTTGTAAGTTGCATGGGGTTCCGTTGTCGTTTTAACAGCATCACTAGAAATCAATAAGTGGGAGAGATATACGAAATCCGGATCAAAATTCCTCCTCCTGGGGATGATCAAAATGGAGAATATTTTAAAGCGTCTCATCTTGAACAATTTACAGTGATCAAGAAAAGTAGCCTATCATGACTTAAAATAAAATAAAAATAACAAGTAAATCTACAAATTCTCTGTGCCAACTATATTCCGCAAGTAAAATAATATCAGTTTTGAATGCATAAGAGATATTATTAACCTAAAAAAACCTAAATATTTTAAGAATTTTTTTATTCTTAAAAACTTTTTAGAATAAATTTATAATAAAAAGCAGTTCAGTATATTTTTTTCTAAACACTACAAATCAAGAAAAAATACTTTACCTTGATTAATATCTTTCAAAGTAAGGAGATTATATATGCTAGAATCTTTATTTAGAAAACTTATAAGATTAATGCTATTTTAGTGAACAGAGGGAAAAAAACACATTTCCTAAAAAAGGAACTTAGGTACGTGATAAATATTCAAGGCATGATATTTAAAATACATCTGAAAGCTCTTCTTTCCTTTAATAAAAGAGGTACATCATTATTTTAAAAGCATGTGCATAGAATTTTATTTAAAATATAAATATAACAGTTTTTTCGCAGAGAGCTTATATGAACAAAAACACTTATATGCTGCCATGAAGCAGCTGCCAAAAAGAAAACAATGAAATTTTTACGTTAAATATTTTCTTGTAACGTCCCTGTAGTGTTTAAAATTCAACACGTTAGAAAAGTTTAAAATATGAAATAAGGAAAAATAAGACGTATAATGCAGTTATTCAACTACTTCAGTTATCTTATAGAGTAAGCCAAAGTGAATAAGCAAGTACTATAAAATAAATTATTCAGCAACTTCAGCATGTAATACAATTTTTTAAATAACATTTAGATGAAACATCAGAGGCTGTTATAGCAAAAACAAAGTCAGACTTATTGTCTGGGAGATGCTTTTCTTTCATACTCCAAAAATTAAATGTTAGAACTTAAGTAAGTTAGTATAATTACTTTGCACACAACTTTCCTTTTGATTTTCTTATAGAATATTCAACGGTAACCGAAAAGGCAATAACTGTATTTTATTGCTCTATGTTTGAATTTCGCTCTTGGCATAAATATTTATAAACGTTCGAAATCAATTTGAAGTTGTGAATTCTGTCCTAGATAGATCTCGTGTGGGAAAGAAAAACTAACCGTAGTGTTTTAAGTAAACCAAACTAAACCAAATTTGTACAACTGTATGCAAATAAACTTTGTAAAAGATACCTTTCTGAAAAGAGATTGAGCATAAGTTATCTTTTCCTTCCTGACTTATCAGGAAGGAAACTTAGGAAAGAAACTCCTTCCTTAGGAAAGGTCAGGAAGGAAACTGACCTTCCTGACTTCCTGATAAGTCAACTTACTACCGTGTTGCGCTATGTAATTTCTCATGGTTTATGTTCACGTTGCATCTGATAGAGAAAATAGATTACTTCCTAGATAATTTGCTGAAGTAGAGGGTATCGCATACAGGCACAACAGGGAAATCTTATAGACTTCCAATTAGTTCGGCCTGAGATGTATAAATAAGGCGCTGCCTTTCGGTTTAAAGCGCTAAATAACGGTCCAGTCAGTCTTCGCATTGTAAAACATTGATCATATGGCTTCAAAGTAAAGTAAATTGAATCGTTGAGTACAGAAAATGACTCATTACTTAGCGAAAGTATCTATAAATATTGTTTATAAGTGTCGTATTATTGTTGACAAGAAAATTTGCACTTATAAGTATAATTTATAAGCTGTCTAATATATTTCATCTATAATGACATATATTTTGTTCGTCAATATAACCTTGCCAGATATAGATTTTAATTCATTACCTATAAATTTAAAGTAGAAAGAAAGAGTATTATTTTGAATGGAAGATGTAAATAATATTTTTATTTTTATATGGAAAATGTAAATATGTTTTCTCTATTGAAATACACTTTTCTCAACCTGTTCGAACTTATTCCCTGACCAAACACATCATCATCATTAATCTAATTGATCTCCATATACGTCTATGTCTTTATCAATACCTTTTCTAGGGAAAATTTAATTGATTACTTTACAGTGCTGTGTTCATCTTTTCTAATATAAGGATACGGTGACCTTAAGCTGCAGCTTAAAGCAGATTTTAAACGTCTACAAGCAGCTTATGTTTGACATTGAATTCGAACCCACACACTATGGTGATAAATAGTCCAATATTCTCCCTTGTGTTTCAAACCGGCTTGGGAATATAATCGAAGATAATCTTAAATAATTTATTACAGACACTTTATTTAAAAATGCTTAAAAAAGGGTTTCTTAAGTTTATGTTATGAAAGGAAAGTCTTAAATATCCGTACTTCTTTTTTACTAAACAATATTATCTTAGTAATTACACAAACCCAAACAAAAACATAAAGGTTTAAGAAATAATATTCTACATTTTGAGATCGTTTATTAATGGAGTCCAAGATACATAAATCTGGGAAAAATAACATTTTCACTGTTTAAGCTTTAAATTTATTGCATAGTTTTGTAAATCAATTAAAACAAACCAGGTGTTTGGACGGTAATTACATCAAAAGGTATTTCATATTTTAGATGTTAGTGTACACCACTCCCTCTTCGGGGTGTAAATGTCTCTCAAACTTTTCTCATATACAAACTATTATTCTGTGTGATATGCAGATCTATTTTTTTTAAATAAGTAAATTTGATCATATATTAATTTTATTATTTAATATTAATACAGTTAAAGTAATTTTAATAAGAACGTTAGGGCCTATTACTGAAGAGTGAAAAATGTATCAGATGATAGATATTTCTTATACGACAAATACTAGAATTGGTAAGTACAGCAACCCGTCTTCTCAGGCCTTTTTTTTTTCAAAATTTGTCAAATTCAAATTTATACATAGCAAATTCTTTTAAAACTACATGGTTGAAATTTTTGCACATAAATTTTCCGATATGTTTTGTTACATTTATCTTCGGTAATTTTAGTAAAAAGTAATATTTTTCACATTATTGCCTGCAAGACAAAACGTCATCCAATTTTCTTACTTTATGAATTATTAAAAAATTGGTAAAAAAATATTTTTACAAATCCAAAACAGAAATTACTACGTTATCTTTTCTCTACATAAAAATCAAAACTTAATTTAAAAGAGCCATTTGATCAAGAGTTAAACTAAAATACATTAATTTTTTAGTTTAATTAAAATTTAAAAATTTTTAATAACTCTGTATATACATCGTAACATAAGATTATAATAGAGGAAAATATTCATCAATTGTAATTTTTAAAAATATAGAGTTTTGTATCCAGGAGCCATTTAATTAAAAATTAAGGGGTCATGTGACTCATAAAGTTAAAAAAAATATAAAATATATATCATTTTCGACTTTTCATACCTTGAAAACTACCTGTTTTAATAACATAATTTGTTTAACATAGTTAGAACAAATTGTTATCTTTACACACGTATCTAATTCATATTTGAAAAATAAAAATATTTTTAATAGAAGGTTTTAAATAAGAGACATTTTTATTTTGTTAACAAAAATGATATCGAGACTAACAAGCATAATTAATAAAAACATATTTATGATTAAGACAAACTTATTTTTGTAAAACATACTAAAATATCTCAAAATAACTTTCAACCTGAATTTGTATGTATTTAAAATACATATATAGTTTTAAAAAATATATAAAGATTTATCATTGCAAAAAAAGAAAAAATATTTTGTAAAATATACAAGAAAATTTAGGTTCCATAGCACGAAAATTATAGTGTATAAAACCTGTAAAAATTTCATGAAATCATATTAAACTCTTTTGAGTTAACATGAGCGTTACGTGAATAAAAAACACAATTCAAGATAATCAAGTTAAAGTTTTCTAAAAAATCCAATTTTTGTCGATTTAACAATCGTGTGACCCCTTAAAAGTATTAAAATATTAAACTAATGGATAACATCAATATCAAAATATATGTTTAAGGTATAGTAAATAGCTGACACTCCTTTATTCATAACTAATGTCAATATTGGTATTTTTTTAAACGGATTGTTTTAAAATGTTCAGAACTAAATTCCTTTTCACATATATTTTTTCTGAAAAATCCAATTTTTGTCGATTTAACAATCGTGTGGCCTCTTAAAAGTATTAAAATATTAAAGTAATGGACCACATCAATATCAAAATATATGTTTAAGGTGGAGTAAATAACTGACACGCCTTTATTCATAATATCAATACTTGTATTTTTTTAAACGAATTGTTTTAAAATGTTCAAAACTAAATTCTTTTTCACTTATATTTTTTCTGAAAAATCCAATTTTTGTCGATTTAACAATCGTGTGACCCCTTAAAAGTATTAAAATATTAAACTAATGGATAACATCAATATCAAAATATATGTTTAAGGTGGAGTAAATAACTGACACGCCTTTATTCATAACTAATGTCAATATTGGTATTTTTTTAAACGAATTGTTTTAAAATGTTCAGAACTAAATTCCTTTTCACTTATATTTTTTCTGAAATATCCAATTTTTGTTGATTTAACAATCGTATAATCTCTTAAAAACAGTAAAATATGAAAGTTATGGGCCACATCAAAATCGAAATATAAGTTTAAAGTGGGGTGTCAGTTGTGTTAAATTTGACTAATTTTTTAGTGTTTATGCTCTTTCATTTGTAAAATACAACTATACAAATATATTTTTAAATAATCCTCATTCTTGAATTATAATAATTGTTATGTCAATGTATTACAATATTACTAATCACAGCTTTGAACATTTTTAGAAACAGAATTTTTGCATTTTATATATATTTGAAACATTCCAGTTACATATATGACAGACATATTTAAAAAAATATATATGTAGTATTTATCTTCTAGCGAGCAAAGTAATATTTTAAAAAATTGTGTTTCAACTCTTACAGCCAATTATGTACTTAAACAAAGTATTGCAGGCATTTCGTACACAATTATGTTTTCTCCAATTTCAACATACATACCTGTTTTTTGATTTTTACATTTTTTAATGTTTTATAACATAGTTTTACAATGACTATAATCACATTTCTATTAGACCTTATTGCTAATTTTTCAAGTAGTCGATTACTTCAGTATAAGTCTCATTTTCTACTTGGTATTCAGTATTTACTTAATAATATACGTGTGGGTATTAATAATTAAGGCACGTGTAAACTTGCATGAATACATGAGAAGGACATGCTTTACATGTGTCGATTTCGGCTCACGTGCCCGTACATCCGCTGTGAAGATTTCGTCTGGTTTGGAGCTCTACAATCTACTGTTTTGAGACATTTTACTACACGAGAGCTAATGAGTCCGGGACCTACTGGTTAAAGTCGACTCTTAGCGGGTACAAATACCCATGCCAGTAGGGGAATTTTAACCCATGATCGCCCGTACCAAACAGCAGCTGCTTTCTCTCAATACTGCAGAGATCTCCGTGATTCTCCGTGGATCTTCGTGATTCTCGGTGTACCTGTAGCATATTTTAGTCCCGAATACAAAGGTGTTTGTGTTAACATCGTCCACTTTGGAGGAGCAATGAGCAGTGATAAGATTTCTTTTAGAAAAAAGATAGATAATTGGAGAAAACTATTTAGAAAGGGGTGACGTTTACAGAAGCGACTTGTTGATCGTATCAATGACATACCCAGAAGGAATTCAAAGATACATATATGCAATCCACCAAGATTTTCTCATCAACATTGAAATGCTTGAGGGTAATTCTTTCATTATACTATTAAAAGTGTTCTAAACTTTTCAGGAAAAGTTTCTTTCCAGTCATACGTAAATTTTTTTATCGTGAAGTAAAAAAAAATTAAACATCATTTTCACCTATGGAATACTTGAAAAATGATTTTAAAAACAGCTCATCTAAAATGCATTTAAATGGGCTATACTTATAAAATATTTCTGTAAGTAAAGAAATCTTAAATATTTTTCACCAACAAAGATGGAGAATAAATATAACCTTACAAAAAAAAAAGTAAGAGTAATAGAAACTTTCATTTCATTATCATTGCATCATTTAAATGAGTTTTATTAATCAGTAAACGATTTTATTCATTTTTCATTGAAGTTGGATTACTCATATTTTAGGAATCAGCGATTTTTTGTTTTTTTTTTATATTTTTAAATTATCTTTATCAATAGAATATTAATAACTGTACTGAAACTATACCAATCCTTGGATACTTTAAAAAGGAGAAATAAGATTGATAAAACACATATTTTATTTTTTAACCGAGTGGTAACTGAAAATTAAAGGACTTGCTCTTTTCATGACGATATGCACACCTAAAATTTATTTCTGGATATGCCACCAGACAGTACAAATGTGGAAAAATGGTACAAACTGGGGAAGGTATCTCAAGCGGGTCGTGCGACAATAGATCTACTCAGAGCAGTCGAAGCTCTATGAGACTGGGATTTTCAGATTTATCTAACGCTGGGATAAATGGCCTTACATAAATGGCAAGTTAAAAAGTAATGAATCTGGGAGCCACAGTAACTCAGTCGGCAAAGACAGTGGTGTCGTAACTGAAGGGTTGCGGATTCGAGGTTTGAGCCTGTCTAAGTTCCACCGTGTTCGTCAGGGGTGAATGCGGTACGTAAAATATGTTCGCGGTTGCAATGTACTCCAAGTTCTCGAACGATACCTCTTTGGGTAGCAGGCCAAGCCTAGGAGTCTTCTGCTTTGCCCCTGCTTCGAAATTACGAGGACCCACTTTGAGCAAGTTGTGCTTTCACCCTAACGATGCTCTTAAAAGTTATTTCTTACACTGACACATCCGAAGACATACAGCAGCATACAACTGAAGACCAGTACGCCACGACAGCAACCACAACAGCTATAAAGCTGCTGACCTACAAGCGTTCCACTATGGTTCGATATTAATTTTGTCAAACTTGGGAAGGAGCAAACTCTACAAAGGTAAGTTCAAGACTACCAGGAATAACTGAAGACCCAAATTACTCGGGTAAACCCCAGGCGCGTGAAGCCCCTTGTATACTTAAAAGATTTATACCCCCTGAGGTTGTCTCTCATTTAGCACTACCCATAGGACACGTACGGCTTGAGCTCGTGCGATGCTCTTAAAAAGACGAAAGACTCACACCTTGCTTTGATTCGAGTATCCTATGGCTCACATCCTTGGTTTGTCCAAGGGTGTCATAATTAACAACTCCAGTAATGGATTTGTAATACTTTCATTTCCGTTTCATATTCTCCATAATAGCCTTCTTTATAAATGTTTTTATATTTAGGTTGGTTACTTATTGATACTCTTGCTTAATATATAATTATTAATTATATATTAAGTTACGTTATTTTAATTTTAAAAAACGTTACCCTAAGTTAATTTAATTTTAAAAAAAATCATATGTATACCTTTCTAGAATATAACTGAGTTATTTATATCAATCCTCGAACAGCTTTCAATAGAACAAATAAGGTGAATAAAGCGTATTCTTTAGTTTCTACCAAGTGGCAATTCTAAACAAAAGAAAATGTTCCTTTAATGGCAATGACGATATGCACCCCAAAAATGAATTTCTGGGTATACCACTGGCCCGTACCAATGTGGGAGGCTGGTGTACACTGTTTACAAGTGAACGTATCTCAAACCAGCCATGCGACAATGGCTCTACTTACGCACCTACTAACCCATCCCTCGAAATTTTTTAAGACCGGGATTTTCAAACATATTTAAAGTTAGGACAAATGACTGTTTATGAATGGCTCTTATGTCGAAAAGTAATATATTTGTAATACTTTCATTTCCTTTTTATATTGGTCTCATCAGCCTTTGTAGCAAAACAATAGTCCGTAACGCTTCAAACTAATCAACCTTTTCATATTCTCATTAATTATCTTCATTATAAATGTTACTTATTGATACCCGTCGTTTATTGAACTCGCTGAATATGAATAGCACTTTTGTCGAGACGTAATATATTTGTAATACTTTAATTTCCGTTTCATATTCTCATTAATTGCATTCTTTATAAATGTGTTCAAATTTGTGTGAGTTACTTATTAATACTCCTCATATATAAAACTGAGTTATAGTTAATAATAAAAAATATCTAATAAGACCTTTGGTACAAATATTCATTTTGAAAGCGTGAATAATTAATAGTTTTACCTAAATTAATATTTTTATAAGTATCTAAAGTACAAAAAGGAAAGCTGTTACAGGTTGATAAACTTCAGCATCAATCATGGGAAATTAACCCTGCTTCTTAAGCTGCACAGAAATGCAATCAAGCAAAATAAGAAAAAATATCCCTATTTTTGTTAATATAAAAAAATAAATCTTCTTTATTTCGTAAAATCTAATTTTTCTAAAAAGATGAAAACCTATATTTAAGTACAGCAAACCACCCAATAAATATTAAATGTGCTTTTCAAATAAACAAGTACTAAAGGAGTTTATTGTTTAATATTAATTAAATAAGCTTTTTTAATAAAAATTAGAACTTAATCCCTATAAATACTGCTCTCTCTAAATAAGCTACTCCTTTCACTGATGTACCTACTATATTTTTCTGCCTTAATGAAAAGAGAAATTTCTTTTTTAAAATGCGAACAAAAAAGCTTCCTAACGAGGGTGAACACATAAAATGCACTAGATAATGAAAAAGAAATTATGAAACTTTGAAGTTTATAAAAACCTCTCCAGGAAGTTGAAAACATTTAAAAGTAAATACAGGGAAATCTTCAATTTTTGTTTCTCTGAAAGGGAAGGATTTTATTTTTCCCTTGTAAATAATTTTTCAATAACATAAATAGCTCTACTAAGGATTTAACAAGGATGAATCCTGAAAAATGTTGAGAATTTCTTCCTGAAATATGTTATTGAAAAACATTTATATTTATTTGAAATTTCATAGATAGAATTTAATTCAGCTGTATGTATACATACACTAGTTAAAATTAATTATTTTGCTTTACTTTTCATACAAAAATGGCGATATGTATATAACCATAAAGTAAGCTTGAATTGAGTCTTAATTTATAAATTTAAATTTAGATTTGATCTCTTATAAAAATCACATCCTACAGTCTTTAGTTACCACCCATAGAAATCATGCCAAAGATGTTAATGCTATATTTTCACCTTTAATAATATTCGTACTTAATTACAAAGCAAACTTTTAATGTATTACAGATAATTTTAAATTTTTATCTTTTTTCTCTACTATTAGAGTACTTTTAATATTGCTCATGAGATTGTCTAAGATTCTACAGTTGTCTTTTAGTTTGACTGTTATTTAGTTAGAAGTAAATTTCATTTATTTATATAGTATAAAGTCACTTTTAGGGAATTTATGTCTTTGTATATAAAAAGAGTAAAATTATTAAAGTTATATGATTATACAATGCATCGCAACACTGATTCACAGATTAAATGCCCCCACAAATATGGAAATTTACCATATCTGCTACTAAAATAATTAACTTTGATTCTGAAATAAATAACAGTACTAGCAAGACGATTATTACGATTATACACAAATGTGTATCTAGAATCAATTACAAACAACACAATGCCAAGTGATTGTTATGATAGCTAATGTATTAAACACATAATTTCAGATTGAGTTCTGAATACCGAACCATTGCTGAACCAGTGTTGAGTAACGTAATTTTCAAACAAATAAAATAAATAAAGTAAGATACATAGTTCTGCATTTTTACTCGTTGAATTGTCAGCCAAATCGATTGGTCAGTTGCCTGAATTTTTGTAATTTCTCCTTATATGTAACACAAATGTCAATCCGTCACTTATACATCCAGAGAGAAACTTTCTCTTTCCCTCTCTAAAGTGAATTCGAGTTTATACTACCTTCATGCTTCACTGGAGCCAGGGAAAAATAACAACCGAAAGATGTACAATCCTCACCATATCTAGTTAATGAAACCGGATATCCGTCCGGAATCGGCTATACCTAGTACGTTCCGATCTAGCTTTCTGTGTTAAAAGAAAAAAATACCGTAGTACTCTAAAATAGAGATTTTCAACTGGAGTCCCCCGAAAGAATTTTTCATAAGTAAAATATTTCACAGCTCCATATTTTTTTATTTCACCGAAGTTTTTCTACCATTAAATCTGTTAAAAGTCAGTACAGAACTCGACTTGCTATACCCTCCTAGCAAAGTACAGTTTTTCTGTTAATTATCTTAATAAGCTAAGTTAATAAGTCATCTCCTAAATTATTTACTTAACTTATTCTCTGATTGAAATGTTTCTGTAATAATAACATTTGTAAAAGTAAATTGTGTACTTAAATACCGCTAATAGTACCTTAAATGTTTCATACTTTTCCCCTCGAAAAATGTTTTATCAATAAATTTTATCAATATTCCCATATTGGACTCTTCCTGTTGAGAAGCTACTGGAAAGTGAAAATATCACTCGATTGAATTGGCCAGATTATTCTCCTGATTTAAATCCCTTCGAACATGTGTAGGACGCTTTGGGGAGACGCATTGCATCACGCTTACATCCTCCGGAGAACACTCAACAGCACAAACAGATGCTGATTGCGGAATGGGCACTCCTTCCGCAAGAAATGCTGGACCAACTGGTTCTGAGTATGCAGAGACGGTGCGAAGCAACCATTGCAGCTATCGGAGAGCATATTCCATATTAAATAACATCTACTTGTTGTTCTTCCTCTTGGATAGACACTTATGAGTCACGATATTATGAATTCAATAAAGCTTGTTTTTGTTTGATTCAATACCGTATGCATTGTATTCCTATTCCGATGCTTTCGTCATCCTTTAGGTACATAATACTCTCCCTCATTTCTGAATTTCCTGTCTCTTAGATGATTTCTCTTGGAGTTATGGCAAAAAACCTACCTGTTACTTAAGTTTTGCACACCAGTGTACATTTAATAGCCACAAATAGCAGGAGCCCTACGAAATATATCTTATAACACGAAGGGTTCTAACTCTTTTAAGGAATTGAAATGACTTAATCTTTCTTTCAATTAAACTACGTATATTATTTCATACTGGCAATTCTGTCGTACTTCGAGAATTTTACGAAGATTGGCAAATTATGAAAGTGCAGCTATACATAAAGCTTTTATTATGATGAAATCCTTAAAAGTTAGAAACCTTTGCTTTAAACTAAACCTGGAATAAGGGAAAATAAATCTCACTTTCCTTATCCCAGTTACTGGAGTAAAAGTAAAACTCTGACTTACCTTCTTTAAGTTCTGGATTATTGTAATGAACTTCTAACATAACGTATCTTGAAAATTTTGGTCCACCAATTGGAAGTCCTGCTTCTTCAGGATAGGAGAAAGGCTAAAAAAAATTGGCAGTGGTTAGACATATACACTTTTTTTATATATCTGGTTGCTCTAATTTCCTCAACTAAAGATGCTTTTTTACATTTGCTATCATTTTCTTAAATCAGCTAATATGACACTAAATATCAGTCTCCAGTAAAATATACAAAGTTTTTCTATTAATTATCCTAAAAAGTTACGTTAATAAGTCATCTTCTAAATTATTTACTTAACTTATATGATTGAAATGTTTCTACAATAATAACATCTATAAAAGCAAATTGTGTAACTAAATACCTCTAATAGTACCATCAATGCTTCATTTTTCCCCTCAAAAAATGTTTAATCAAAATTTGCATCTTTACTACTTAGGTTCTTTCAAATAATATGGGGAATTGAAAAAGTGTAGTATTATTGCTATAACTTGTAAGGTAAAAGTTACTTTTGTAAAATGCCTTCGAGTTTTACAATTTACAAAATATGTGGTTAGTTTGTAAATTACTGTAACTTAAAACAAGATAGCATTTTAAGTGTACTTTCTGTATTCTGTACTTTCAGAAATCTATTTATTTATTTCTAACATGTAAAAAAGGCTCAGTGGAAGGATATTTTCTACAGATTCTAAAACCATTACTGTAACAAATATCTAATTTCAAGAAATCAATAAATGTTGATTTTTTGAAGGATTAAAAATTTTTGAACATCTGTGAGGAAATCATAACGCAGTAAAAAGTGGTCATACTGAAAAATAAAATATATTTTGGTGTACTTTTTTTTTCCTTTCAGAGTCAAGAACTTTATAAACTGCTGTTGAACGCACAATTGAGATTCAGCAAAATATCTGAAAAGTTTTTATAAAATGTTATTGCTTTATCCTACAGAGAAAAAATATAATACCATCTCATTCTCACTCACTCTCTCTCTCTCTCTCTCCACCCGTTGCTTAACCCTCCGAGTGGAACACATCGAAGAAAAAAAGTCTCCAAAAAATATGCTAAAGGTTTACTGAGTCAGTAGCCAAAGCGTTCTATTACTTCATCCTTAGTCGACTAGAATGGAGTACGGGAAAGCCACCCTCGTTGTTGTCCCTTTACTTCCGGTTATAAATAGATATAAAAATAGATATTATAGATTGTTAATTTTTAATAAACATAAAGCTCTTCAACTCTCGAAGATCATCCCATAAGAAATAATGGATTCTAAAAGTACAAATAAAAATATTCTTTGAGAGACTTATTTATATTTGTTACCATCCAAGATATTTAAGTGGTGTAATTAGAGATACATCTGTTACCGCAAACGAGATATTTCGAAATAGAGATTTGCAAAGCCATGAAAAGTTATCAGCATCTTTGTGCCTCAGGGGGTAGGGGTACATCCCTCAATAAATGTTAGTCAAAGAGGGGTGCAGTTCCAAAAAAATCGACCTGACCCTCCTACAGCAAAATTGCATGGGGGAAAGCACTGGTAAAAATGTACATTATATTCATTTTCGGAGAGTTTTTGGAGGTCGAAAATTGTATGTGAAACCGGCTTTGAAGACATCAGAGGTTTGGCGGAATTGTACGTGTGAACCGCTTAGAGGGTTAAAATATTTCTGTTTTGGTTTCAAAATTCTATATGTCAATTCTTATAAAATGGCGTCGTTTTTCTCGTGTTGGGATTTGCACACGGCACTCTGTCGGTGGGATGGGTTTTTAGAATTCTCAAAAACTTTCTATGTGGCATGATTGGTTGTCTCTTGACGTCAATCATGATGTCTATTCCGGTTTTAAAATGTTTGAAATAGGCTAGCACCAAAGTTCGAAGGGGGATTTTTTGACTTTCTGTTCCTTGCTAACAGGGCGCAAGGTTCAGATGTGTGCTTTGTAATTGTAATCATGTAAGACTGGAAATAAACGAATTATTTAGTCGAAGTTGGTGATATTTTGCCTCTGCATGCTGCACTCCGAAGAAAAACAGTCTAGTGTCCCATTCTAGAATTGTGGCACTGGACTCCCAATGGACACGACTACATTCCGAAGGTGTTGATGGATGATGTGTACGGCTACGGTTCATCACACACACATACAAACACACGCAAACATATATATATATATATATATATATATATATATATATATATATATATATATATATGTGTGTGTGTGTGTGTGTGTGTGTGTGTAATAATATCAATATCTAAACCCTAAAGCGTATTCCAAAATTATCCCTTTTCCCCATTCATTATTCTAGATCTTAATTTCTTCTCTTTATATTAACCATATTTCCCAGCCATCCAATTTAAACGAGGATGTTTTCATTCCTTCAGCGTAACCCCGAAATTCTTTCTATGATTCCCAAAACAGAAAATGATATGGCTAGCATTTTAATTAGGAAGTTATAACTTTCCCATGAAAATTTGTAACGATCAGCAGTAATGCTCCTCTGAGACGCCACACTTTACAGATGGCTCTAGTCAAAGGTTACTCTCTATAAGCAATTAAAATAGTTGCCTCAGCATTTTTCCCACGTCAGAAAAACACACACGGGTTCTAGCCGTCTCTCGCAGAAGGTTGGCATCAGAGAGAGCGTTCTGACACCGTCAGGTTCAGACGCCTCTGGATTCTGTGCTATTTTATCGTATGAAATAAAAGTTAAGTTCGGCCACGACGAATAATGCGTTTCTTTCGAATGGACGGTTAGCAGGACACTTGGCAGCCCCGCATGCCCGGGCTGAGGAAAATAATAGGGGCAATTTTAAAATGAGTTTTCAAGTGTAAGTTCGGGGCTGGGTTAGTCCCCCTATATATATATATATATATATATATATATATATATATATATATATATATATATATATATATATATATATATATATATATATATATATATATATATATATATATATATATATACATATACTTATACAAGGCCGGGGCTAGCAGATGTATAGTACGAGAATGCACACTGGTGGCAAAATTTCTAGAGCGGCCGATATAATATCTACAAAGTATACATATTGATAGGGGAAGTTCAAATACTTCTTTCCTGACAGGCGGCTTATTCCCAGAACATTTCTTATATACATATATATATATGTGTGTGTGTGTGTGTGTGTATGGGTGTAATACGAAAAAATTAGAGCGATCACATATTAAATTCATGTTTTTCTTTTAACATAAAAAATAAAAAAGTCTTTTGCATTCAGATACGCGAGCAAGGATATTGATCATCTGACTCATGTATTTACCCATGTACTTGATACACAAGCCATAAAATTTGCCATTGAAGATTAAGACACATATCCGTGAAGGTTTTTGTAGTATATCCCAATGTATCCATATGTCGCATACTCTATTTTCCACCGGAGTTTTCTTGTTTTGTACTTCTTTGACATTGTTTTGTGGTTATCACTATATTGCGCCTTGGAAATGAAAATGTCGTGCAATGAAACAGCTTTTTTGAAAGAAGCTTTCATGGAAGAAATGTACTGACTACTATCATTTGAGTGATAAGTTGTCAATGTCTGTTTTGTGGAATTTTTACCAAATGGCGAGAAATCCTGTTGGATTTTGTATAGTCACTTTTGACTACACAAACGATAACGTTTTAAGGAAAACTAAAGACTGTTTTCTGTCTTGAATTCTTTTTTCATGGATCATTTTCATTACTCCTATCTCTCTCTCTCTCTCTCTCTCTCTCTCACACACACACGTATATATATATATACTTGACTACACTACAGATGTTGTCCTGTTTTAACGCTGTAAATCCAAAAATTGTAAAATGTTTTAAAATAAATTATACAGTTGACCGTTTTGATGGAAAAGTAAGGAAAAAAATATTTTAAAAATACTTAACGCCACCAAGCGTACAGTTATCACAAACGTAACTAGATTAAATTAAAATTCCCGCATCACCTGTAAGGGGATTCCATCCTGGGACTTCTCGTACTGAAGCCCGTTGCTCTGACTACTGGGCCACATATACGTTTCATGAAGGGTTAAAGGGTTTCAAGTGGCATTATAATAATCTCAGTAAGGGAGCTATTCTGGATTTTTAATTAAAAAAATTTTCTATCGGGTCAAGTTGGAAATCTAAACCAATCTCGAATCAATTAAATACACAAAATTTCCTCAAAATCAGTCCTGCCGTTTAGGAGGAGTTCTGTTACAAACACACGGACAGAAAAATTATATATATATAAAGATATGTATTTATATATATCAATATTATTACGCCTAAAATATTTATCTAAAATTATTCTTTTCCCCTTCTCATTATTTCATACCTAATTTCCCAGCCATAAAATCTCAGATTTAAGTTTTCGGTTTCGTTTGGAGCACTACGGTCTACTGTTCTGAACACGAGGGCTAATGAGACCGGGACCTACTGCTTAAAGCCGATTCCGGACGGTTACGAATAACCATGCCATAGTGGGATTCGAACCCACGAACTCCGGTACCGACGATCAGCGTCCTAACCAATAGGCATCTCAGATTTAAAGGAGCATTAGCTGGATTCTTTTTACCAGTCTCTCAAAGCTAATTCTGGAATAAAGGCTAAATTTCTGCCCACTCGCCACATTTTCTAGCTGTCTCCAGAAAAGTGGTTCACTTTTCCGATTTCTAAGTTGCTGCATAGCACTGATTAAGCTGCTGGTCTCATGGGAATATCTTCATGTGATCTCTCGCTGTGGGGCGAAATTTGTTATTAAAGTGTATTTTGGTCATCATTCAATACTGGCTTCTCGTCTGGTAAAGACGTACACTTTTTATTCAGTCTCAAACAAAGTTAAAATTCCACCGCGGAATTCACTATTCTTTTAATGGGGTGACTGTAAATTACTTAGAATCTAGTCATTGCCTAGTAAACCCGGGCAATTAAAAATGATAGGGGCTTTTTTATGGAGTAGCGGACAGTTAAAATTTGCCAGTTACATTTACATATATGAGTGTGTGTGTATGTATGTATGTATATTGTCAAACAAATTTCCCTCAATAATGCAATAATCAAGCAGAAATCTAGTAAGATATCTAAACATTAATATTTATAGCATTAAGTAAAAATAACTCAATAATATGTTTTCTTTCCCCAACACGTAAACAAAGTTAATTTAATTCTTTATTCATATTTTGTTACACACTAACAATAGCTAAAAGATATTTATTCGTTCAAATTTGAGTAATTGGATTTGTAATAATTCCTAATGTAGATTTACTTAAAGTTTTTATGGGTTTCATTTAGTACTGAATGAAAATTTTTATTTAATTTTCCAACCAGCTTTAATCACAACCAATTACTTTCAAAAAGGATGGTAAAAAGATAAATTGATTTTTATGACCTTTCAATTTTATTTTTTAATATTTAATGAATTTAATTAAAGCTCATCTTTCCGAAATTTAATAAGATTCCTTAAATTTGATTTAAGATTCATATTCCTTTCTTGATATAAGTAAAGTCGAAGTCATTACAGGCCTTCAATGTGTTATTTAAAAAAAATGGAACTTAATGAATAATATTACTTAGGTATTAATTTTATAATTGGCATTTCTTCCATGAGAAAGCTAAAAAATTATCCAATTATAAAAAGTAAATACCCTCAGCTTTTAATGATCAAACTTTAATAAAATGATACTTAGCCAGAGAATCTACATGTATTTCATGTGATGCTTCATTTTAAAACAAAAATACATTTTCTTTAGTAAACAAACTAATTGTCGTCATTTTGATAGATAAAAAAATCATGGATATAAAATTATTCCTCTTTTATTATATTAATTTAAACATGATTTAATATTTTATTATGTTAGCAATTTATACTTAGAAATTGCAAAATATTAAATATTTTATTACTTTTTATACAGATGCATAGTGCGATTCATAAACATGTAAAATGAAATTTTTGGTATATAAACATAAACTTGCAAAATGATTATTATTTTAAAACAAACGTCAAAGTTATAAATTAAAACTAACAACTGCATAACTTTGAAAATATATATAAAACTTTTTACAACATTGCTAATAAAATAAATTATCCATTCAACGGTGTATTACATGACATAAGTGATAAAAATGAGTAAGCTTTCCGTGTTTACATGTTACATTAAATACAAATTTACTTTTTACTTTTTTGCTACATTTCACACAAGTTAGCTTGTTTCGACATTAAAATAAAATTGAATTTATCCATTACAATCAAATACAAATATTCAAATGGCATAATTAAGACTCTAACAGTGTAACGAATTCTCATTACATTAAATACCCAGTTACAGACTTATCTACTACCTTGAGAAAAAACGGCATAAGGTAGAAATAGTGAACGTGTCCTTTGTGTACACTTGAACTGAGCTCATCTTTACCTTGTGACGGTACGTAGTTTGGCGAAGAATATAATGCTGATTAGAGGATTGTTAACACCGAAACTGATCTCAATCATTCTGTCTGAGAAATTCATTGGGATGCAGGTCAAGTGTTTCCAGTGTCAGTTTCAATGGCATCCCGAAGAAAGAGTCTCGAAAGATAGAAACCCTCTATATTGTAAGGAAAGCAGCTATATTTCCCTTCCTTGTTCTCCAAAGGTTCACCAGAGACATCAATTAATGATGTCTTATAGATCGTTCAGATTGCTCCAGAGTACTGAGCTCTCCTTGGAACCTGGTTTGCACCTGTCCAGCAAGAGTTCTACTAAGCGGTTCCTCACCACGTCATCAGCCAGGGGTCCGATCAGCTGAGATGGAAATTTGAGGGCAGACGAAGGTCTAAAAAAAGCGGAGTTCATTGCCCAGGGTGATATATATATCTCCTGTAATATATAGGCTCTCTCTGATTATTCTCTTTTATATATATATATATATATATATATATATATATATAATATATATATATATATATATATATATATATATATATATATATATATATATATATATATATATATATACAGAGAGAGAGAGAGAGAGATAGATATAGATATATTTATTTATTTATTCATCTATATATGAACAAGAGTTTTATTTCAGTTTACAATCATGAATTTTATATGACAACTTCATCTGATTTTGCACCAATAATCTGAGAAACAGTGTTTTATATTATAACGTAAAATGAAGTTCAATAAATCCCCATGCAAAAAAAAATATATGTTTAAAAAAAATTTAGCGTACAGTATTTGATTTATATATATATATATATATATATATATATATATATATATATATATATATACATAGATATATATATATATATATATATATATATAATTATATATATATATATATGTGTGTGTGTGTGTGTGTGTGTATCGTGTATGTAAACGTGTGTTTCACCGATTGCACCAGGAGAATATAACCCATATTTTTAATTTTTCAGGATTTCTCATAAATATACCTAATCTGCAATCATGCTTAGACAAGCCTTCAACAAGACTCTAAGACTAAGCGAATACTTTAAACTTCTTTATTTAAATAAAATATATGATTGAAATATAATCATATATTTATATAAAAATCCTTTATATCTTCTACGCAAACTCGAAGAAATGCCGAACCCGGCACGTTTTATATATAAGAGTAACCCTGCGTCTCTATCTTATTGGTAAATGTCAACCCTTAGAAGTGATTATTCACGTATATTTCCATTTCATGGGAAAGAGCCTAAAACGGCAGTTATTGATATGGTTATTAAAACACTGCGACCAAAAAAATTCATAAACTCGCACGTTAATTACCAGAATGTGCGCATTTTTCATGGGAGAATTAGCATCTGATTTGGAGCAAGATTAAGAAAAGGCCACTCGTGGTAACTATTAATTCAAACTTTGATTTTGAGAAGTGTGGAAGGAATGAAATCTCATTAAATCGTGTCCATGATTTAATTTGGATGGCTAGAAAATTTAAAATTAATAAATAAGACATGAATTAGGTAAAAAAATTATATGTTATATATGTATATATATATAAACACACACACACACACACACACACACATATATATATAATATATATATATATATATATATAATAATATTATATATATATATATATATATATATATATATATATATATATATACATATATATATACATATTTATATATACATATATATATATATATATATATATATACATATATATATATATATATATATATACATATATATATACATATATACATATATATATATATATATATATATATATATATATATATATATATATATACATATATATATACATATATATATACATATATATATATATATATATATATAAATATATATATATATATATATATATATATATATATACATATATATATATACATATATATATACATATATATATATATATATATATATATATATATGATTTTTCATTGAATAATTCGCACGCTGACACTTGTTGATGGTCCAGAATTGAAATCTCAGATATTTTCGGATGGGTTGCACTTCTGTCGCGTTTAATGATTCTCGCCTGTCGTCGGTGGTCTCGAATTTGCACGATCATCTTAATTCCACAGCGATGTCGGAGACTTCATATTTTATCAGATAACCCGATATTCACGGTAGACTGGTGAAATGAACGTACTAGAAAATCCAAACTTCATCGTTACATCGGACATGATATATCCCATCACTCGTGAGCCAACTATAACACCACTTTCAAACCCACTTAGCCGAACGATGGTCGATCGGTTAGGGCGCTGATCGTCGGTACCGGAGTTCGTGGGCTCGAATCCCGCTATGGCATGTATGTTCGTAGCCGTTCGGAATCGCCTTTAAGCAGTAGGTCCCGTTCTCATTAGCCCTCGTGTGCAAAACACTAGACCGTAGCGCTCCAAGCCAAACCAAATCAAGCTCACTTAAACCTTGATAACCGGGCCATTTTAGCAGCAGTAACCAATCTATCAACTGTGCCAGACACTTGTCTTGCATAGGCGTTCCCGACCGCAGAATCGTATTCCGATTGGTTCCTTATCTCTTTATTTGCAAGCGCATGCCTATACTAGATTTTTTATTCTTCACTGTATTACATATATATCATATATGTTTTAAACTAGGCATTACCAATGATATGTATAAGTAGAAAATATAAAGTAGAAACTCATTTATATGAAGACAAGGGGAGACAGGAAATATTTTTGAATATGTAAATAGTAACCGCTTCCCCATAGTCGTAACTAGTTACATTGGCACCCGTGGCCACTGGAAGTACCCCCGAGGTTTGGTTTAGACTAACTGCTAAAAGCCGATACGGTGCGGCTACAAACACCTTGCATAAGCTCTAACAGTAATATACGGCGTTAATTACCAAACAATGCCCATCTTGTTAAATGAACTCATAGCAGCACAACAGGAAAGTGAAACTCTCTTATTTTAACCGGCGACACAGGGATCGCCGTACTGGATGGCTAAGCTTGCTTATTGTTTTCTGTTTAATCGTCTATGTTTTCGCCTAATACTAATTACAGATACTTTAAAAAAATATTGGTTTCTTATTTGTTTTCATTTATCGCGTCTAAAGTAGTGGGTTTTCATAGATTCAATCAAAAAGAAATTATTATTTTGAACCCATAATTACTTGCTGTTTCAAATATTAGGATACTTTGAGATGCAGGTAAAGACTGGTTGACGCTCCGGGCTCAGAAATGTTGTTTCCTAAAGTTCAAGATTTGTGATTAATCAAACTCGAAATTCATTAACTTTTCTATCCACCGTACTCAATTTATAGACTCTATAACCAGCAGTTTTAAGCATTAAAATGAATTGACTAATCCTCAGAAATTTTAAAATTGGAATTAAGAAAAGGAAAAATCCATTAACCCTCCGAGTGGAACACATCTTGAAAAAAATTCTCCAAAATACGCTAATAAGAGTTCTATGATTTTTAACTTCACCCTTTGTCTACTTGGGTGGAATATGGAAAACCCAACCTCGTTATTGCAACTTTACTTCCGGTTATATATTGATATATAAATAGATATTATAGATTGTTAATTTTTAATACACATAAAGCTCGCCAAGTCTCGAATATCATCCCATAAGAAATAATGGATTCTAAAAGTACAAATAAAAATATTCTTTGAGAGACTTATTTATATTTTTTTACGAAAGTCATCCAAGATATTTAAGGGGTGCAATTAGAGATACATCTGTTACCGCAAACGAAATACTTCGAAATAGAGATTTACAAAGCCATGAAAAGCTATCAGAGTCTTTGTGCCTCAGGGGGTAGGGGTGCATCCCTCAAGAAATGTCAGTGAAAGAGGGGTGTAGTTCCTAAACAATAGACCTAACCCTCCTACCTCAAATCTCCATGGGGGAAAGCACTGGAAAAAATGTACATTACATCCATTTTCAGAGCGTTTTTGGAGGTCGAAAATTGTACGTTTTTAATTTGGCGGAATTGTACGTGCGAACCGCTTAGAGGGTTAAATTTGTAAAACAGTATCCGAAGACTTTTTTCAGTGAGTCCCTGCCCCTTCCCTCTCATACACACACGAAACAAAATCTTGGCTACAGTCCCCGTAGTGTCAAGAATTTTTGGTAATGTTCCCCTACTTTATCCCATGAGCTTCTTAATATGTTCGAGAGATTATGGATATTCTCGTTATAGCAGATTTACATTTTCCATTCACTACGAATGAAGTGTTTGTTTCTTTGGTCTATGCATTATCTACATGCTAATCCTTTTGAATCAGAAAATTGTTTTACAAATAATCGCTGAAAGGTTTGTTTGTTAGTTTTTCTTTCAAAAGAGGATGAACTAAAATCTTTAGTTTCTCATAAATTTTAATTTTCTTCATCTTTTTTTTCTCTTTCCAGATAGTAAAATTGATGTCGCCATTTAAACATGATTTCCTTTATCTAACACACTCTCCACCAAACATATACATATTGAAATATTTTGAATTTGTTTTATATCAGAATCAGGCAAAGAATAATTTTAATATATACTTGAAGTAGAAAAAGTGCTCTCCCACATTTTGAACCATAAGTCAGGATCATTCGGGTTGAAAATCAGGATCATTACAGCAGAAACTGACTCCATTATTGAGATTGATCAAGAAATTCTAAAGCACGTCTTAAAGAACGGGTCACCACTAAAGTGGAAAAAGACCATAAGACTACTCTACCACTATTTTATTTACATTTATAGCATATAGATTAGCTGCAGCAAAAGAGCTTAACCACAGGAACAGGAAAGCACTATCGTTCTAATCTAGTAAGGCGACCCCTGTGTCGCCGGATAAAATAAGAGAGTTTCACTTTCGATCCCCTAAATGAACTGCTAAATCCAGATGCTCATCCCTGAATGATCCACTAAGTCTCACGATAGGGGATACAGCGTTTCTGCTAAGGTACCCCGAATAACCAACAACTTCGATGCTTAACCGTTGATTCCCGATGCTGATGCGCTCCTGTGCAGACGTGCCGATCGTTCGCTGATATCTTTATAAAGACTATCCGCTCAACTTTACAGTTCTTCTGGTAGATTTGACTGATTTTTTCCTCCGAAATGGAGGATAAAGCTATGGATTGCGAAGCTTCGGCTTCTGGTGCGAATTATGACGGAACTGCCAATGTGGCGGGAGTTTTCCCGCGCAAGTTCAACGATCTCATAAAACTTTTCAACGAACGTTTCAACCCATCTTGGATGTTTTACTTGCTTTTGACGGATTATTTGCTATTCCTTTTACAACTTTCCTCAGCTAAGGAATGCCTCAGTACTGATAAGGTAAATAATCTTCGATGAACTTTTTAGTGTGATAGATGCCAGTAACCACAATATTCATGATTACTTTAATACTATTATGTTTAGTACTTATTATGATGCTTTCTATCAAAATATAAATCATAGTCTAAAACTTTACAAGCTTAAAGTTATCAAATGTAATGATAATAAATTTAAAATTGTCGACAGCAGCTCTACTACTACTAAAAGGCTTGCTAACACTAAAACTAGTGCTGGTAAAGCAATCAAACTGAGCAACTCCTTTGCGGCCATTGCGCCAGTCGGCGACGATGAGCCTGATAACGACGCTAAGCCTACTACGGAGACCAGTGCTCCGGCCAGTAGCAGTAATACCAATAAAATTTCTCCTGCTCCACGTAAGCGATACCAGCTTTTCTTCGAGGTAACGAAGAATTATAAGCAAAATATACAGCACCTTCACTCACTTAACAAAGACTTAACTATTGAATTCCATCGGAATTTAATTAAACTCACTACCGACTCAGCAGATGCTTTTCGCGCTGCGCAGTCATACCTAGTGGAGAGCAAACTACCTACTCGTTTTATGGACTTAAAATCTGCTAAGCCTCTTAAGTTTGTCATCCGAGGTCTCCCCCTCTTTACTGAGGTGGCTGAGATTGAGGAGGCATTAAGAGAGCACCAAATTGAACCAATTAAGGTCGCTTATTTAACTAATCGTAAAACCAAGCAACCCATGCCACTGTTTCTGGCGACGGTTAAGCCTTCGCCGGCAGTGGATAACATTCAAGATATCAAAACAATCAATTACCTATGTGTCAAATTCGAAATTTATAAGGCGAAGGGTGTAGCACAGTGCTACAGATGCCAACGATTCGGCCACTCGTCACTAAACTGCCAATTAACTCCAAAATTTTTAAAATGTGGTGGCGAGCACCGCTCTAATATGTGCCAGGTTAACCCTAGCGACTTCAAATGCGCAAACTGTGGCGGTGGACACACGGCCAACTTTAAAGGTTGTCCGGCACATCCTAATAACCGTAAATCTGTTAAAAATAAGAAATCTGGTGTCGCTGCTGCTGCACCACGATTCCTTCCATCTCCCCTTCCACCTAAAAATCCTTGGGAGACGCTACCAAATATTGTGTGCCATAGACCTAAACCTAAAATTACTGAACAATCTAATGTAAACTCAAATTCTAACATCTGTTCAGTCGCCTCTGAAGCTCCGGCGAAGAGCACTAAACAAATCAAAACTAAGAAATCTAGTAAAACTAAAACTAAAGCATCTCGTAATATAGAAAGTAACAGCTCTGATAATACTACGCCATCTAGTAGTACTAATATTAATTTAAATCCAAGTAAGGAAAATAACACCCCTGAAAATTCTAACGACAATACATCTCTATTAGAACTTCTTTAACGATTTTATGAAGGAATTCAATATCGCCGATATTTTTGCCCTTCTTAAAAATATCTCAAAAATTATGAAATCAAAAAGTGACAATATGACAAAAATGTACAATATTTTTGAATTAATCGCAACTACTTTTGACAATGATGAAGCTTCTGATGGTTAAATAACCTCATTTTGCCAATTCTTTTAAATTTCCAACACAAAAATCAAAATTTTTCTTAATATTTTATTTTATTTTCCAAAATTCTTACTAAATTTCATTATATTTTTACAAAAATCTTCAATTCTGACGTTATTTTCCCATCCATATGCTATTCTGAGTCTCCGAACAGGTTTGTCGACTCCCTCGTAGCTCTCAGTACGGACTGCCTACTTTTTCGATATTTTTGCAATATCGCCCCCCAAACTTTTAGGTCTTCTGAATATTAAGCCCCTCCCCTTCATAATTTTATATTCTATCAAAACTGTAAAAATTTTTAAGTTCTAAACACGAGAACTAAAAAATCAGGGCTTATTTCGCCCCCCTAATTAGGAGCTTAGGCTCCGCCCACTCATGCACGGAGAAATTTCACTGGTCGTTTCCCAGGATCCGAATTACGATTCGGATCGGGTTTTTTCAATATTATACTACGTTTTACTATTATGTTACTGTATTATACTCATATTTAATCGCATTTACTCATCTTAAACCATATTTAATCGCTTTTATGTCATATTTAATCATTATTATCATATTATTTTTTAGCCTTTTTTTAATTATTATTCATTTATTATTAATTTACTTAACTTTTACTATTCTTTTAATATACTTAATGGAACTGGCATCTGTATCACATTATTTACTCATCAAGAACCGCTCCCTTTATTATTATGCATCTTAACTACTAGAGATATGCCCTAATGGGCCAGGGACTCCGACAATTACCATCAAATGGAAGCTGGCAAGCTTAACCATTTCTAACCGCGCCCCTTGAAGAAAGTAAGGCAACTGGATTGCCTGGCCAGAGATTACTTAAAACAAGCAGAGAAATTGACAACGAGCAGAGCGTAAACAAATGAAAGGGGGGATAGGATAGTGGATTCATAACACAATAACTAAAGAGTAGAGAGATTAAGGATAGAAAAAAACAGAAAATATTTTCTGGCCAGGGACATCAGAACAGCATTGAAAATAAAAATTTGATGTGCAGTAAAAAATTTTAATAATTAATTAAAATATGAAAATAAAAGTATAAAAATCAGAAAATGAAATAAATAGGTTAAAAAAATATAAAATAACTAAGTTAAGTGAAAACAACAATTGAAATAATAAATAGAATTCGTGACATCGCGGGGCATAGAACCTTCGACCTGGCGGTAGCGAGCAAATACGGGGCGAGCGCCATGTCAACGCCTTCATAGACATTAGTGAATGAAAAATGCTTTTGAGCAGATTGAAAATTGAGTAACTAATTTGAATACTATGCTCTGCCCTCACCAAAGTGAGGAGAGCCAAGTAAAGCGAAAACAGAAGTTTGAGAAAATATGCAAAGCATGGTAAAAAATTACTAAATGATGATGTATGGCCATTTTAAAGTTTTAAAGTTTTTTTCTTAGATTTTAATAGATTTTTTTTCGGTTGGTGCTGGAAATTTATACCCGTCTGGAAAGTCCCTGGCTTCTTCTTCGCTCCGGAAATTTGCATTTCCCACATGGTGAAATTTACATTCACATAGCAGAAGATGCAACCATGGTGAAAGTGGTTTACATTGAAGAGTGACGCCACATACTGTCTATAAGAGTTGCTTCTGGGCTGTTATTCACCTAAGTACTAGATAGCATTTGGCTGTTCTCGGAAACAGAAGTACTTTTTAAAAAATAAAAATGAACCACGTGACAAATAAAATGTTAAATATTTTTACTATTTCATCAATGGCTTTGTTACCCATAACAATGGAATACATTGCAATGTGAAAAAAAATGACAAAATCTCGATAAACTATAAATAGCTAAACTATTTGCATTTAAAAAAAATCAAGCACTTTTTGTCACCAGAATCAGCATACAAAATTGAATTGTGAATTTCATATTCTTTTGCTGATAAACTGAATAGTTAATCTAAGGGGAATATTTTTATTTATAAGCTGAATTTTCATAAAGAATTGGTGAATTTCTAAATTAAAATATAGTTTTAATAAATCCCAATTTAAAAGGGATACCCAAATTTGTATTAAGTTATATTAGGAGTGTTTTGTAAACATTTTACAAGAATCTATAACAAGTGAAGTCGCTACAAGCATTTAAAAAAATAAGAGAGATTCATAAAAAAATATAATTTTTATACGCATCTGATTTTAAATAAAAAAAAATTTAATGTTTTAAAAATTTAATACAAAATACGATATTATCACAAGGATAAAATTTTCTGAGAGAGACAAAAACGCTTAAACGAATTATGGGTTAGCTGTTCTGCCTGGGATTTCTCTCTATTTAAATCTGCTCCTTAAAATTTAATTACATAAATCGTTCGTTAGGCCAATAATGAACTACAATTGCAAGGTATGGTGAGAGATTTGTATGTATTCCCTATGATTAAAACTTTTGAATTATGCCTTTCCTGTTTAACATTACATGAAGCTTATTTAATTACTCAGTAAAATACCAAGTCCAGTCTTGCAAATGGTTACAGAAATAGTAGAGCTTTAGAATACGACATACATAAGATGGCCAGATGTGCAATTCCCTCTTAAATAATCGATTTAAGAAAAGCTGGTTATTTTTTGGAACTGGCTCTTTAATCAGTTCTCTTCTTACTGGCTGAATTTCACGTGCACCTCAGCCTATATTGTAGCCATTTATCTTTTCCCGGCCACTTTTTCCAGTGTCCTTGTTTTGTATATTTCCTATATAGGTCTGTATCGTTGGTAGAATACATCTTTAGCCCTTTTCTACTTATTGTACCCCTGTACCCATTCTTCGTTCAGCTACAAATTGGCAGAACCTTTCCACTGTCCATCGAACAATGTCGAAATCCCTTTAACAAGGCCCATAACAAGGAAACTGGCTAGAAGGTGAGGTGAGTTTTATCTTTCAGTCAACGGAAAATAATTGTAAAAACAGTAAATTTTCTTGCAATTTTACACAGCTACTATTCCACTTTTAAAAATTGTAAGAAAAAAAAGAACAATAGAACTCAGACCAGAAAATAGACCTAAATGGTCTTATCTCGAAAAATGAATAAAAAGGTTTACCATTTGGGTACTCTGAACCGTTTGGATCGGTATCCAGAGAGGGGTCAAGTAATCCATAACCTTTTGCTGACGAACGTGATAAATTACTTTTGCTAACTTTACTTATAACTATGTAATATTATAGTTAATAATGTAAACAAATTTGTAATTAAAAAATAAATTAATTAATTAAAATTTTGAGGCAACTGAAATATTTTGAGCCAAATAGTGAAGTCATTCCAATCAAAGTACAGCAACCTGTGGTTCATCAAAACTTGTGGATTTCATATTTGAAGGGTATTGTGATGTATGTGTGATTTCATATTTTTCAAAGGGCGCCACATCTGCCCTTTTTCTAAATGTCGATGTGCCTTACATTTTGTCATACAGGTTAAGACTACTCCATTTTAACACATTATATATAATTTACTGTCAAATGAGCCAGAATGACGAACAGAAAATGTCCTTTTACGTAGTACAAATTGCTATTTCACTTAACATTAATTGCCTTTTTTATAAATATAGCCTCCCCATTTTTAAAACAAATAGGAAAGTGACTAGCAACATATTGTGTAAGCAGTAGAAAACCAAAAAAATATTGGGAATTCGAGGCGATTCACATTGCAGAGAATTTTGTTTATGCAAAACTTTTATTTGACACTGGCTAGCTTCTACAAGCTTCGATCGATTTGCAAAAGTTTACCTCTTAACCCAACAATAATTATATAATGCAAAAGTAAATTTTCCTGCCTAATTTTTTAAAATAATTCTTATTTGTTGCCTTTTAACTCTCTTCTTGAAAGTAATTTCGAAAAATTATTTTACGACTTTTCGCTTTTCGTACTCGGAGCGAATCGTTCTCTTTCGGACCCCATTTTAACCCCTATGACTAATGTGCCCGTGCTAAATGCCAGCTTTCCCATGCCTTAGTTATAGCCTTCCTAACCCTTTTGAGCATATATCTTGTTAGGAAGGTAAATAATTGAACATAAGAGTGTTTCTTTATGAGTATGCATGAAAAATTAAGATTCCAGTTGTGTAGGGTATTTAAAGTTATAAAAATAATAATAAAATAAAATAAAATAAAAGTGAACAGCATTAAAATGAAAACTAAATATAAATTTTATGTATATAAAATGATATAATGCGATTAAATATGATTAAATATTAGCAAATGCGGCTATAAAGAGTAATAATAGTATGTACATTGAAAAAACAAGAAAACTAACTATATAATGACAGAATCGTATTTTGGATTCTGGCGGAATACAATTCTGTGATGAACACCAGTAAAATTTTAGAGGAAAAAAAGTGGGAGGAGCCTAAGTCACCTCCTTATTTTTACTTTAAAACTTTCAATTTTATGAACTGCAATTCCGAAATTAAAAATTTCTATAGAAAACATGTGAAATGAAAAAGTTCAGAGGAGGGGCTTAATATTCAAGAGTTTAAAAAAGTGTAAGGTTGCCCAAACCCTCCAAAACTAAAAAAGTAGGACGACAGGCAAAAACGATACAGAGGTAGACTGTGAACGTCACCCAAAGATCAGAAAGTAGTTTGTATGAAGCCACAAATTCATAAAGCTTTAAAAAATATTAAATGTATCTTAAAATTTAGAGAAAATTTTGGAAAATTTAAAATTTACAAAAATTACAACATATAAGTTATACACCGAAAAACAAAGGTAGGGTTACACAGAACGAGGTTGTTCTCAAGAAGTACTCACGACTACTAAAATTTAATAATGGTTGCACATTTCCGTGGGAGTGAGTGTACATTAGGATCCATTAATTTTAATTTTACCTCTGCAAAACATATTATGAAGAAAACTAGTGTCAATTTAAAATACTTGTTGGAGAAAGGTAAAATAAATTTAGAATGAATACTAACTCGTTCGCAGGACACTACACATAGACGTGTAAAGATGCATGGCACCTTATCTCAAATAATTGTATATTTACTGTGTACATTTAAATATGTGGCCATATTAAAAATACTGTTGCTGGCTCAAGTTTAAACCTCCGAGTGGAACACACCAAGGAAAAAAAGTCTCCAAAAAATACGCTAAAGTTTTATTGTTTCAGTGACCAAAGTGTTCTAGGATTTTTTACTTCACACTTTGTCCACTAGATTGGGAAAAGGGAAATCCACCCTCGTTATTATCCCTTTATTTCAGGTTATAGATATATAAATAGACATTATAGATTGTTAATTTGAAATAAACATAAAGCTCATCAAGTTTCGAAGATCATCCCATATTAAATAATGGATTCTAAAATTATGAATAAAAATAATTTTAAGAGAATTATTTATATTTTTTTAAGAAAGTCATCCAAGATATTTAAGTGGTGCAATTAGAGATACATCTGTTACCGCAAACGAAATTCTTCGAAATAGAGATTTACAAAGCCATGAGAAGCTATCATCGTCTTTGTGCCTCAGGGAGTAGGGGTGCATTCCTCAATAAATTTCAGTCAAAGAGCAGTGCAGTTCCTAAACAATCGACCTGACCCTCCTACCTCAAATCTCCATGGGGGAAAGCACTATCAGAAATGTACAATGCATCCATTTTCGGAAAGTTTTTGGAGGTCGAAAATTGTACGTGACAACCGGCGGAATTGTACGTGCAAACCGCTTAGAGGGTTAAGAATAATAAAAAGAGTACATATGCAAGACAATTTTTCAATACATAAAATAGGGAATTGATTACAAAGTAATCTCTTTACAAAGTAATAACAAATAAAACATTCGTACAGAAATAGAATATTAATATAATTATCAAATGTTTTTAAAAATTTTTTAATTATCTCTTTAAAATCCCCTTTCATTAGGTTTTATATAGGATGGAAGTACGGTAGTGGCTATAGGCCTACGGAAATTGATTCAAATGTCATAATCAGGAAGAAACAGTAGCTCTTCGCTGTTAATTGTAACAATCCTACTACAAAAGTGTAAAAGTAACTCTTAAATTGCTTTCCTTAATCGGGCAGTTTTGAGGTTGGTGTGAATTAAGATAGTCGTTAAGTACCAGGGAGCATTGAGAAAGATCCGGAAGGTTTTGCTCTAAGTTGTCTCCAACTTTTCACTATGTGTAGTTACCGCAGTGCAACAGACCGAGCAGCGTACATCAGTATAGGTCTTAGCACTGTGTTATAAAGCAAGATTTTATTAGATGTAGACATGCGTTTACGGTACAATAGGTGGACCAGAACTCTTCCAGCTTTGAAGAATTTCTCAATCGCAAAATTAATAATTTTGGCAAAGGTGAGTCGGCAATCCAAATAAATGTCTAGGTCCTTTCCCTCCCTCTCAGCGTAAACCTGTCTACCACGTACATTAAATTAAAGCATAAATTTATATCATAAATAAATAATATCACTTTTGTTTTAAGAGGAGCACAACTTAATCCTCCAAAATTCAAACCGGCGTCCAAGAATTTCAACAGTTCTTTAAAGATATTTGAGCATGTATTTTATTTACATTCTTATATTGAACTAGGATTGGGGACACCAACTTCGAGTTCTTTACATTTATTTTCACACGTGGGCTAAGAAAGATTTAGAATTTGATCATTTTTCACTTCTATAAGAAAATCATTTTACTTCAAAATCTATTGGGATATTATTTTGAGACTCATCATCGAAAATGTTGTTGAAAAAATTTTATTCTTACTTATTCACTGAAGTAGCGAATGTTTCTGAAGCTTGGGTACATAAAAAAATTACCGCTCCTCCCCCTTTTCCTTACAAAGTATTATTATTATTCCCGTATTAGACAAATATTGAGACTACACAGTGTATTTTTCACGAAACATTAAAACTTTTACCAATAAAAAAATCAAAACTTTATACCAAGTACAGATTTTCATATCTAATAATAAGTCGCTACATAAATACACTACTATTACAAGAAAAAGAACACGTGATACGCGGCTGAAAACTGGAAATCCAGCTGGTTGTCCCTCTATAGAATATCCTCACATTTCAAACAATCATACATGAGATAATTTCAATAATAAATAAGAAAAAACTTCTAAAATCCAATTAATTTGCTCAAAAATATATTTAGAAAGTGCACGAAACCAGATAAGTATTCTTACTAATTAAGACACCTCCTGTATATATTCTCTAGAGAGACATTTTGTTCACAGACATGTTATTCTTTTGTCACGCTATCAGGGACTTTATATCACATTATATCTCATTATACATATACATACAGATTATATATTTTATTGTTATACATGTTATAAAAATGAAAATGAGAAACATTTTTATTCCTAGAATTTTCATAAAAAATCGGATTTTCATAAGTTAGATTTAGTTATAATAATATACATAAATCCGAAATTTAAAATGGATTCATAGATTTATTCTAGTATATACTAGGGGCCTCTATCAAACATGCTGTAGGAATCTATAAAAATCTGTATAGCGAGTTGGAATATAAAAATTAACAAATTTTCATAAAAAATTAATTATTCGTATATATTAATTGATTTTAAAAATAATGTAATTAAATTATTTATACTTCGATTGAAATGCCTACAAATTTTCAGACGTCCAATATACATAAAAACTCTTTATATCGTCCCTTATACTCTAATAAGTTGTTTATTTTATTTTTTTTTTTGGTTTGGTTTGCGGTGCTACGGTCTACTGTTTTGCATACGAGGGCTAATGATACCGGGACCTACTGCTTAAAGCCGATTCCGAACGGCTACAAACATCCATGCCATAGTGGGAATCGAACCCACGAAATCCGGTTCCGAAGGCCAGCACCCAAACCAATCGATCTTTGTTCGGCTATACTCTTAAAGGAATCACCTTCAAGCATTAAGTAGCAGGTATTCTTTGCTGCCCTAATATAGTAAAATACTGCAATGTAGCACTGCAAAACGAGCCAAAGTATTTCTGATACAAGTGCTTGAAATACACCAAAAGTATCTTAGTGACAATAAACTATGACATTTAATAAGGCAGTATATGGAAGAAAAGGGATTCGTTAAATAATTATATTATTTTCATCTATTAATTATATGTAATTAGATCTTATATGTATTAATTAGATCTTATATGTAATTAGATCTGATTAAAAGCATAATTTCCGCATGTTCCGTAAAACCGTGTTTCATTTGCATACTTATATTTCACAGTCGCTTGTATTTTTTTTTAAATTTCATTTACACCATAATAGGATTCTTAAATTTTAGTAGTTATTAAATAAACATATATAAATGAGTGCAATGTTTTAATGAAATCTGCATATTTTCTTTAATATATGAGCTCTGTTTTAAACAAGGCATGCAGATAATACTTAAAAAGAAGTAAATGTTATGAATAATTTACAAATCATTTCCAGCTATATATAATTTACAATGATAAATCTGATAATATCTGATTTGGAGCAAGATTAAGAAAAGGCCACTCTTGGTAACTATTTATTCAGACTTTGATTTTGAGAAGTGTGGAAGGAATGAAATCTCATTGAATCGTGTCCATGATTTAATTTGGATGGCTAGAAAATTTAAAATTAATAATTAAGACGTGAATTAGGAAAAAAAATTATATATTATATATATATATATATATATATATATATATATATATATATATATATATATATATATATATATATATACATACATACATACATACACACACACACACACATATATATATATATATATATATATATATATATATATATATATATATATATATATATATATATATATATATACATGATTTTTCGTTCAATGATTCGCCGAACGATGGCCGATTGGTTGGGATGCTGGCCCTCGGTACCGGAGTTCGTGGGTTCGAATCCCACAGTAGCATGGATCTTCGTAGCCCTGCGGAATCGGTTTAAGCTGTAGTTCCCGGTCTCAGTAGCTCTCGTGTTGCAAAAAGTAGACCGTAGCACTCCAAACCAAACCAAATCGTTCAATTATTCGCACGCTGACACTTGTTGATGATCCAGAATTGAAATCTCAGATATTTTCGAATGGGTTGCACTTCTGTTGCGTTAAATGATTCTCGCCTGTCGTCGGTAGTCTCGAATTTGCACGATCATCTTAATTCCACAGCGATGTCGGAGACTTCATATTTTATCAGATAACCCGATATTCACGGTAGCCTGGTGAAATGAACGTACTAGAAAATCCAAACTTCATCGTTACATCGGAGATGATATATCCCATCTCTCGTGCGCCGACTATAACACCACTTTCAAACTCACTTAAATCTTGATAACCGGCCATTTTAGCAGCAGTAACCAATCTAGCAACTGTGCCAGACACTTGTCTTACATAGGCGTTCCCGACCGCAGAATCGTATTCTGATTGGTTCCTTATCTCTTTATTTGCAAGCACATGCCTATACTAGATTTTTTATTCTTCACTGTATTACATATATATCATGTATGTTTTAAACCAGGCATTACCAATGATATGTATAAGAAAAAGTAGAAACTCATTTATATGAAGACAAGAGGAGACAGGAAATATTATTAAATATGTAAATAGTAACCGCTTCCCCATAGTCGTTACTAGTTACATTGGCACCCGTGCTCACTGGAAGTACCCCCGAGGTTTGGTTTAGACTTACTGCTAAAAGCCCATACGGTGCGCCTACGAACATCCTTGCTGTAACAGTCATATACGGCGTTATTTACCAAACAATACCCATCATGTTAAATGAACTCATACAACACATCAGAAAATTGAAACTCTCTTATTTTAACCAGCGACACAGGGATCGCTTTTCTAGATAGCTATGCTTATTGTTTTCCTGTTTAATCGTCTATGTTTTCGCCTAATACTAATTACAAATACTTAAAAAAAATATTGGTTTCTTATTTGTTTTCATTTATCGCGTCTAAAGTAGTGGGTTTTCATAGATTCAATCAAAAAGAAATTATTATTTTGAACCCATAATTACTTGCTGTTTCAAATATTAGGATACTATCAAATGCAGGTAAAGACTGGTTGACGCTCCGGGCTCAGAAATGTTGGACTCTAGTTTTAAGAAGAAAATCGAGATAAAAATGTGTTATAATTTCAAGTTCTATATAAATAAAATATAATACGTATCATATATATTTTATTCCAAGATAATTTGAATATAATTCAAATATATAGAATTTTATTTGAAATAAATATATTTAAATAATTTCCTTTTTAAATTTCCCTATAAAAAGAGTTTTCTCGATGCATTTTCATCATCATTGTTAACAATTCTTTTTTTTTTTCAGATACCTGATGCCTTAATGAAGAGTGTCTGTTTTCAAAATTTTATTTTTCCATCAAAATTTAATTTTAAAAACAATCAAATTTTTAAGTCAATAAAAGTGCTCTACTTTGATTATATTTATTTGATTATAAATAATCCGAAAATTTAAAAACACAGCATCCTTTTTTAATCTTCAATTCTTTCATAGAAATCTTTTTGAAGCTCTATCTTAATTTGTAAAACTGTAATCATTTGCTAAACTTAAGATAAATTTGTAAAAATCGAAGCATTTCTACCTGGGCACTGCCTCCGCCAGCTTTAGGGAAGATCTCTAGAGGATCACAGGAGCAGATATTATTGAACTGCCTAGGTCACGCCCACAAATTCTGCAATACATGGGATTTTGAAAACAAAACTAATGATATGATTTGGCTCTATTATAAAAATATCTGTAGAAGAATGGCAGAAAAAAATCATAAATAATTGAAATTATTATATCATTGGGGAGTAAACGGAGTGATTGACAATACGACAATGGGGAAGTTTCTTCTTTGACTGTCCCTTAGTTTATTTTTTAGGTTGTAAGAAATTCTAAACCTTTTGATAGGTTTTGTATTTAGCTTATATGTATGCTGTTGTAATATTTAAGTGCTCAAGAGTTAGACATTTTATGCATTTTCAAGAAAATACATAAAGCTAATTATATATTAATATTTTTGATACCGTATGTTAGATTAATTTCGCCACCGGATTCTAGATGGCGCTACTTAGCGATTGTATAAAAACCAAACTAAATGGGTAATAGACTAAGCTGGATGGATTCGGCGTTGTATTTTAAATGTGTGTAATTTTATTCATATTCCTGTATTCTATTCTTATTCATCTATGACACATGTGTTTAAAGCCTAACATAATTTAAAATTCTTTATTCATTGCTCCATTTATTCTCCTCTTATCGTGATGTGTTGTATAATAAAAAGAAAGTGTGTTCAACAGTCGTTCTCTGTTTTCATCCATAATTCAATTTCTACCGATTCTTCATGCAAATCCCAAGAATAAACAAAGGGTAAGCAGTTACCTCATTTGATTCTTCATTACTGTTGAACATTTACAGTTATTAATTAACTTAAAATAATTCTTAAAACCTAAAGTTCAAGATTTGTGATTAATCAAATTCGAAATTTATTAACTTTTCTATCCACCGTACTTAATTTATAGACTCTATAACCAGCAGTTTTAAGCATTAAAATAAATTGACTAATCCTCGAAAATTTTAAAATTGGAATTAAGAAAAGGAAAAATCCATTAAATTTGTAAAACAGTATCCGAGGACTTGTTTCAGTGAGTCCCTGCCCCTTCCCTCTCACACACACACGAAACAAAATCTTGGCTACAGTCCCCGAAGTGTCAAGAATTTTTGGTAATGTTCCCCTACTTTATCCCATGAGCTTGTTAATATGTTCGAGAGATTATAGATATTCTCGTTATAGCAGATTTACATTTTCCATTCACTACGCATAAAGCGTTTGTTTCTTTGGTCTATGCATTGTCTACAAGCTAATCCTTTTTAATCAAAAAATCGTTTTACAAATAATCGTTGAAAGGTTTGTTTGTTAGTTCTTCTTTCAAAAGAGGATGAACTAAAATCTCTAGTTTCTAATAAATTTTAATTTTCTTCATCTTTTTTTCTCCTTTCCAGATAGTAAAATTGATGTCGCCATTTAAACATAATTTCCTTTATCTAAGACACTCTCCACCAAACATATACAGATTGAAATATTTTGAATTTGTATTATATCAGATTCAGGCAAAGAATAATTTTAATATATTCTTAATGTAGAAAAAGTGCTCTCCCACATTTTGAACCATAAGTCAGGATCATTCGGGTTGAAAATCGAGATGTTTACAGCAGAAACTGACTCCATTATTGAGATTGATCAAGAAATTTCTATTTTCAAGATATGTTATGAATAAGTTACAAATCATTTCCAGCCATATATAATTTAAGAGATGATCAAAAATGTTTTTCTCTCTTTCAATATTGTAGGTGGCTCCCTAAATCCTCAAGCCCCCGGAAATTTACTGGAGTCTTTGAGTTCTTTAAATGATCAGTTTTAGTTAATATATCGCCTGGTATTCATTTTCAAATTAAAAATTTAAAAATATATAACTTAAAATTGGTCACAATTTTAGTGTGCATATTATAATAATATAGGAAATAAAATTTTTCTTTATAAAAATCTATAATATATATTTAAATATATTGAAGGTATTAGGAGAATGAACTATAATTGATACCAATGAATTTAGAATATTTGAGCTGCAAATACTTAGTTTTTAAACCTTTTTCACTATTCCTTTCAATATTAACTATAAAAGCATTAAATAAAATCCGTTATAAGTACCCGACATAGTTTGGTTTGGTTTTGGAGTGCTACGGTCTACTTTTTGCAACACGAGGGCTAATGAAACCGGGACCTATTGCTTAAAGCCGATTCCGAACGGCTACGAACATCCCTGCCATTGTGGGATTCGAACCCACGAACTCCGGTTCCGAAGGCCAGCACCCTAACCATTCGGCCATCGTTCGGCTAGTTTGGTTTGGAGAACTACTGTTTACTGTCTTGCCACAATAGGGATAACTTGATATGGAAACCTATTCGAAAGGCTACGAACAACTATGCCCGCAGTAGGATTCGAACCGATGAACTCCGATACCGAAGAGCAGCGCTCTGTCATTCGGCCATCTTTTGCCATACCCGATATGAACTCTGAACCTTTAATAACGATTAAAAAATGAGATAAATTCAAAACCTTTATATCAAGTATAAGCTCTGACGATTAATTACATATGACTTTACTTCCCACTCGTTGTCCACCTTGTTAAATGAATTCAAAGCAGCACATCAGGAAAGTGGAAGTCTCTTATTTTAACTGGCGACTCAGCATCGCCTTGCTAGAATATATTTTCTGCAGTTTTTTCGTGTGTAATCTTCTATGTTTTACGCCTAATACTAATTACAAATACTTTAAAAAAATATTGGTTTCTTATTTGTTTTCATTTATCGCGTCTAAAGTAGTGGGTTTTCATAGATTCGATCAAAAAGCAATTAATATTTTGGACCCATAATTGCATGCTGTTTCAAACATTAGGATAATATCAGATGCAGGTAAAAACTGGTTGACGCTCTGGGATCAGAAATGCTGGACTCTTGTTTTAAGAAAAAAATCGAGATAAAATGTATTATAACTTCAAATCCTATAAGAATAAACTATATTATGCATTATATATATTTTATTTCAAGAAAACTTGAATATAATATAAATGCATAGAGTTTTACTTGACATAAAGGCGTTTAAATAATTTCATTTTTAGCTGTTAATTCTGCAAACTTATCATTTATCACTTCATTATATTTAAGTAAATCTCTCTCTGTATATAAAAAAGCACTATTATCTGATCTTTTTTCTAATTTAGAAATAACTTTTAAATCTTCGTTATAAAAAGAGTTTTCTCGATGCATTTTACATCGGCTTGGTTAACAATTTTTTTTCCGAGATACCTGATGCCTTAATAAAGAGTTCCTTCTTTTTTCAAATTTTTATTTTTCCTTCGAAATCTAATTTTAAAATCAATCAAATTTTGAATTGAAGAGCTTTTTTTCTTCATTTCTTTGTTTATAAATACTCGGAAATAAAAAATCCGAAAATTTGAAAAACATAGAAAGTGTAATCATCTGAGAAATTCGTAAAAACCGAAGCATTTCTACTCAGGCCCCGCCTCCTCTAGCTTTAGGAAATATCTTTAGAGGATCACAGTATGCAGGTATTACAGAACTGCCTGGGCCACGCCCTCAAATTCTGCATTACATGGGATTTTGCAAAAAAAAAAAAAATACTAATGATATAATTTGGCTCTAACAAGAAAATATCTCTAGAGGAATTGTAGAAAAAATATTAAATAGGGGAAATTATCATAGGATTGGGGAGTAAACGAAGTGATTGATTTTAAAGTCAATAAGACAATGAGGGCAGTCTCTTTGACTGTCCCTTAGTTTATTTTATAGGTTGTAAGAAATTTTAAACCTTTTGGTACATTGGGTGTTTAGCTTATATGTATGCTGTCGCATTATTTAAGTTTTTCAAGATTTAGACTTTTTAAGCATTTTCAATATCAATACATAAAGCTAATAAAAGTCAATGCATAAAAGCTAATTATATATATATAGTTTTGGTACCGTACTTGCTTTATAGACTATATATTGGGCAGTTTTAAGCGTTAAAATAAATTGACTAATCCTCGACAATTTTAAAATTGGAATTTAAAAAGGAAAAATCCATTACAATTCTTAAAACAGTAGCTGAGGAATTAATTCCATTGAATCCCTCACCCCTCTCTCTCATACACAAATCTTGGCTACAGCTTCTGTCGTATCAGAAAATTTTGGTAATGTTCACCTACTTTATCTCATGAGCTTTTTAATAGGTTCAAGAGATTATAGATAGATATTCTCGTTATAGCAATTTTACACTTTCCATTCACTACGAATGAAATGTTTGTCTCATTGCTCTAAGATGCTTTATCTACAAGCTACTCCTTTTGAATAAGAAAATTGTTTAACAAATAATAGCTGAAAGGTTTATTTTCTTAATTCTTCTTTCAAAAGAGGATGAACTAAAATCTTTAATGTCTCATAAATTTTTATTTTCTTATTCTTCATTCTTTTTTTTCTGCCGGACGGTGGCCGATTGGTTAGGGTGCTGGCCTTCGATGCTAGAGTTCGTAGGTTCGAATCCCACAGTGGCATGGATGTTCGTATCCGTTCGGAATCGGCTTTAAGCTATAGGTCCCGGTCTCATTAGCCCTCGTGTTGCAAGAAGTAGACCGTAGCACTCCAAACCAAACCAATCTTCATTTTTTTTCTCCTTTCCAGATAGTATATTTGATGTCGCCGTTTAAATATAATTTTCTTTTTCTTTGACACTTTCCACCACACACATATAGATTGGAATATTTTTAATTTGTATTATATTAGATTCATGTAAAATATAATATTAAGTATATACTGTCTATAACAGTTTCTTCTAAGCTATTATTTGCCTACGTTCTATGTAGCGTTTGGCTGCTCCCCAAAATCAGAAGTACTTGTTATAAAAGTAAAATTAATCGCGCGACGAATAAAAATGTTTAATGTTTTTAGTATATTACGGATGACTTTGTAACACGTAACAATAGAATACATTGCAATGTGAAAAAAAATTATACTACAAAAATGAACTAAATAAACTATTTCTTTTTAAATAAATGAAGCACATTTTATCTCAAGAATCACCATGAGAAATTGGATTATGAATTTTGATTTGTAATTATGGATTTTCCAATTAAGGCATAAATAAATATTTTTAAGATATTTTTTCATATTTTCGAATTAATATTATAAAAACTATATTATACTAAAATTCTTTTTAAAAGTTTTTTTTTTCCTGAGTATTGAATACCTTTCTCAACTCATATTTCTGAAAACTAAATTCAGTTTACTTTTTCTCTTTTGTTTAAAATACCTGACTAATATAGATATACAAGTAATGATAGAGCACACAGACTTCGTTTATGAGGTAAGCGGGGAGGAATTAAGACACTAAAGCTAAGAAGATAGTTAAAATTTTTGCAGGTGACGTTAATGTTACTTTGTCAAGTTATAATATAATATACAAGTGCGTAAGTCTAAGCGCAATTTTTACATAATATAAATTAATTACCTTTTCTTTCAGTTTATTAATCTAGAGGGGCTGAATCCCAATCCAGTAAATTTACCTAAATATATGTGGTAAGAAATTATATTAGCACGTTTCTCTCTATTATAAAAACACTACTGTGCTGTTTTTCTCGTTTTCAATAAATAAAAGTATCTAAATGGTAAAAGTTATATTACATTAATATCTGTAAATGGACACCACTCCATAAAATCACCGTTTTGGAGTAAGGATATATATATATATCTGCGCTTGTGTGTGTATGTCAGGTTTAGAATTTTAAAATAAGACATTAATAAATTAAAGCATTAATTAATATAAAGAAACTTATCTAACTCTTGTTTTAGGTGTAAGAAAATGGGTTTAAAAGTACACTATTTAAGGTCAGAGCGGTCAAAGTTCCAAGAGAAAACTGTTAAATCTTGTGGGTTGGTAATTTACTGTCGGACTGGATATCTTTGCTTGAAAACAAAATGGCTAATGTAGCAGTCATAGGGAAATCTGATATAAACTTTCGAATTTAATTACATTGCATGGAATGGACGTTTATCTTATTTTTCCATTCAGTCTCTGAGCCTCACACACACACACACACACACACACACACACACACATATATATATATATATATATATATATATATATATATATATATATATATATATATATATACATACTATATATATATATATATATATATGAATATTTATACATACATATACATATATATATATATATCGTAGTTACTCAATCAAGTCCTTTGTCTTTTTATAATATATTTTATTTTAATAATAAAAATAAATGGCATATATTGCAAGTTATGATTATTTTTATATAACTTATTTTACCTCTTGTTATGATTAAATTGAAAAACAGTGTTTTTTGTTTTCGGGTTATTTTAATTGTCTATAAACTTAATTGTAGTCTAGGATATATAAGTTTTTAATTTGCAGTGCAATACCTCTTTAAAAATATAAGAAAAACAATTCGCACATGCCATCTACATTGTATTGAAGAACAGTGAATTTCTCTACTTTCATTTTATTCATAAATAAGGCTTGAATTCTTATGAGATATCCTCTTATACACTCTTATGTCTCTTAAACTTGTTTATGCCCAAATACCACATTAAATATCGTGCATAAGGCCAGGTGTGCACAAGTTCTCTTTTCCTACAAAATAGAGTAGATATTTCTTCCTATTATTATTTTTTACAGTCAAATGCCTACAACAATGCTCAAAAAACCATTATTAAGCTTAAAAGCAATGTAATCAAATTTATCTGCTTAAATATTTTTCAGAAACTTAATAATGTATTTTTATTAAACAGGTCTTTAAAATTTGGACAAATCGGCTGAATTGTAGTAATTTTTAAAGAATTTTCCATATTGGTCTTCTAATCTTAATTGATACGATTTCATCTATCTATTTTAAATTAGTGGGGCTTAAATTTAAAATAGCAGTTGGCTCTTTACTTTCAAAGTTCTAGAATAAATTGTAATCCACCAATATGTACTGCAGGTATTTGTATTCGATTCATTTACTTAAAGTATATTCACAAGTCTAAAAACATTAAGTAAACAAATGCACAAGCCTACTAATGTATGGACTATTTAGAATGCCTTATGTTTTGCAAACCACATATTTCATGTTGATATACCACGTGTTTGTCTTGCTTGATTCCTACTGAGAAATGTCCTACGTATACACTGTCTACCAATAAGTATTTGGACACCTGTGATAGAAAAGAAAACTAACTTTATTCAAAATCAACAGTCGGTAAAGCCTCCACATAAGGCAATTACAACGTAAACCCTCCAGGGCATGCTTTCCACAAGTCTTTGTGTTACAGCTAGTAGTATTGTCTTCCACTCGGCTTGAAGTAGACATACAAGTTCCTTCACCGATTTTGGACGAGTAGTGCACCCCTTATTCAGCGATCCAACTCGTAACAGAGGTTCTCGATAGGGTTCAGGTCTGGGCTCTGGGCAGACCAGTCCAGTCGATGAACTCCATTGGCACTGTACCAAACCTTGGTTAACCTCGAAATATGACAACTGGCATTGTCGTCCTGAAGGTAATATGGGTCCAACCCGTAAAACTGCCACAACGTAGGAAGCACATTGTCATACAAAATAGTGCAGAAGGCATCGGCGTTGAGCTTACCATGAATGGGGACCAAGGGTCCCAGTCCATACCAGGAGAAACATCCCCCAGACCATAATTCCACCTCCGCCGAACATGACTGTTGGCACAATGCATTCTGGCAGGAGACGTTCTCCAGGCAGACGAAAGACCCAGACCCTATCATCTGAACGGTAAAGGGTGAACCTTGATTCGTCGTTCCAAAGAATCCGTTTCCACTGATCTAAGGTCCAATTTCGATGTGCTTTGCACCACATTAACCGAGCAGCGCGGTTGGACTTTGTGATCAAACGCTTATGGGCAGCAGCATGACCATGAAAACCAAGCAGATGTGCTTTCTTACGGATGGTATTCATTGAAAAAATACTACCGGATGCCTGTTGAAACTCCTCGTGGATGAGGGTCATCGGTTTCGTACGGTTCTTCCGAATTTCTCTGGACAGCACTCGTCGATCTCTATCTCCCACTGTCGGTGGTCTGCCGACTTGGGGGCACATTCCGACAAGCACCGCTCACCTTCCACTTCTTAATCATATCGGCCACTGTCGATTTTGTGTACTTCAGATCGCTAGATATGTCCCTTAAGGATCGGCCACATTTGTGATACTCGATAATTATACCTTTCTCGAAATCAGAGAGCTCTGAACTGAGCGGGATCTTGCATGCGACTAATGCCGATTCTGTTTCCTACACGATGTATACCAGCGAAGGCCGTGATGTACCTCATGTCCGCAGATATCATCATTTGCATAGGTGTCCAAATACTTATTGGTAGACAGTGTATAATGGAAAGAATATACGAGATGAGGAATGTGCGAATGTCAAAAATCAATTGATGAGTCATAAAAACTATTAATAACCTTTCAATAAATAGTACTTTTAATTCTCTTACCAAAGCTCCCATAGCCCATGCTGCGAGAACTCTTTTACAAGGCTCCAAAATTTGAGGCTTCGAAGGACTCGAGCAAGGTCCATTCCAAGACGGCAGTTTAGCGTTAGCATCCACTTCACAATGGAATACTTCCATGTGATGAACAACGGCTTCATTTCCTTCTTGAATCGCTGCGGAATACTGAATTAAAGGCAACATTTAAGGAGCATTTAATATTACAACATTCGTCATTCTAGCTTTTTAACAAGGTATTTAGAAATATTTAAAAAGAGATGTATTATTATAACAGTTCCTATTTTTAAATATCTAAACGATTTTCCATTAAAGTTACAGAAGTGTAATAGAATATTTTAAATACGAAATGAATTTTTCGCTTAAAACTTTAGTTAAAGGAAAAATAAAATGATTTAACCAAATATATTTCTTTTAATCTTGTTGCTCAAGAACAACTTTTAACTTTTAAAAAACACACAGTTTCACACACTTAAAAATTGTATTTCTGAATAAAGCCAAAATTTAAAAATTTAAATGAAACAAGAGTTTTATTTATTATTCCAAAAAGTTAAGAGAAATAAAAAAAATATATTTTAGAAAAAGAGGAGATTTCTTTTAGTGCTATAACTGCACTCCCTACAAGAAAAATCTGTAATTTGCATAATCTTAAGTCTATAGACGCTGAATAAGTCTAGACATTACGTGAATTAATTTTCAATTATATTTTTACATATATAATACAGACTATAAAATAATACAACTGCAGCAGTTCTTTCTACATGCACTTATACATACGGAATAAAATGAGCCTTTTAATGTATGAAGCAATTAATTATAATTTAATTTTCTTTAAAGAAAAACAATATAAACCATATAATTGAATTAAACAAGAATCAACAAGTACTTAATGATGGTTCTTTTTCTAACGTTTTCTAGAAATGGTTTGTTGAAAATTAATCTAAATTTCTATAACTTTAGTTCTTACAGATTTAAAATTAAGACACTACTCCGTCATAAATGAATTCCCTCAGGTAGCATTATATCAAATTACATTATGTTTGCAGTACATCATATTATATCACATTATATATAGAGATATTAGGTGGATATATTTGCTTATAATATTATTAATTATTTTAGATATTACACTTAATATTCAAATTATTCTGTCTTATAAACCGATCGAAAGTCTTTAAATCTGACCAAATGGGGAAAATTTCGAAGCATTCCTTAATGTGAATAATTACATTTAAAACTAGATAGTTATTTTAGATACGCATAGGTACTGTTAATACAATTTTGATTTTACTTCATTTATACATGATAATTAAAATAATTATGATACTAATTATATATATATTAGGATAACATTAATATTTTTCAACATACTCACGCATTTTACAGTAAAGAGTAAATTTAAAAAATTTAAGAGGGAATTTCAAAATTAATTCTTTAAGATCATTTTAATAATAACATCCATTGTTAAATGTTACTCTAAATTTATTTATGCTGTTTAAATAATAAATAATTATATCAGTACTTCTACACTTTAACTATTTGATTTTAAAAGGGGGCTTATGTAGTATTGACCGAAAAAGATGGATATTTTTTTCTTTTATGATTCAATGGATGTAAACGTAGTTTAAACTTTTTGACATGCGTAAATAGGTAAAATTTTTTTCTCTGTAAAATACATCAGAGCTGTTTAAAATCCTATTTTGAATGAGTTCTATAGCACATTGGTTATTTTCTACTCCTGTAAAACTTCATAATTATCAGATGTCCCCTTTTAAAATCTAGCTCTACAATTACACAAGTAATTCATTTCTATAAATAATTTTAAAGTGCTTGTAGTCTTTTTGTCATCGGGTAGTTCTTATTCAACGATTGCAAGAATGTAAAGCGTAAGAGAATAAGTGAAGCATGTAAATTATTACCTGAATCTCTACAATTACACAAGTAATTCATTTTTATAAATAATTTTAAAATGCTTGTAGTCTTTTTGTCATCGGGTAGTTCTTATTCAACGATTGCAAGAATGTAAAGCGTAAGAGAATAAGTGAAGCATGTAAATTATTACCTGAATCTCTACAATTACATAAGTAATTCATTTTTATAAATAATTTTAAAATGCTTGTAGTCTTTTTGTCATCGGGTAGTTCTTATTCAACGATTGCAAAAATGTAAAGCGTAAGAGAATAAGTGAAGCATGTAAATTATTACCTGAATCTCTACAATTACAAGTAATACACTTTTATAAATAATTTTAAAATGCTTGTAGTCTTTTTGTCATCGGGTAGTTCTTATTCAACGATTGCAAGAATGTAAAGTGTAAGAGAATAAGTGAAGCATGTAAATTATTACCTGAATCTCTACAATTACACAAGTAATTCATTTTTATAAATAATTTTAAAATGCTTGTAGTCTTTTTCTCATCGGGTAGTTCTTATTCAACGATTGCAAGAATGTAAAGCGTAAGAGAATAAGTGAAGCATGTAAATTATTACCTGAATCTCTACAATTACACAAGTAATTCATTTTTATAAATAATTTTAGAATGCTTGTAGTCTTTTTCTCATCGGGTAGTTCTTATTCAAAGATTGCAAGAATGTAAAGCGTAAGAGAATAAATAAAGCATGTAAATTATTACCTGAATAATATGATTTTTATTTTCAAATTCTTCCGGAAGTCGATGTAAAGTGCACCAATAAGTGGTTTCAACGTTTGGTACTTGAACCTAAGAAAAATATATTTCTTGGTCATATGTATCAAAATGTAATCTATTTAATTTAATATCATGTCACAAAAATTTTTCTTTTAGAAATTCATAAAGATAAATTTGTTTTAAATATTTGTGACCTGATATAAACTAGAAAAAAATGTTCCATAAATCAAAACATTAACCCTTTGCACTCCAGCTTAGTAACTCATAGAGGATACCAATAACTCCAGCACAATATTAGTTACAAGTATATACCTGTGACCTAAAAGAAAAATGGAGTCGTTGCAATAAAACAATTATTTCTTAGTTATTTTATAAAGAAACATATGATAAAGAAGCAGTGGATTTAATGTTAGCATTTTAACCCATATTGGACCGCTGTCCTATAAACAGGACAGTAAATAAAATTCCATTTATTAATAAAGTTATAAATATTTTCTGAGTGGATTTTATTTTAACACCTTTAAAATAGACACACTTTAGCATAGTAACAAAAAAAACCCTGAGAAATCACTTTATATTGTATTGAAAACTTATTTTCAGCAACCTCTTAAAAATTGTCATTTTTTATCTTTAATTTTATATTTATTATTATTTTTTTAACATTGTAGAGGTTTTTTTAGTTTAAAAACAGTGCTAATAATGTAGCTGAAAGTTTTTATTGAAAAATATATTTTACATGTGTATTTTGTAAGTATAAAAAAAGTGCCCTAAAATTAAGACGACAGTCCAATCTCGATTATTTATCCACGAATTCGATATTGCATTGATAGCTCACATTCTTTTCTTATCTTTCAATGAAAACAAGTTCAAACACCTGTTCACTCTCCTGTATATAACAAGGGGTAAATATGTGTCTATTCCATTCAAAAAAACTGGAGACTGAAAGATAAACTTACTCTCTTACTGTCAGTTCAATAACTGCAAGGGAAAACCTACAACAGTATGCTTAAAATGTAATGTTGGACAGTTTTGACTGTTTCCCAAAATTTCATCTATGAATCAGCCTAATGCAATGTAAGTGATATATGTTAAGTTTTAGTAGTTTATTGGACCGTTGTCCTATTTATAGAACAGCCAATTGCATAAAAAATTAAAAATATTTTTTTCAAAATTTTGGCTTTATCTACTTAGTTACACCATATTAATGATATGGATTAAGTTTCAATAACTTACAGAAATATTTAGTTGGTGTGATACAATATGGGTTAATGTCGCAAATACGGCGACAACGGAGTGCAAAGGGCTAAATAATCTTCAATTTTAAAATAGATCAGAATTTCTTTAAAACTGCAAATTGCAAATCAAGTAAAACTCATATAATCATTATGAATTACGTGTAAAGTTTCAGTATGCCTATTGATAATTACGCAAATTTTCTGCAACTTTATAAATTGATATCATTCTATTTTCTAGAAATTTATATGCAATCCAACTAGCCGTATCTAATCTAAAGATAGAAACAAAGGAACACTGAATTTGTAGTTTTTCCTGGATTTCGTGAGAAACGAGATATAATATCTGATTAGAAATAATACCCAATGATCATGCAGATCTCACCTAATATAGTTTTCTGGGGAATACTTCAATCAGACTTTTCCATTGAAAAAAAGCTTTTGTATATTATATTATTCTGAACGTTTGTTAATCTATTCCTAATAAAAACTAACATAAATGTAAAAAGATGAAAACAAATAATTGTAATAGTTTATTGTGAAGTAAAATATACATATGCATTAAAATTGCATGATTTAAATATTGTAATTTAAAAACACCAAATTGAAACGCTTTAAAATTACCCCAGAGTATTTCAAATTATATAATCGAAGAAATGCAGTTCACTCACGTTTCTAAACTGCAGTAACTTCATCAATAGTGAGATTATAAGGAATTAGTTCTGATCTATCAAGATATCAAAATTACCTTATCATCGCAGAGATATCAAGATTACCTTATCGTTATGAATGATGATATTTCTAGTGTCTTCTGGGAATGGAGGATTTGGATTGATGTTCTTCAAAAGCTGTACTCTTTGGAATCCATGGATCTCTTTTGACAGATTGATTCCATCCAGTCTTCGTAGAGGACCGCGTCCCATTGCATAAACCAAATGAGTCGTTCCATCCTGAAATTTAATATGTGGAATTAATCTAGGAGACTTATAATGGATGATACTCCTGAGCTAAAATCTATAAATATAAATCATTTTTGTCCTCGATTTTATGAAACGGTTGGACCTGGAATGGATAGAGGCATCCAAATTGGACTTTTGATGAGTTAGGGTTAGCAACGTTCGAAATCTACCCCTTTTTTCTAGCATACCATTATTTCAAGCCTATTTTGAGAGCAGGAGTTTAAATTTATCAATTTAATAATTAGGCAAAATAACACTTTCTTTTTAGAATTATGACGTCATTTCTTTAAATCTCATTTAAAATTGCATTTTAAAAAAATATTTATATTTGATCTGTTTATTTCATACGCTTTATCTCTGAACTTAGATATTACGTAAATAATTTTCTTTTATACTTGGCTTAAATAATAAATTAGGTACATGTGTGATAATTTTAAATTTAATCATCGATTATTTTGTTGCAATGGAAATTTTATCACAGGTATTAACAATAAGTTCTATCTACCTCAGGGTGTAGTAGAAATGATAGTTTCATTCCTTCACTTCCATTAATTGCAAAAAAATTGGGAAGAACAAGATAATTCGACGTATAAGAATCATCTTTCTAAAATCCTTGTTATAAAGTTTCTAAATTTTAATAATTGGTAGTCAACAGGCAAACTTTTGTAACGTTCTGTAGGTTTATTTTGCACACTTAATTTCGGGAACGATAATTGATGAGCCGAAATGTGACATCCGTATCAATGGTGATTAGTTTGTGTAAAAGTTACAGATTTTAAAGAAAATGAAGAAAAATTTAAAAGTACAAAAAGAATAATGTATTCTTTGATTTAATTTTAAAAAATAGTGCCCATTTTGAAATATGTATGTCATCTGAAAATGAATTTAACAGGTATTAACAATAAGTTCTATCTACCTCAGGGTGTAGTAGAAATGATAGTTTCATTCCTTCACTTCCATTAATTGCTGTGGGAAAAAAAAGGAAAGAATTTAACGATAATTTCGACGTAGCTAAGAATCATCTTTCTAAATGAATTCTTTTTGATTCTAAACTGCATTTACAGTATTGGGAGACTTTAGAAGAGTATGAAGATAAACAAATTATTGAGCGTGTACCAGATAATTCTCAGCTAAAAAACAAACCTTTTTATACCAGCCTCATAGGGTACTTTACAATTCTGGAAAATAAAGAATTTTACTGATCCCGTCATATGACGGGATATATGCTAGTGTTTAAATGTTTTCCACAAAATACACCAAGAACTTAGATATTATTTCTGTTATCATTTACATTGAAAACCCTTTTTCTTGTAAATATTCATTCCGGAAGTAGAAATAACAGCCAAGTATAAAAATTACTTAATATGAAATTTTTAACGGGACCTTTCTGCGGACATCTAAATATTAATACTTTTATATTATATTGTTATAAGTTATAATAACAATTAGCGATAATAAAATTGGGATCGATATAATTTACAACTATTTCAGTAATATCAAATTTTTATATTATTGTTCCCATGTATCATCTGTAGTGAAATACAGCATGGCATTTCTATCCCAATTCTCCTTTCTTCATTACTCATTAAACCGTGTCCTAAAAGTCATTTCATTGTGTTCATACATACAATGAATACCATAATTCTCAAAATAAAATAATTAAATAAAATAATAAAATTTAAATAGTAGAATCATAAAAAAATATTTAAATAATCTATAATAAAATCGTATTTTACAAATTTCACATGTGCGATTTAAACTATTAAAGATAATATATTTTTAATACAATAATACATAAGTGAAATATTCATTTCCAGTTCGTATATTAGCATTAATATTCATCCTCACTAAAATAAGTATCCAAAATCTAGGAAAAATTTCAAACCGTTATTACAGTTAATTAATTTTACTAGAAATGTAAAAACATTTTACAATTTAATTTTCAGTTTAGAGAGAGAAAAACGTGTTTACTTAAAAAACAGTTTTAGAGTATCATAACTAATTACTCTTGCTAGATAAATTAAATTTAAATATTTAATGTCTTCTAATTTTCAAAAATTTAGAATTTTTTAATATTTTTGTGTCAGAAAAGTTCTGAAATGTAGATGAATGATGATCTAATGAACAGAAATTGTTTGGAATCTAAGGATTATAAGACACTTTATCCGAATAAATTTTTATATTTTCTGTGTTCTAATTAAATAAACAATTGTGAATCGTATTCGAGTATTAGCTTCTTTTAGACTTTTAGTTCTTATGCAACTTATGGTAATATTGATGTTTAAAGTACTAGATACATTCAGGCAGTTTCAGGCATCAATAAATTTCTTGAGTTATCACAACGAGGAAGAAGATAGTTGAGACTGGAAACAACAATCTGTGATGCTTTCTTTTTATATTTCTGCTTTTTAAAATATGCTATTTTATTCTTTATAAAAAGTTATAAAAATAAAAACAGAAAGTTATAAAGAATTTGGCCTATTAAGTTACAGAGTGTCAGATATCACAATAGTAGAGTAATTTTTTAAATATTCAAAGGATGCATTTCCCCAAAGTGAAAAAAGAAAAAAATTATTCATAAATAAATAATGCAATTCATAACAATATGATAACTTTGCAGTGCTATTTTTTAAAAATCCAATGCTTGAGATGTGAACATAAAATTACACGGTGTTAAGGTAATCAACCACGTTCGGAGCCAAAATTTTTAAATTAGAATTTTATGGAAATATTTTTTTAGTTATTACTCTAATAGTTTATAAAACATAGAAAAATATGAAAATAAACATAAACATAAATATATGTGTATATATATATATATATGTATATATATATATATATATATATATATATATGTATGTATATGTATATGTATATGTATATGTATATGTATATGTATATATATATATATATATATATATATATATATGTATATGTATATATATATATATATATATATATATGTATGTATATGTATATATATATGTATATGTATATATATATATATATATATATATATATATATATATATATATATATATATATATATATATATATATATATATATATATATATATATATATATGTAATGAGAAGGACTTCTCAGTGAGTAGTTGCAGTCATTGCCATAAAAATGATACCGTTTCAGCTAAAGACCTTTATTAAGATAAGGTTGAAGGGCGGGTTCCAACTTCATCATAGGGACGGGACAAACTGAAGGGTCAGCTAGCATGAAGTTCTATGTACAAGACACGTAACACCTGGGTTAACATCTGTGGGAAAATATCTCTAGAAAAATCTGTCTCCGACAGCGTGTATCTCCTTTTTATTTGGAAATTTCCTAAATTGTCCGCTAGGGCCATGTAGGATTATAATTTGTCAGGACCCTTCTCCGAGGGCGTAAACTGTAGCCCCAGTAGTCAATTTAGGTTAGGGGTTAAAAAGGGGAATGGAAAATGACAAGGGAATTTTTACCCTTGATTTAAGTTTTGAAAACCCCTGAAAATTTTCCTTACAATAAATAAATGTATATATATATATATATATATATATATATATATATATATATATATATATATATATATATATATATATATATATATATATATATATATATATATATATATATATATATATATATATATATATATATATATATATATATATATATATATATATATATATATTATATTGTCCTAAAAATTGGCAAAAACAAGCATTTTTTTAATTTACGCCAACACTACTAACTAAAAAAATACGCAAAACATTTAACTTTTACTTGGATAAATGTAGACATATATCCATTAAACCTCCAGAATGAAAATATTCTAGAGTATAAATAAGATAGCCGATCAAGTAATTTAGAACAAAAATTCAAGAAAAGAATAATGAAGTTTATAACATAAATGCCCATAACTCATCTCAAAATAAATATATTTATAATCCTGAGGTTCAATGCATACATAACATCATTAAAAACATACAGTTAAATTCTAATTAAATTCTAAAAATTATTTTAGCAGTTATGGCTGTTGAGGTGTGGTGGTGGAGCAAAAATCACAGTTTTTCAGAAATTTAATTCAAAGATTTTAATGGATAAATTCATCAGGGTTTTATAATTTGATATTATACATTCAGAAATATTCTGAAGTAATTTGTTTATTTATTTAGAAGCTATATAATGTGTTATTTACGGCGTTTTTCATGCTAACACTCAAAGTCAAGCCCTTTAACTTCTAACTTCCGGTATCTTTTCGACATTTCCGATGAGGATTAAACACCTGTATCATGCCTTCTAATGACTCTAGAAACAAGCTGAAAACTGTTTTCGAAAGCTAAAAGACTGAACTTTAAAATAAATCAATAACTTTTTTCGACATTTTTCACAAAAATCGCTATTTGAACGTGGTCAGTTACCTTAACTTTATGCAAGGTTTCTAGAGTATAAAATTATCTTTACGTAAAAAGAATTTAACAGCGATATTATGTTGATTTGAAAATGATTTTATTTCAAGTTAGCCGATTTGAGACTGTTCTTCGATCTGAGAGATAAGATTCTTAATTATTTTACTTACCAGCAATATAAATAATTCAGAAATAAAATAACTCGTTTCTGTAAAACAAATAACTTATTTTTTTGTAATTTTTTAAACTAAGCTTTTAAACATATGAAACTAAACTTCTGAAACATAAACTAAAGAACTAAAAACAGTATATTTGGAAATTTATCCTTACACTCAGGAAAAAATACATAAATTTCAAGATATAATTTTAAGTGAACTAAGTTACAAACAAAAATATTAAGGAGTGGCATAAATAAAATGTCCAATAGTTTTCATTTTTCAAACGCTGCCGACATTACTCCTAATAAAATAACTCCTAATAATCGGCAGCTCAGGAAAAAAGGCGAAATGAAATTTAAAAGAAATATAAATAAATGACTAAATAAGTTAAATAACTAAAATATATCTTGTTAAAAGGCAACAAATCTTATATTATCGTAAAATACATTAAATTACTTTAAAAAGCTATTATAATTTTATCACATTATTAAAAGCAAATTATATCCAATAGGGTCTAAATATAAAGTCGTCAGCCCCGAAGGACGTTCCAAAAATCATTCAGTCTCCATTATGACCTTGGCCGAACGCTGGCGCATTGGTTAGGGCGCTGATCGTCGGTACCAGAGTTCGAGGGTTCGAGTCCCACTATGGCATGGATGTTCGTTGCCTTTCGGAATCGGCTTTAAGCAGTAGGTCCCGGTCTCATTAGCCCTCGTGTGCAAAACAGTAGACCGTAGCGCTCCAAACCAAACCAAACCAAACCATTATGACCTTGACCTCTGAGCAATTTAACCTTTCCAGTGTATATGCATACAATGTCTACCAATAAGTATTTGGACACCTGTGATAGAAAATAAAAACTAACTTTATTCAAAATCAATAGTTGGTAGATCCTGCACAAGAGGCAAATATAGCTTGAACCCTCCGAGAAATACTTTCCATAAGTCTTTGTATTATAGCTAGTGGTATTGTTTTCCACTCGACTTGGACTAGACACACAAGTTCCTTCATCGATTTTGGACGGGTAATGCACCCCTTAATTCGGCGATCCAACTCGTCTCAGAGGTTCCTCGATAGGGTTCAGGTTTGGGTTCTGGGAATGCCAGTCCATTCCATGAACTCCATTAGCATCATACCAAGCCGTGGTTAACCTCGAAAGATAACAACTGTCATTGTCGTCCTGAAAGTAACAGAGGTCCAACCCGTAAAACTGCCACAACGTAGGAAGCACATTGTCATACAAAATAGTGCAGTAGACATCGGCGTTGAGCTTACCATGAATAGGGACCAAGGGTCCCAGTCCATACCAGGAGAAATACCCCCAGACCATGATTCCACTTCCACCGAACTTGACTGTTGACACAATGCATTCTGCAGGAGACGTTCTCCAAGCAGACGCTAGACAAAGACTCTGCCATCCGAACGGTAAAGAGTGAACCTTGATTCGTCGCTCCAAAGAACCCGTTTCCACTGATCTACGGTCCAATTTCGATGTGTTTTGCACCCCATTAACCGAGCAGCGTGGTTGGACTTTGCGATCAAAGGCTTATGGGCAGCAGCATGACCATGAAAACCAAGCAGATGTGCTTCCTTACGGATGGTATTCATTGAAATAATACTACCAGATGCCTGTTAAAATTCCTCGCGGATGAGGGCCATCGATTGAGTACGGCTCTTCCGAATATATCTAGATAACACTCGTCGGTCTTTATCTCCCAATTTCTTTGGTGTGCCGACTCGGGGCACATTCCGACAATCACCGCTCACCTTCCACTTCTTAATCACAAACTCCACTGTCGATTTTGGGTACTTCATATCACTAGATATGTCCCTTAAGGATCGGCCACATTTGTGATACCCGATAATTATACCTTTCTCGAAATCAGAGAGCTCCGAACTGCGCGGCATCTTGCATGTGACTAAGGCCGATGCTGTTTCCTACACGATGTATACCGGCGAAGGCCGTGACGTACTTCAGGACCCCAGATATCGTCATTTGCATAGATGTCCAAAATACTTATTGGTAGACAATGTATATAAATATATCATATACAGATAAAAATGAAAAATAATAGGAATCTAAAATGTTTATCAAGATATCAGTCATGTGTTTATTATCTTAAATTTATATAAAACGCTTAAGACTATGCATAAAAAATGCTTATAAAATGCCTGAGATAATTTATTTCATTAAAGTTAAATGATTTGGGTTAAATGATGCTTGCAAGCTATTATTATCGAAATTTTTAAAACCCAACTTGCTGAAATTTGACAGGCAGCATAAAAAATCCTATTATTGTATGCCACCAAAAGTATTATACATTAAAACAAATCAAACAACTATAATGTAAATGAAAAGCAAAAGTTTGGGGAATTTCCTCAAGAGATATAAACTTCAAATTTATGCAATTGATTTCCATTGCCTTGCACTTTAAGAGACTTACATCTTCTTAAAAATGTTTATCTTAAATTTAAGGGAGTTAGGTAGTGTCTAAAATCTTTTATACCTTCAATAGTACATTTTTTATTAAAAGGTACCATGAAATAGTAGTGTATTATGTAATAATAAAATGTATTACACAAACAATTTTAAAAGTAAGTAGAAAATTTTTGTTTTACAGTGGGTTTTTTTACTTTATTTAACTGGATTAATTTAAAAAATATATACGTTCTCAACGCACTAACGCATTTTACAAACAGAAAACTTGCACCACTTTATTCACAGCGTAACGAACTCTTTTTCTGTGGATGTAAGGATTTGATTTTGTTTGTTTTTGTTTTTTATTTTTACTTCTGAATTCTGAAAATGAACTCTCTTTTCGATCTTTCTCTCTACACCAAGTGAAGGATGTGAAGGCGTAGCAACATTACTGAAAAAGAAATCCTTCAGTAGCATTCGTGAATACAAAGTTCAGGATGATTCTAAAGTTTAAGGAGCGTATTTCTTTTAACTTCAGTCTCGGCCTAAAGTTACTGATATTTTTTATTCTTAGCTTTATTGAATCTAGACTATCCTTTGAGGCATTTGAGCAAAACTCCAACTTTTATGTATTCCGATAAATTAACTTCCTGTGTGAAGCAAATGATGTTTTCAACTTCAGATGTAGCTTCAATGAAAGCTTCAGTTTAAGAGATGTTACGCAGCAATGAATGAAATGGGATTTTTAGAGTCTCTTTTCTTCAAATAAAATGAGTTTAGATGTATGTTCCTAAGACTTAAAGTCCCTAAAGGTCTTTAGTTTCTGCGAAGTAGATTTTAAAGTATATACAAATGCAAATACTTGCTGGACTAAATACAAAAGGACAGCTAATTTCTAAAATCTTTAAGTCAATAAGTCTCATATGTTTTAACTTATTTCATTATCTTACATCACAAATCGTTAAATTACTGTACACAAAAAGCACATTTTTCTTGTTACAATTCTAAGTGCATATTTTCAGAACTTATTTATGTTAAAATGTTTTAGTTAGTTATATATTTTCACATTATATATTATTTATGGAAAAGAGAGTCTTGAAATAAATATCGTTCTTTATAAAACATTTATTCACTGTATTTAAAGATCTTAAGGAATTTCATTTGTTAAAATCTAGAAATGATTTCAAATTTTAAATTTTACATTAATTATTAGTGCATTAATTTTGAAGAAATTTCATTACTTAAAGAATTAAGGAATTAAGGACTTAAGGAATTTCATTTGTTAAAATCTAGAAATTATCTCAAATTTTAAATTTTAAATTAATTAATAGTTCATTAATTTTGAGGAAAGATCACTGGTATTAAAAAAACAAAGGTATGTAGAGAAAAATATTAAAGAAATTTAAGCTATCATTAATTTATATTAAGAATAAAATTGTTGACAGCTATTACCCATTGAATTAGCAATCTCAGTAGTTTGTACTTAATAGGATTTATGATACGAAGGTTATAGGAACGTATATCAAAATTCAGATAATTTTATGAAATTCAATCAAATATTAAGAGAAAATCGTTGAAACCTAGCAGTATACCTCTTTGTTAGAGACTGATTTTTGAAACCAGAGTCATGATTTCAAATCTCGCTGCTGGCAGGGAAGTTCACAGTAATTCGGATTTATTTTTAAGCAGTAGTTCCGATCTCATGATCACATGAAGCAAAAGGTTGAGTGAAGTGCTCACAGACAACTAATAAATCCTACTTGTTATAAACTATAATTTTCTGTTGCCTAAATTTTATGTCATTTTATCTCAAAAACTTTCATTTCAGTAAAATTCTTTTAAATTCTACTTGAATGAATGATGTTACATCAAAACTTATAAAGTTAATAACTTCTAATTGTTACCACACTAGATATAAAAAGAAAGGTTTTTTTGGTTTGGAGTGCTACGGTCTACTTTTTGCAACACGAGGGCTAATGAGACCGGGACCTACAGTTTAACGCCGATTCCGAACGGCTACGAACATCCATGCCTCAGTGGGATTCGAACCCACGAACTCCGGTTCCGAAGGCCAGCACCCTAACCAATCGGCCATCGTTCGGCTATAAAAAGAAAGGAATGTGCTGTTTTAAAAGCGGGTACGAATTTCGACGGCTAAAAACATCAATGATAGCACTAAGATTCAAACCTCTGGAGTCAAGTACCAAAAAGCAGTATTCCATCTATTCGGTCATTATCTAATTAGACCATTTAAGACTTACATTGTAAAATCGCAAAATTCATTTATACACCTTTTTAAGTATTGTTTTGGGTATTTTATGCCTGAACTGATGTTTTTATTTCATTTTTAAATTTTAATTGTTCATTGTAAATTAGTCATATTTTCCATTAACATTATTTCTCAAACAGCCAAAATGACTTTATTTTTATCCTTTAAACAAGTTGGAATGGTCAGTAATAAATTAATGATTTTTACATTTTAATGCTTTAATAATATAATAATCCGTATTTATATTGTGCATTATTTATACAAGTGTATAAAAAAGTAAGAAATAAGATTTAGGTTTTATATTTTAAGGGACATTTAATTTGACTATAAAATGCAACTTTATGTAGGTAAATGGTGAAATTATAACAGATCAAACACAGTTTCCTAAGACTGGTGGTATTTTAAGTCTAGATTATTTTTAATACTTTTTCACTTTACCATTTTGTACAGTATTCACAATACATGCATTATGTAAAGGAAAACTGTACACTAAGAGGGACTATTCATTTTAGTGTAATCTTGAAAATTCAGACGAATGATCACTCATCAATTTAGAATCCTAGAGAATCGTTTGAATCCTAGAGATTTTGTGGGCGTATACGCCTTAAAATTTTCTTGTAAAATTTATACATGCATCCAACTTGAAAGTCTCACAGGGATTGAAAATGCATAATTTAAGTGAACAAATTAATATATTTGTCATAACTACAAATATATTGACATTTTAAAAGAAGTCTCATTTTAAAATAAAAGTTTTGTTAGTTTAAGACACCTTCCGTCAAAATATTTGATCAAGTACTAATATTGATAGTTCAAAAAATTTTAGTGCGCAATATGAAAGCTGATATTTAGAAAGTTAAGGTGTTTGGGGCTACTGAACTGTAAACTTTGACAGACTAAGTTAAATCGTTAGAACCAGTCAAACACCTTTCCATTTGGATCACAAAAAAAAAGGAATTATGCCAACTGTCAAAAGTAAGACAGTTAAAATTTGGAGTTGAGAAATCGCATCATTACACCCCTGTATGAAGCCAAACTCTAGAAACACTAAATTATTGTTATGATACTAGTAAATAGCCCGTCATATGATGGGATCAGTAAAATTTTTAATTTTTAATTTTTCAGAATTGTAAAGTACCCTATGAGGCAGGTAAAAAAATGGTTTATGCTTTGGCTGGGAATAATCAGGTACACGCTGAATAATATATTTATCTTCATACTCCTCTGAAGTGTCTCGATACTGTGAATGCAGTTTAAAATCACGTTGAATTCATTTGGAAAGTTAGGCCCATACTCTGGGAGTTGCGGTTCGTACCGCAAGTGCGGTATGACGTAGTCGCGGAAACTTGGCCTAACGATACCTAGTTGCAGCAACTAAGCTCAAACCGTACTCTGGGAGCACGGAAACGAAGATGCGGGAACTAGCTTACTATCGAGTTTGAGAAATAAATCCCGCCTTTGGGCTGGGCTTATTTTAGAGGCGGAGTTTAATGGGATCTTCTACTTTGCACCATTTAAAAAAATCAAAAATTTAGAATTATAATTCTGATTTTCAGTTTCGGCAACAGCAATGTTTGTAAATATAAACAAATAAATAATTCGCATTTTTCTTTGCATGCGTACGGTATTGATAAAAGTGGCATCCAAATCTCAAGAGTTTAAATCGAAGAGATTGTCTCACGGAAACTTTTACCCATGATTAGTTTTATGGAGCATTATTATATACAGTATGGAATTTTATTAAGCATATAGAGGCGCTTTCCATAGGTTTGTTTGGAGTGCTACGGTCTACTTTTTGCAACACGAGTGCTAATGAGACCGGGAATTGCAGCTTAATTGACCTGCAGTTGAATTTTCTGGGTTTCTGCAAGTTACATTCTCTTACAGATATATTTTATACATTACAATTATGATGGAATGCATAAAAATGATGTAACTGATGAATATTATGATGTAAATATTACTGCATTGAGATCATTGATAAAAAAACTTGATAAAAAGTTATATTTGTACTGAAGAAACTGTAAAATGATAGTTATTCCATCAAAATTTATCATATTACTACTATATATCAATACCTAAAATTTAAACATCAATGTTTTGTTTTGAACACAGTTATTAAAATATATAAAATGCAAGAAATTAAAATTTGAAAATCACAATATGAAAATTATGGTTATGATGAAAATAAAAGATATAAATATGATGAAAATTAAAGATAAATAATATTTAAATCATACTTTGATAGTATTTTAAAAACAGTTTTATTATATGTAAACACAAATTTTGGGTTCAGACTAACATCACAGGTATCCATGAAGATTGTAAATTTTGTGCTTAAAATATGTAAAATAAATGCCGAAAGTTATAAAGGCCTCGATTTTTTTATTACTTAGCATTGTTAACAAGATTTCTACTAGTATGAAAAACATAAAATATAAGATCAAAACTGAAGATACACAATATTTACATCACACTTTTATACTGCTCTAAATTCAGCATTAATATATTTAAAGACAACTTTTTAGTTCATACTTTTAATATCAGTGGTATCCGTGGAGATGGCATGGAATTTTCTACATTTTGGCACTATACAAAACAGGTATTTTTTTTTTTAACTGAGCTATATATAAGTCAAATAAGCCGCCATGTTTTCTTACTCTCGAGAAGTTCTCTCTACCAAATTTGCTGCCGGAAAGTTTCCGCAACCTGTAGCTATCGGTAACTTTCCGCATGTAACCCCAGAGTACCGAAGTATCGTTTGCTCTCAAAATTTCCGCGAGCTGACGTCAACGTGACGTCATACCGCACTTGCGGTACGAACCGCAACTCCCAGAGTAAGGCCATTAATTCAAAGTTTTCTTAGCTACATCGAAATTATCGTTAATTTCTTCTCAAATTTTTAGGCCACAGTAATTAATGGAAGCAAAGGAATGAAACTATCATTTCTAAAACACACCGGAGTTACATAAAATTTGCTGTTAATACCTGTGATAAAATTTTCATTGCAACAAAAATAATCAATGATTAAATTTAAGATTACCACATATGCACCTAACATCTATTATTTAAGCCAAATACAAAAGAAAATTATTTGCGTAATAGCTAAGTTCAGTGATAAAACGTATGAAAATAATGCAGACGACATTTAAACAATTTAAAATAAGAAATGATTAAATTCGATGGTTAAAAGAATGACGTTATAATGCTAAAAATGTTATTTTTACCTATTTCTTATGTGACATATTGATAAATTTAATCGCCTCTTTTTAACTGGGAAAAATAGGACTTTAATGGCATTAAATGCTAGAAAAAGAGGGGAAAGGGGTGGATTACAAATGCTGCGAAGAAGAATCCAATATGGTGGCATCTTTCCATTCCAGGTACATTCCTCCATAAATTCGAGGACAGACGGAGAGATAACTTAGGCTATTATTATACAGGAGATTAATTAATATTTTGTATACACCAATAGACAGTAATCTAAAATAGTTCTATTTGTAACTAAGTAATCATTTAACAAGAAAATTTGTACAATTCCGCACTAGAAAATTAGTCTGATTTGAAAGGTTATATATATATATATATATATATATATTTATATATATATATATATATATATATATATATATATATATATATATATATATATATATATATATATATATATATATATATATATATATATATATATGTATATATATATATATATGTATATATATATATATATATATATATATATATGTATATATATATATATATATATATATATATATATGTATATATTATATATATATATATATATATATATATATATATATATATATATATATATATATATATATACAAATATATATATATATATGTATATATATATATATATATATGTATATATATATATATATATATATATATATATATATATATATATATATATATATATATATATATATATATGTATATATATATATATATATGTATATATATATATGTATATATATACACATATTATATATATAGTGTGTGTGTGTGCGTGTGTAATGATATTTTAAAGAATTAGTTTTTATTGTAAGCCCGGTGGCGTTGGGGTAGCGCGTTGTGCTCACGTCATACAGGTCTAAGGTTCGATCCTTGGGCTGGGAAAGGTTTACTCAACCTTTCATCCCTTCAGTAAGTAGAAAAGCTGAAGATCAAGGATGCTTAGGAACTTAATACTGGGGATTCCACCTAAGCGCGATAATTGCTTCCCCCCCAGGGCTCTTGGTCTCCTGGAAGTAAATTGGGACCGTAGGCCCAGACCACCAAGTGGGCTGTTGCACCCAAAAGTCTAGTTTTAATTATAATTGCATTTTAAAATAAATTTCGAGAAATTTTATCCTTAAATTGCTACCTTTGGCTAAACTCTTTATTCTTTCGTTTTCATTCTCGAAAATTGATGACTTCGAATACATAAAAATTAATTTCTGCTTGCCTCAGCATATATATATATATATATATATATATATATATATATATATATATATATATATATATATATATATATATATATATATATATATATATATATATATATATATATATATATATATATATATATATATATATATATATATATATATATATATATATATATATGTATATTTATGTATATATGCATATATGTACATATATATATATATGTATACATGCTTATGTATATATATATATATATATATGTCAGGATTTAAAATATAGAGTAATTTAAGAGATTTAATTAGGGATTCTTTTAATGGGAGTAACGCGACTCGAATTATTAGTCACATAAATACGGCTCACGCGCAGTGATATGGGCAGAGAGCAGTATGCACTGTCCAAGGTCAGACCTGTAGCTCCTCGAAGCAGTGAAAACTGCTTTTGTTAGCAGTTGGGCGCCAATATGAGACACCATTGTTGAGTATAGTGTTGGTGAGATCTAAATAAAGGATGAAAATGATGTCAGGACTCTAGTGTCGTCTACTGGGACCCTGTCATATATATATATATATATATACATATATATATATACATATACATATATATATACATATACATATATATATACTCATACATATACATATATATAAATATACATATACATATACATATACATATGCATACATATATACATACACATATACATATACATATACATATACATATATATACATATATACATATATATATATATATATATATATATATATATATATATATATATATATATATATATATATATATATATATATATACTTCACTTAGTGTAATCGCATGACTAACTATTAGCACACTGATTGACTGGCTCAAACCACTATATAATTTCATGTACATGTTTTTTACTACAGAAACCCTGGAGATGAAATGCTAAAATAAAATTATAATTATAATATTAAAAACTAATGTTTTTGCTTCAAAATTTCCGTGAATTCTTTTCGGCCACTCAACTGATCCAATTCAAAATGGACACCTTTATTATCACATTTGTGACGGGTTAAAATGCTCATTACACACTCACACACGTAGACATGCATATATATACATAAACAGTCCCTAGCCATACTAACATGACTGCCAGCAAAATTCCTACTTTTTTTGTTTTCCCTGTTGTTTTCTAGAATGAAACTTTAAAGTATCTTAATTAATCAATAAAAATCAACGCTTTCGTAAATAATTGGCAACGTTTTTAATTGTATGACAACATTAGCAAAATGGTATAAATTGTGCAAAAAATAGTGTATCACTCCATCCTCATTATTCCAGAAAAAAATATTTATTCCTCCATTTTGTCAAAATATTTCATGTCAAGGTAACAGTCTTATATATTTTACCTAAGCAATACTGTATTAAATAGTTTTTTGAATTCACTTACCTCAATTCTGTAATCTTGGTTATCACAAGTATCAAACTTTCTTGACCAAGCGTATCTCGTGATGAAACCTCGTCTTTTAAGACTTAATAGTTGACATTCATCGTGGTCATCAACAGTAACATAACCAACTTCATCTGTATAAATATCCTATAAATATCGATATATTTGGTAAGAAATCAACAGAACTTAGTATTTTTAAAATTCATTTCAATGAAATATATTAAATATAGTGAAGTAAGTTTTAATGAACTAATTGTAAAGGACTTATATTATTTTTAATGTATTTAATGTATAAAAAGTGTTTCTTTTTAGTAGAATATCTTCATTGAGTTCAGTAATATAACTTCATAAAGACGAAATTTGAAGTCAGTGGCGTTGAGGTAGTGCTTTGAGCTCTCACGATACAGGTCCGCTGTTCGATCTTCGGGCTGGGCAAGATTGACTCATTCTTTCAGCCCTTCAGTGGGTAGATGAACTGAGGACCAAGCGTACTTGAGAACTAAACACAGAGTTCTGCGTAAGATTGACCACCTAACCGGAACATATGCTTCTCACCCAAGGGCCCTTGGTCACTTAAACAGAAATTGACATCGTAGGCCCTGGCTCCCTAGGAGCTGTTGTGCCGAGAAGTTTAGTTTTTTTAAAGATGAAATTTAATAAGTGAAAGACTAAGAAACTCAAATTGAGATAAAGATTTTTTTTCATTTAAGTTAATTCCCTGTGGAATTAACTAATCATCTTAAAATAAAGATAAATACTGCTATAAGTAAGCTATTCATCATTCCTTTATATTTTGAACTAAAAGAATCAATGCATGTAGAATTGAAAAATTATTTTACCTTATTTCATAACTTAGAAAATTTTCCTCGAAACTTCGGTGGTTATATTCCAGATCAGTGACGAATTTTAAGGAGAAACATTTCTTAAATTCTTTACCTATTGATTTTGCTAAGATAACGGGGTATCTTACAACCACTCCTTTTTAAATCATATGCATTCTTCGTCAATATTCTTTTAAAAGTATCATAAAAAAAAACTTCAAAAAAGACTTTTAGAGTTTCTAAGCTTTATAGTTGCTGAAAATATTGGAAATATTTAATAACTTAAAAATCTACTTAAGTATTTATTATTAAATATATATCTTTTGAAGGTAGAAAACCCACTCATCCTAGTCGAGCACAATAAAGCATGAAAATTCTTCCGGAAACAATAACATTAAAGTTTTCACCACCGCAAAATGCTTGGAATCTGCCTTTTAGATTGAAACATAAACAAAAAGAAGGCATAAGAAAGGATATATTATGCCAAAATATTTATTTTAAATTTGAAATGAATCCCTTCAATTTTTATGTGTTTTAGAAAATAAATTTTTCTTTTGAAAAGAAAAACCTAAGTATGTACGTAAAACGAAAGAAACAAATTGCTAACCTTGTGTCTTTTAGTAATAGATCTCTTGGTAAAGGGATAAAGTTTCTCCCGGAAATCTGTTTACATAATCATAATAACAAGAGTTAAGAAATTTTTTACACTAAATTGTTTTAAGAAAGGAGAAAAACGAAATGGTTATCGGAGTTCAATGAAAATAAATTTGGTTTTAATCAATAATCAGAATTATAGTAAATATTTATTTGAAGTGCTTTACAACAAATAAAATATTTATCCATAGTTATGACAATTTAAAAATTCATTACAGTATTCGTATACTTTTGGATGGTATCAAATTTTTAACTTTGCTCACTTAGAATATATTGATTTTAGTCTTATTCCTTTAAGAAATTGACACCATACTATTTTCATTATGTCTAATTATTATTTTCATTATGTCTAATTATTATTATTTTTTAAGTGTAATATATTATAATTTGAGGTTTAAAGCTATTATGTAAAGTAAAAAGAAATTTGTCGGTATATTCCTACTTGTTATGATTCAATTTCTACATTAAATTGAATTCATCGATATTATTTTTTACGTCCTTGAAGCTAAGTAGAGTAGTAAATCTTTTTTATGATAAAGATGGGAAAGCTCTGCTTGGTCGGCGTCGTGTATCATATAATCGGCTATTTTGTGCCCGTACAATCGGCGTCGAAATATACAAAAGAAACATATTGCTTACATTGTGTCTTCTAGTAATAGATCTCTTAGTAAAGGGATAAAGTTTCTCCTGGAAATCTTTTTATATAATCATAATAACAAGAGTTAAGTATTTTTTTACACTAAATTGTTTTAAGAAATGAGAAAAACGAAATGCTTATCGGAGTTCAATGAAAATAAATTTCGTTTTAAGTAATAATCAGAATTATAGTAAATATTTATTTGATGTGCTTTACAACAAAGAAAATATTTATCCATAGTTATGACAATTTAAAAATTCATTTCAGTATTCGTATACTTTTGGATGGTATCAAATTTTTAACTTTGCTCACTTAGAATATATTGATTTTAGTTTTATTCCTTTAAAAAATAGACACCATACTATTTTCATTATGTCTAATTATCATTTTCATTATGTCTAATTATTATTTTCATTATGTCTAATATATTATAATTTGAGGTTTAAATCTGTTATGTAAAGTAAAAAGGAATATGTCGGCTTATTCCTACTTATTACGATTCAATTTCTACATTAAATTGAATTCATCAATATTATTTTTTACGTTCTTTTGAAGCTAAGTAGAGTAGTAAATCTTTTTTTATGATAAAGATGGGAAAGCTCTGCTTGGTCGGCGTCGTGTATCATATAATCGGCTATTTTGTGCCTGTACAATCGGCGTCGAAATATACAAAAGAAACATATTGCTTACATTGTGTCTTCTAGTAATAGATCTCTTAGTAAAGGGATAAAGTTTCTCCCAGAAATCCGTTTATATAATCATAATAACAAGAGTTAAGAATTTTTTTACACTAAATTGTTTTAAGAAATGAGAAAAACGAAATGGTTATCGGAGTTCAATGAAAATAAATTTCGTTTTAAGTAATAATCCGAATTATAGTAAATATTTATTTGAAGTGCTTTACAACAAATAAAATATTTATCCATAGTTATGACAATTTAAAAATTCATTACAGTATTCGTATACTTTTGGATAGTATCAAATTTTTAACTTTGCTCACTTAGAATATACTGATTTTAGTTTTATTCCTTTAAGAAATAGACACCATACTATTTTCATTATGTCTAATTGTTATTTTCATTATGTCTAATTATTATTATTTTTTTATGTGTAATATATTATAATTTGAGGTTTAAAGCTGTTATGTAAATTAAAAAGGAATTTGTCGGTATATTCCTACTTGTAATGATCCAATTTCTACATTAAATTGAATTCATCGATATTATTTTTTACGTCCTTGAAGCTAAGTAGAGTAGTAAATCTTTTTTATGATAAAGATGGGAAAGCTCTGCTTGGTCGGCGTCGTGTATCATATAATCGGCTATTTTGTGCCCGTACAATCGGCGTCGAAATATACAAAAGAAACATATTGCTTACATTGTGTCTTCTAGTAATAGATCTCTTAGTAAAGGGATAAAGTTTCTCCCGGAAATCTTTTTATATAATCATAATAACAAGAGTTAAGAATTTTTTTTACACTAAATTGTTTTAAGAAATGAGAAAAACGAAATGGTTATCGGAGTTCAATGAAAATAAATTTCGTTTTAAGTAATAATCAGAATTATAGTAAATATTTATTTGAAGGGATTTACAACAAATAAAATATTTACCTATAGTTATGACTATTTAAAAATTCATCACAGTATTCGTATACTTTTGGATGTATCAAAATTTTAACTTTGCTCACATAGAGTATATTGATTTTAGTTTTATTCTTTTAAGAAATAGACACCACATTATTTTCATTATGTCTAATATATTAAAATTTGAGGTTTAAAGCTGTTAAGTAAATTAAAAAGGAATCTGTCGGTTTATTCCTACTTGTTATTATTCAATTTCTACATTAAATTGAATTCATCAATATTATTTTTTACGTCCTTGAAGCTAAGTAGAGTAGTAAATCTTTTTTATGATAAAGATGGGAAAGCTCTGCTTGGTCCGTTTCGTGTGTCATATAATCGACTACTTTGTGCGCGTACAATCGGCGTCGAAACATACAAAAGAAACATGTTGCTTACATTGTATCTTTTAGTAATAGATCTCTTGGTAAAGGGATAAAGTTTCTCCCAGAAATCCGTTTATATAATCATAACAACAAGAGTTTAGAAATTTTTTACGCTAATTTTTTTCAAGAAATGAGAAAATCAAAATGGTTATTGGAATTTAATGAAAATAAATTTCGTTTTAAGTAATAATCAGAATTATAGTAAATATTTATTTGATGTGCTTTACAAAAAATAAAATAATTATCTATAGTTATGACTATTTAAAAATTCATCACAGTATTCGAATACTTTTGGATGGTATTAAAATTTCAACTTTGCTCAATTAGAGTATATTGATGTTAGTTTTATTCCTTTAAGAAATAGACACCACATCTTGATTCTCGGAATTATTTTCATTATGTTTAATATATTATACTTTATATCTTATTTGAGGTTTAACTTTGTTATGTAAAGTAAAATGGAATCTGTTGCTTTATTCTTACTTGTTATGATTCAATTGCTACATTAAATTGATTTCATTAATGTTAATTTTTACGTCATTAACGCTAAGTAGATTTGTAAATCCTTTTTTTGATAAAGTTGTGGAAGCTCTGCTTGATTGGCGTCGTGTATCATACGTTCTGCTATTTTGTGCTAGTAGAATCGGCGTCTATAGTATATTAATATATCTAGTATATTAATATATAAAATATTTATCTATGGTTCTGACTATTGAAAAATTCAACACTTTATTCGTATATTTTGGATGGTATCAAATTTTTAACTTTGCTCACTTAGAATATGTTTGCTTTTACTTTTATTCCTTTAAGAAATAGACACCACATCTTGATGCTCGGAATTATTTTCATTATGTCTAATATATTGTAATTTGGGGTTTAAAGCTGTTATGTAAAGTAAAAAGGAATCTGTCGGTTTATTTCTACTTGTTAGGAATCAATTTCTACATTAAATTGAATTCATCAATATTATATTTTACATCCTTAAAGCTAAGTAGCGTTGTAAATCTTTTTTTTTTATGATAAAGATGTGAAAGCTCTGCTTGGTCAGCGTTTTCAGTCCTCAAATTAAAAATATATAAAAAAAAGTCTGGAAAAATTCTTTTCTCGATCCTTATTTAATGCATGTATTACAAGCGAAAATATTTTGCAAAATTTATGTAATTATGCAAAATTACAACAAAAGAAAGATTATAACTATTATTATATTAGCATAAATCATAGTGAAGTCAAAGAAGTAAATTGAGTGTTAGCTTAGAAATTTTAGCAAAAGATATAGTAATATAGCGTGCAATACAATTTAACATATAAATGTATAGATATGTAAGTAGGATATCGGATAAATAATGCTTCACTTTATATCATTATAACGTAATCATAGTATTATTTTAGCTTATTTATAATAGATTATAAAGATATAAATATCCCTAATAATCATATTTAATAAACGTATATATTTATCTCAATAAATGGTATTTTATTTCTACTTGAGGTAAAGCTTAAATTAATGACACCTCGTTTTTTAACAAGGAAAATTATTTTGATTGAGCACATTTTTTTAAATTTTTCATGATGTCTATTGCAATTTATGATATTGATTAAAGAATTAAAGCAATTCGGAAAAAGGGGCTTCATCATTCATAAAAATCCATATTCTATTTGGCAGTAAGAATAAAAATGTTTTTAAGTGATTAGGACATTTATAAATGCAATTTGACCATTTATTTAGTGTTTGGAAATAAATAATTTTAAATAAGAAAGATTTGATTTATTCAAAATAATGGAATAGTTAAATAATTCTGAATTCATCGTACAAATTACGAAACTTTTTAGTCTTTATTGCACAAATAGTTAAATTGGAATTTGAACAGTAAAAATACCACCAACGTTTAGATTATAAAAAGTGGTAGCAAATTGTAGAAAGTCTAAATGTAGGTCAATCTCCAGTCCAGATTTGACAATAGATAACTGTAACATACAGCGTCGTGTTCAATTTACGGAAAAAGTTAAGAGGTATCGTATACACCGAGAAAAGCCTGAACATGTTCATCCAAGAGCCTCGACATCCAAATAAGATCATTATTTGTCCATCACAGCGAAGCGCAACAGATATTCTTCAGCTTCTCAACTTTTTTGTGATTTCTATGCAGCCAAGGGAAGCCGGTTTTCAAAGGTAGCTATTTCCAGAAGGATTTATAAAATAGGATTTTGGAAAAACACACCGAAAAGGAGAGTCTCTTTAGCATGGTATCGGGATCATAGAGATTAAAGCACGGATCAGTTGATCCATCTCTTAACTGATGAGTCCAGGTTCAACCTAACCATTCATTTACTACGTACTTTCATATAGAAAGAAGCAGGGATTCGCTACCTGCTCATCAAAGTCCAATAAATCGACCATTGTGTTAGCGGAGCTTTGATGGTTTCACCCGCCATCATGTTTTGGATGACCAATACCTAAATGACTTTGAAAGAAGCCCCGTAATTGCTGTGAGGTACAGGAATGAGATCTTTGTTGCCTATGTTTGCCTTTCTAGGATGAAGTTGGACCTGGTTTCGTTTTATTCTGAGTCCACTTAGAGCTTGTATAATAGATGGTTTTCTAGAAAGTGATGATATTCGTCGCAAAGATCGACCATGTCTTTATCTTATCATATCTTATATCTTATCATATCTTATCATACCTTATCCATGTCAAAGGTCTCCATACCTAAACTCTATAGGGCATGTCTGAGAGTCTCTAAAGAGAGCAATTCATTATCCCTCTTTGAAAACCATCTAGGTCCTGGAAAAGCATTGAGAAACGAGTGAAACCAACTGCTGCCAGAACTCTCAAACATCTTATTATCCAGTTTGAAATAATATTTTAAGACCTATATACATGTAAAAGAAGACCACATGCAATACCCCCTCCCTTTTTTTAATTCTGTAATCACTATTTCAATCCTTCGGACTCCAGTGAGTGTTACATATGACCATGCGTCATAACTGTTGAATGATTATTTCTTTAAATTATTAACTTATGTTCAAATAAAATTTCATTAAAATTTCTCCAAAAGTTCTAAATATAAACAACCAAATATAAAAAATCTCTATTTTTTATATTTGGAAAATAAATAAAATAATTCATCTATAAATAAAAAATCACCATAAATAAAATAAATCTCCATAAATAATTTTGTATACCATTGTATATGTGTGTGAGAAAATTTATACATTCTAATATAACCATTTTATGATTTTACATCTGTAAATTTCTGTTTTATTTTTGTGTTCATATTTATAATAGTTATTTTATATTTCAAAGAAATAAAATAATGAGTGAATAAATAAAGGTACAGAGCAAAAATACTTTGTAGCTTTAATATTCATTTTAGTAAATTTACTTAAAATAAGAAATAAAATAAGATAAGTTTTTTAACACTGAATAACCTTTTAAAAGCGTACATGAGCACAGCAGTGCACTTTAACGGCTTAATATAATATAAACTATCACAAAGATTTTTTTAACTAGGTATAAAAATGTGAGCTCTAGAAATTAGAAATTTTACAATGTTATAGTCTAATATTTTCATCATTCATAATAAAATTACTCGTGCATTAATGTACATAATTAAAAATATTTTTGTTAATTTCAACGATCATTTAATTAATTTTTGCTGCAATGTTTTCCAAGTTTCCTGCCTTGCTATACTAAACGCATTTTCTAAATTTTAAAATGGTTAATTCTCAATATGCGTAAGCTTTAGACAAAATTAGTTTATTAAAATAATTTTTAAACATTAAAATATCTCTTAGTTAAGCATTTTTTTTTGCTATTTTATAAAGAAGAAAACAAGAGTTTTGCTATTAAACTAGTTTAAAAAGTCAAATTATTAAAACTTCGCATATGCCTACTGAAGTATATGATATGAAAATTTTGTTAGTTACTCGTACTATATTAAATTGGGACTGATTTTTCTAGCGATATGTAAAAGTGTGTAACACTTATTTATCATTTTTGTTACGTTTTAAGTTTTTAGTACTTTTTTTTTATTTTGCGTCTATAGGAATATTTTTATGATAAAAATGTTGTACCTAGGCGTCACTATAAATCGCCAAAGAATTTTGAGTCAAAATTACTATTAAAAAAGACATTTCATTTATTAACTCTCAGGAATAATGGTGTAACATGTAACTATTTTACACATTAGAAATGTTTTTCCTTCCATATTGTGCTCGAAAATTATGAAATTTAGTACCACCATTTTTATGTTCAGGGGGAAAATATACGACGTGTGATTAAAGAAAAAGGTTACAAAGCCTGCAGTAAAATGTATACGTTTTATTTTATGAAATTAATACTGCCTCCCGATATTACATACATGAGGCTAATTTTTGTTATAGTATCCGTATCTGTTCAGACACTAGTCGCTTCGTGTAATGAATATAAATATTAAATCCTGATAGAAATCCTGCCCTTTCATGTTCAGCCACAATGTCGAGAACTGTGTCACCCTCTCGTCTGAAATGAATCGCCAGTCATCTAGGTGCCTTTTCTTGTATGGAAAGAGGTGACGATCACTAGCATCTGTTTAGACACTAGTAGCTTCATGTTTAAATATTCCACCCTGATAGAAATCCTGTCCTTTCATGTTCAGCCACAATGTCGAGAACTGTTTCACCCTCTCGTCTGAAATGAATCGCCAGTCATCTAGGTGCCCTTTCTTGTAAGGAAAGATGTGAAAGTCACTAGTATCTGTTTAGACACTAGTCACTTCGTGGAATGAGTTTAAATATTCTATTCTGATAGAAATCCTGCCCTTTCATAGCCAGCCACAATGTCGAGAACTGTTTCACCATCTCGTCTGAAATGAATCGCCAGTCATCTAGGTGCCCTTTTTAGGAAAGAGGTGAAAGTCACTAGCATCTGTTTAGACACTAGTAGCTTCCTGGAATGAGTTTAAATATTCAATCCTGATAGAAATCCTGCCCTTTTATGTTCAACCACAATGTCGAGAGCTGTTCCACCCTCTCGTCTGAAACGAACCGCCAGTTATCTAAGTGCTCTTCATTGTAAGGAAAGAGGTGAAAGTCACTAGTATCTGTTTAGACACTAGTAGCTTCGTGTTTAAATATTCCATCCTGATAGAAATCCTGTCCTTTCATGTTCACCACAATGTCGAGAACTGTTTCACCCCATCATCTGAAATAATTGCCAGTCATGTAGGTGCCTTTTCATGTAAGGAAAGAGGTCAGGGTGGTTGGGAGATTGGTCGAGGATGTTCCAGAGAAGCTGCTTTAACAGCGTGGTCTTTCTGGTCTTTCGACATAATTCTACGAAATGCTAACAAGATATTACAGTATCTGGCCAAACCTCTACCAGTTGTCAGTAAAATTCAGTTCTCTCACAAAATTCGAATAACTGAGCGAATTTCTTCACGAAACCAGCTTTCCAAATGTGTCATAATTTATGTGTAACCTCACAGATAATGTTGTAAGAGGCTGATGGCTGTAATCCCGTACAGTTGCCGACTGCATGTATTAAAACTGCCGTACACTACTAATTTCTCTATAACAGACGAAAGAAATATTGGCCTTGTAATATTACAAGGCCAATATTTCTTTCCTTACTTTTAAACTATTCCTTGTAAATTCATATTACTGATCAAAATTATTAACAGCATTGGCGATTTAGTATTATTTAATGAAACGTCTTTTCTTTAAAGTATATGGAAAATGGAGCCATCGGAGAAACGAAATGATTTAATAATTCTTGCTTATCATTAGATTGGGAATTAAAAATATATGGTAGCCATTATTCCTCGGAAAGGTATGTCTTGATCTATAGATTATTAATGGACGATTACAGAAGTGACTATTATATCCTGAATATTTGGATCCTAAAATCCATCCATGTGTTTCTTAATTGTGTAAATAAAAAAAATCTGCTATTATTCAAACTGAGATTATATTCATTCTACAAATATATTACCCATTACCAATTATTTTATAACCTAATTTTATAACATAAATAAGTACATTTTTGTAAAACAGTTTTACATTCAAATCAGCAATCTAAAATGTAATCCGACTTGAATTGCTTCTAGCATAAAGAATGCTCATTTATGAATATTTAATACCTCCTTAATGAATATGCAGTTCTCTTTCACTGTTTCACTCTTTAACTGTTTAAACCTTATGTGAAAAGTCTTTTCTTTAAAATATATTGAAAATGAGGTCACTAGGGTAACGAAGTGAAGCAATAATTATTGCTCATCTTTTGTGGATTGAGGGTTCAAATTAATAGTAATTAGGTACGCAATTATTCTTCAATGAGTTAGGTGTTCGCCCGTAGCTTACTGATGAACGATTACTGAAGTGCCTATTTTATCCTTTAAAAACCACCAGTGTTCCTCTTAAATATTTTGTATAAACAAGAAGGTATCTAATATTATTCAAAATAGAATTATATTCATTGTTAGACTATATTAACCACTTAGCATTGTCTTATTGTTTCGTATTTTGAACGAAAATAAGCACATTTTTATAAACAATTACACATTCAAGCTGATACTATGAATTCAAATGAGCAGTAAAATTGTTATCAGTATTGAATTGTTTAATTTATGCTAATTTCTAGTAGAAGGAATAGTCATGTATGAATCCTAAATACTAATACTTAATAAATAAGTAATTCTCTTTCACACTATTGTTTAACCTTCTAACACGCATGTCAGGGCAAATCTTACGACGAATTCCATTTTTATTAACTTTTTTCCCATATCACAGTTTGGGAAGTCTGAAGTTCATTTCTATTCTTCTTTAAACCCTTCCTCCCGTCATGGAATATGCAGGCAGGAATTTTCATGAAAATTTTCATTTTTAACCGGGATTTTCTGCAACTTGGTAGCTTCTTCCTTAAATTCACGACATGAGCGTGGTCTTTAGTGAAAGCAAGGAAAATATATTTTCTCAAATGTTTTGTATTTATTGTTAATAATTTACGCGTACAGTGAACCTCGATTATCCGAAGTAATTGGGACCTAACCTACTTCGGATAATCGAGAATTCATCAATAATCATCTAGTTTAATGTATAGTATCTTCATAGGTGCAAAAACATTCGTTTGTTCTATGACTCGGCAATATGACCTTCAAAATTTCGAAATGGGTTGTATTTTTGTTTAGAAAAGGGATGTCTGAAAGTAGGGAAGAGTACACTCATACCGGTAATTGTACTTGCAAGAAGGAATTCTGAAAAAGGGAATTCCAAAATATTTATCTGCACTAGTAGTTTGGAAAGGACGGCTTGCATACAAAAGAAATGTGGGAAAACTTTAAAAATGTATGTTTGTAAAGAAAAAATTTTGGATAATAGTAGAAAGTGAAAAAAAAAAGTGAAGAAGAAACCGACTTCGGTTAATGGAGAGGTTCGGTTAATCGAGGTTCGGATAATCGAGGTTCTACTGTATTATTTTAATTAGTATAAAGTCAAATCTATAATTTTTATATCGAATTTCAAGGGGGTAAATGTATACAACTATTATTAATTTTTTACGAATTCTTCAAGAATTATCTTATGAAGAATCATAGAGGAAAGATAAATTTGGATTTGAGAGTCATAGTCACATGAGTGAAGGAGATTTCTATTCTATTATTTTCTCTTATTTTATTAGAAATAAATTTAAAGAACTAAAATCAACATTAGCTTCAACTTATTTTTTACATCTAGTCATTTAATTTATTTTTGTTACATCTTTCATAGAAATATATTTCCCTGCAGAAGTAATTAATGCTAAACCTACATTTATCCTTCAAGGGCTATTGTATTTCCTTTTACTTCTCTATACTTGCCTTTAATGAATACTAAAATATGTTGAATTTTAAGATATAGTTTTTATAGAACAAAAATTAAATTTTCTATAATAAAATACACCATTGTCTTTTCACTTGATTAATATAAGTATTTAAAATTAATTTACTTTCTTTTGAATGTGAAAGAATTTATACTTTGCAACGATAAGATTCACTTTTTAAAGAATTTATTATCAATATTTTTTTTCATTTCTGTCGTTTTTCTTGCCAAACACGATGAAATGTCAGCTGTCGTAAAATATACAATGCGAACGTATGCTGAAAGGTGAAGCAAGTATGTCTTTTCTTTAAAATGTGTCGCAAATGACATTTAGGTAACGAAATGAAGTAACAATTATTGCTTATCTTTTGCGAATTGGGGATTCAAGTTTTTATTCTTCTGAGAGGTAGGAGTTGTACTGTAGTTTTTGATGAAGGATTACAGAAGTGGCTATTTTATCCTGAATGTCCGTGAACTAAAACTTATTAAGTATCTTTTAAATATTTTTTACGGATAATGAACTATCTATTATTACTTTAATTGGAATTATAGTCATTGTTCAAATATTTTAACACGTAACAGTTTTTCATGTCATATAATGTCTTAAAATAATGAGATTTCGTATAAATGATTTTATGTCCATTCGACTATATACAATAAAATCAATAGTTGAAATTATTATAAGCATTGAAATGTTTCATTTATATAAATTTTATTTACAGCATAAAGATAATATCATTTTTGCTTAAGTTGAATCTCACAACAACTAACCAAACCTGAAAGAAAATTTATACAAATAAATTTTAGGAACAAACCCTATTTCTTTCATTGTTTTACAACTAAGTAGTATTAACACATTCAAGACCGTCCAATTTTTTGTGTTTCTCATATTGAATATCGGCGAAGGTAATAAAATTATGCTGCTGATTTCTTTATCCTACTTCTATTTTCTTAGGATAGTAAATGCATGTGATAATGTTGACGTATTCATAAACAGAAATTTCAAGATGTGAATATACATCAATGGCAAACAGGAATAGTATATGAAGTAACTTGGATTCACATCACCAGCAACCAAGAATAGATTTTGAAACGGTGTCAATATATCAGCTTCAACTAAGAAAAGAATGTTAAATTAGGGAAATTCGTGTCCGGCAATCAAGAAAAGATCTTAGAATAGTGTGAATTCACGTCAGCGGAGTAGAATATCTTAACAAAATATCTAATGCGTGACACCCAAGAAAGGGAAAACATAGCTCATTTCTCTTCTCGTATAAATAGCAAGCAGTGAAACATGCCGTATGAAACTATATGTGTTTGTTTTGCAATACAATCTTTAGTGGACTACAACAGCCGTATATTGGAAAGAATTCCCAAAAAAAATTTTCTCTTGAATTACCGAAGCTATTTATTAGAAACACCTCAACCTTTAAAACAATCTATATGGGATATGATAGTTATACATTAGAAATACTACAAACTAAAAAACAATAGTGAATGTACGAGAAATTGGTAGATTGATGTATTTAACACAAAGTTTACGGACGTTTCTTATGTACCTATCTCTCCTTACACACGTCAATTTGACTCATGAACGAATACATATAGCAAGACTCAGAAAGCAATGTAATTATAAGTAAAAACTATACTATACGTATTTACTATAATTAAAAAATGAAAATTTGAGATAATGTTGAGGTTCACAATAGTATTACTAATTCAAAAAAAATTCTAGTATTTTATTTTTCGAACTCGAACCAAGCAACTAAAACTATCAAAATCTCTTCATATTCTGACTTCATTTAACATTCTGCGTGTCTTTCTTTCTACTGTTGCTTATTGCTTGTTTCATTTGAGATAACAATATCAGATAACGGATCGAAGTATTGTCAGTGCATTCCTATTTATTATTGTTACAAAGTTTGCATGAGTAGAAACAGTTTACTAAAAATTTTGTCTTCATTACAATCGCGTCAAATTGACGCATATCCGTGGAGATAGGTATACCACATAGAAAATTTCACTATTTCAACACTTTTAAAGAAAATAGACTTCAATATATATTTACCTCGTTCAGTGGTTAAAAGTCAATACAAAAGATATAATAAAATAGCTAAAGGTTTTTGTTATTTTCCTTATAAAATTCGAAATGCGTCAAAATGACACGTCCCGTAAACCTAGTGTTAAGTTTATATTGGTTTGGAGTCCTACGGTCTACTTTTTTGCAACTCGAGGGCTAATGAGACCGAGACCTGCAGTTTAAAGCTGATTCCGAACGGCTACGAACATCCATGCCGCAGTGGGATTCGAACCCACGAACTCCGTTTCCGAAAGCTAGCACCCTAGCCATTCAGCCATCGTTCGGCAAACCTAATGTTAAAGACGCTGTCCGAGTTGCGTAGGGAAAACTTGTCTCTTTTTCCAAGAACCCGAACAGTGTGATGACAAAAGTTTGAATGATCATTAATTACGATTTTATAACTGTTAAAATGTTTTGTAAGTATTTCGAGAGTGTTAAAATATTAAAAGCTGTATCACATCAAATCCGCAAAGCAAAATACAAAAACTCTTTTCAGTGAAGCTTGAAAAATGCAATTTTTTTCTTTAACTAAAACAGTAAATGAAAAACTTTATGTATTAAACCACTTATCCCACATAAAAATTCCAAAAACTGATATATTTCAAACTACTAATTCCAAAAATAACAAAATAGAAAGCTATGAATTATAGAATATATACGTGTTACCGACTAGAAAATGGGGCCCATCTCAACAAAAGTTAAAATAAAGCTGAATTATTTAATAGGAGGAAGCAATTTAAATAAGAGTTACATTCAATTCTAAGGATAATAAAGCAGTTAAAACTTGTAATTTTATGGGGCAGTTCTTTTTAACCTACGAAAACAGAGAAAGTGTCATAAAGTTAAATTATTTCTTATCTTTGTAAAATATATTTCTGACTCAGATATCGAAATGAATTAAAGTACCATATAAAAATTGTGTATGGTATTCCGTTAACGGATAAAAGATCCATAAAAATTTTATGTATCCAGCCATTACAGTAAATCTAGTGACTTATACAAAATATAAATTATTCAAATAATAGAAATTTCAAGAAGGAACTAGCCTGATATTAAAAGCTTGGTGACTAAATGATGAATGTGTGAAAGATCTTTTTTCGGCCTCTTTTGTTCATAAAAGTCATTAAAAGTCATAAAATAATTTTTATTTCTTTTTAGTTTTGAATTTGTTAAGCAAGAAAATCTTGATTCAAGTTACATTGTCTTAAATTTTAAGCAGCACACAATATTATATAGATTTAAAAGCTTATTAATTCTACAGCAGTTTTTTATTTTATTTTATTTATTTATTTATTTTTTTTTTTTTGCAATTTTATTTCCCGTCACAAAAAAATGTTTTTCTGTACTTTGTAATATATTTTTACTATTTCATACATTTATTGATAATCTAAATAAGAAATTTAATATAAATCATATTTCTTGACAATTAATTTTCACTAATTATTTCATTATCAGTTAAGAAATTAAATTATATTAATTACTTAGAATGCAAGTGCTATAATCAATACCTTTATCTTCAATTTAAACGTAAAATAAAATTATAAGATAAAAAAACAGAAGTTTCCTTTTATTACAGAAAATAGAAAAAATATTTTTAATCAAATCAGTTTCATTTGGAAATTAATTATTTAGCAAATAACTATCTGCAAGAGGGAATCAATCTGAAAATCGTTTTTGAATTTCTGAATTAATGTGAATTAAAATGTTTCAAAAATGTACAACTATGTCTCATGTCACGCAATTTTAATATTCAATAAGAGTAAGAGAAAATTTATGTTATTCACCAATTATTGTCTCCATCATTATTAAATATTGAAAAAGTATTTTAATTATATTTAATGATGAAGTTTGCGTGAAATTAAAGGTAAAATGCTTATTATAAACATATATTATGTTCCTTCTAGCATTAATTTCTATTAAATTGTTTTGCTTTATATGTAACATTAAATGTTTTGTAACAAGAATAACAATTTTCATATTAAAAATAGACAAATCAGATGTAAATGCTTTGTAAC